>CM072820.1:31545014-32143456 GCA_036937905.1 Salvia rosmarinus | reverse complement strand
AAGTACATAATTAAACTGAACGGGCCTCGCACGGGCACGGACCGGATTGCTCAAAACCGAGGGCCGGATCGTGGAACGGCCGATCGGGCCTAAAATCTGAATCGGGCCGAAACGGGTTCGGGCCGGGTTGGGTCGGGTCGGCCCAAGATGGGCTGGGCCGCTAAGCACAACCCATGCGCTTCAAGCACCGCCGCCTCTTCTCACAAGACCGGCGTGGTCATGCGCGCCGCCGGTCGCTGGGACGACCGCGACCGCCGAGCTCACGCCCGGCTGAACGCCGCCGAGCCACGCCACCGAGCGCCACCGGGCACCCGCACGAAATCACACGCCCGCATTGCCCGGGCCGAGAACCGAGGTTTCTCGCGACGCGCAATCGAGAAACCGCCGAAAATCACGCGCCCGAGGTTTTCGCGCGATTCCGCCGAAGCGCCGAGCGCTGACAGATGCCGAGGTTTCCGACGATAAACGTGGCGCGCCGGCCCGCCGCCGCCCACGACAAGACTCGCAGCGCTACAGGCGATCGCACGAGGCGCCGAGGTTCGGCGAGATTCGGCTGCGGCCACCGCAACTCGCCGAGACCTCTGAGGTTTCCCGCGTCGCTCGCCGAGATCCGCCGAGCGCCAGACGCCAGCGCGGTGCCGAGCGCCAAGCGCTGCGCCTGCACCGCCTCGGGCCGAGCCAAGCCGCGCCAGCCACCGCCCTATCCGCCCTAGTCCGCCGATGCCGCCGAGAACGCGCCAAGACGGGCGCCGAGCGCCGACGCGTCCGCTTTCTCCGACGAGTCTTCATCGCCTCGCTCATCGTAGCTGACTTGCTTCTTTACGTATAAGATTTACAGAAAATAAATCTAATCTAACCACGGATTTTCTCGTGGTGAAAACAAATCCCAACAAAAAAAACGAAATACGATGAACGATGATCCAATTAACTTTAACGTAATAATCAAACGTGAATTATCCAACAGAGCCAAGATTCTCGATCCCGTGCCGATACCAATTTAGGGAAAACTAGGTTTAGCCTCGCCCGGGATCTATCTTCGATATTTAATTCACCATACATTGATTATATTCCAAGATGCTGCCTATTTAATTTAATTGCAACACGTAGGGTTTTCTGTTTACCTTTCGATCCGCTTTGGTCGAACCGAATGAACGGATCGAGACTCGTGCTTGACCTTCCGGATCAGATCCCGCTCCAATCTCCAACGCCGAGCGAGGACGATCTATGGAGAATGCTCGAAAATCACCCTAAGCTCTCTCAAAATTCTCAAAATCTCTCCTATTTTCCTTAGGAATTCTCGAAAATATGTGTAGATTAATGAGCATTAACCTAGACCTTATCTCATACCTTATATTTATAATGCATTACCATAATCCCATTAGGAAAGGATCTATGCATATCCCATAAATATAATTATATCCTCGGATAAAGAGAATAAAATCTTTCCTTTGAGAGAACAAGGGCGCCGATTTTCTAGAGCCAGGGCCGTCGGCAGTCCAGGATCAAATGCAAGGAATAAAGACGGGCCTCAAAATTAATTATCTTATGTTCAATTTGCAACATAAATTAATTTATAAACATTTATTCATGCCACTAGAGAATAAATGCGACTTACCCCTTTATTACCAAGGTTGAGTCAGCTTGCACTTAGACATTACGAATCCCGTATTTAAGATATCAGACGCCATTAATTATTTATAGCATTCGATCTAAAATAATTAATATCTTTAATTCCTAAGTAGTACCACTCAACCTTATTATTGTACTGAGCTAACTCAACCTGTAGGTTTAGTACAATAAACCTTGAGTTTAAGGACGCCATCATCCTAAACGGATACGGATGATCGAATGATAACTAGCGTGACATACAAGATCGCCACCACCCAAGATGCGGAGAATTGGTTAGAACATATAACCCTCACCCATAACAAGTCAAAGTGATGGTCAAGAACTCATACTCACCTAATACCTTATCGAGGTTTAGATCATCGAAGTCACCGAGATCTGGTTCTTCACGACGAGTAGAAGAACACATCTCACCGTGATCCTTCAATACATAGACGCATCAGCATAGACAAGTAACCAAGTCAAGTCACTTATCTATACCGATCCTATACCGACAACTCGTCCTCAAGTTGTCTCACAGGAACTTTTATATCTCATTAAGCTCGACCAATCACATGACTTCGTGATCTTCTACACATCGTATGATCTAACTTATATATGAGATAAGGAACGATATATGCAATCAAGTATTCAATTCGATAGAGATTGTAATAAGGTAATAGAAACATCAGATACAAGCTCAACCAAACCGCTTTCAAGATACAAATCCAATGTAAAGATGAAGTTTTCAAGATCTCACCGATGATGGCTCACAGTCCACATATCCTAAAGGTATCATCAAGATGTGTTGGTAAGAATTGACTTTGCCGCCGATTTTGTGATTTTAGATATTCTTACAAACAATAAACCACTAACTCCGCGCATTTTCTAGCAACCGGTCGCGGCTTTGATTGATGTCGTGAAGGTAATCTCATGCTTCGTGTTAACGTGAGATGAGCTCAAGATTTCATATAGACCCCATCAAGCAACACGATGCTGAAAAGTCAAGATTCATACTGATCACGACTGCTATCCGATAAGTCGCACTTAGAGGGTACTCACCAATCGAGGAAGTCAAGGAAGAAGTGACCGCATGGAACTCCGAGTGAATCATTCAAGTTGTAGATCCATAGTTGGCATCCGATAATGCTAAGTATGAGAATCCACTAATTGGGAAGGATTTCGCCACCAAAACGCCGGATTGAGAAAGGTTAGTGATGGTCTAGCTAAAGACGCTTAATTAGCACTTGTTGGAGGTAACCCAACGCTTTCTTTGTTTTGTCTTGTTTTCGCTTGTTTTGCTTTTTGTCGTTTTTGTTTTTCTTTTCGTGGTCTCGTCGATCAACGAGTTGTAGTGAAGTGTGTTAATCCATGTAGCCAATGACTATAGAATTTTTTGTGAAATTTAATGATAGTGCACATGATATGTTTGAAAAGACGATGAACGACTTGAGATTGCTTAAACTTGTTGTTTTTTCACCATTTGCTTAACCGTGAGACTTGAGCTTCACCAGAAAACATCTTGATACGCTTTTAATTGTGTGATATCATGCATGTGATTCTCTCTAGAACTTGCCGCTTTTTCCGTGCGAGACGCTATGTGTTTTAATTTGGAAAGGATAAAAGGCCATCTTTGTTAACCACATATTCACCCAAACACTAACCCGATGATGTATACTATTGTCGCTTCTTTGAGCTTTTATTAGATTTATTCTTTCGATTAACCGGATGATAGGAGGTGAGGATGGATATGGGAATCAAAAGGGTTGAAATTTTGATGTAGTTATGATGAAAATTACTTTAGAGAAATATATCTGGTGAAGTAGTACATTTGTTGTGAATGATAAACCCTATAAGCTCTAGAAAAGTAAAGAAAAGCAATGATAAGTTCACTATATGTTTTGAGCATAAATGGTCGTTAATCAAAGTATAGGTACCTTATGGGATAAAACGCCGATTAGCAGTAGAAAGGAAGAGGAAAATAGACAAAGTCCATATGTGTTAAAGGTATAAATGGGGTTTTGGAATATTTTGAGTCACTTATCCATATATTATCCTACCTTAACCAATGTGCCTACAATATAACCTATGAAAAGACCTTTTGATCCTTATTGAACACATTCGAGTGGAGATATTAGAGAAATGGCAAGCCTATGGTAAGATTTTGCATTGCATTGATCATTGAGTATAAACACGCCTTATTTCCTTATGAGTTGAGTGTATTCTATATTTTACACGATGCCTTGTGAGGGTTGAACTAAATGAGTTTTGCTTTCAACGTTGTTCGTGTTGAATGACTAATGTGTCATGTGTGCTAATATTTGAGTGTTGAAAGATATTTCGAGGCTTGATTGTGTTGATCACCTTGCTATACTCATGATCTTTGTTGTGTCCTTCGTTGTCAACTGCTTTTGTTTTTGTTTGAGGACAAACAATGCTTCAAGTTTGTATGGATAACGCGATTTTACACGCTTATTGTGATATTTAAATATGAATTTAGATCCAAAAGCGCTTATGTATCGGATCGTATTGTTTTCACCTATTTTAGAAGATACCGCTTTTGGGTGTTATTTTGGTGTTTTGTAGGTTTATGAGTTGATAATCGAAGCAAGGAACCAAGAATAGAAAATAGCGATTCATCAGTTTAGCGACCAGCCTAGATGGCTGCCACTGGTCGAGGTTCAACCCACGATCGCCAGGAGTCGCGCGAGTATTGCACGCGAGATCGCCACCGAGATACATTCTCGCTTTAATTCGCGCCGCTAGTTTAGCAGCGATCGACAGACGAGCGCGTGGCGAATTAGGTCCCCATCATAACCAACCTCAGGAGCCCGCACGCGCGTTCGCACTTTTAGTCTTTAGTTCAGCTTAGTTCTAGCTTACCGTTATTCAGTTTATCGCTTTGTTATCGCTCGAACGCTTTATGGTCCGATTGTTTTCCGCTTATCACTGGGATTGATTCAAACTCAACAATTGTTCATCCAACGCTTATCCGAGTGATAATTTGTTTATGTTTTATGTTTTAGAATTATTCCGTTAATTATGTTAGGTAATTTTCCGTCCAATCCTAAAGTTTGCATGATCCATCCTATATGTTGTGATTCCGTTATCTCTATTTACCTTCCGGCATCGATTCATGTTTGGTGCTTATTTATATTTATTAATTTCGATCAATCTTGATGCATATCTAGTTGCCACTAATGACTAATCGTATTAATTGTCAATCGATCTTGAATGCATGATACGGATAAACCTCGAGTCGATGAGATAGGATATTCAGAGGAAGCATATTCTTAGTGATCCTTTTGGAGTTACTTGTTTTCACCTAGAATGGTAGGAAAACTGTAATTCATCGCCGCAATTGTCGAATCGTTGTTGGTTATATAGTGATCTTCCATCTTTTCGGATTAAAATTGCTAATAGGAAACAGGATAAACATACATTGTGGGATTTATGCATCCCAGGGTTATCTTTTATCTATTTTATCATCCGTTATTTTATGCTTTTTTATTTTCTGGTTACCTTTGCTTGGATTAAATCAAGCCCTTAAACCTCTCACCCAATTTCGTGCTTAATAATGAGAATTATCGTGAGCTACTTATGTTTCTGTGATACAATCCATGTGGATACGATATCGACTTACCTATATACTGCACGCGTGTTAGTAAAGAGCTATCACATTCTCAACGATCCTCTCGGATAGACAATGACTTTTCTGCAATGAATCTCAACACAAGATGGTCGGAGTGGTCTCGAGTTTCAAATCTTGATAGATAGATAAGGGCATCACATTGATTGATGCCCGAGATCGAGCATAGCTGTTATCTCGTTCCCGATCACACAAGGTATATAGAACATCCGTGATCGGACACTTGATTGGGAGGTCTCGCTGAGCACGCGAGACATTCTCCCCATTTTGAACTCGCATCGTCCGTGTACTTGACTCTCTGTACACACTCTTTAGAACTTGCACACCTCGCATCGAGGTCAAAGCAATGATCAAATGTATGTTGATCTCTACCTTTTAAAGATCTTGATCATTTTATTCATCTCTTCGCCTTCTTTGTTCCTCGACAACCTTCCGGAAAGGGAGGTCTGATCTGATCTCTGCCTTGTTCGCTACCTTGCAAGGATGCCTTCACCTCGGTTCGGGTTCTCGACCAAGTCCTCGACTTCTCGGTTATGTCTTCTGCCCCACTAGCCCTTCACCGGGCTTCCTCCACCGGCAAGTTCTCGCCCTCGTTGATTGCGCTGGCACATTGGGGATTTGCACTCTGAGCGAAGGTCCCTGCTTTGGTGAGCTTTGATATCTCTTGTGTCATGGTGTTTAGGAGCATGCATTGTAGGACTCCCATCTCTCGCTTTGAACCCGCCGAGGTCTTGCACTATCCTTCCTGGGTAGCCCTTGATTGTGCGCCATCTAGGCTAAAGATGGCCGAGTCTTGAGGTGGATTCTTCACAGGAGTTGGCTTTGAGTAGGTGTGCCCATTACCTCAAGTTCTCGCGATTTTTCCATGCGTGTGCAGCGGTCGGCCGGGCTCGACCCTGAGCGCTTCCTCCACCACTGCTGTCGACATGCCCAAAGGCATTCACCTCTCTTCTTCGCTACTTGTAAACACCGTCCGTGTCGGTGGTGGTGCAGCAAAGCGGCACGCTTGACATTCTTTCGCCATAGTGGACCTCATCAGTCCATCATTTGTTTCCATCACGGCCTTCATATCCTTCATGTCCGATCCGTCTGGCAGTGGCTTCAGTCCTCGGGCATCGCCTCGACCATTACGCTGGCATCATCTCGAGACCTTCAACAAGTCTCTAGTAGTTTGAATGCCTCACGGGTTGTTTGTTGAGGATGGAACCTCCGATGCAGCACTCAGGCTAGCCACCGAAGTTACCCTAAAGCCATATCATAGTATCAATCGATCTCATCGAGATTTGGCGATTGGACACTTTGCTTAAGATGGATTTGAAACGACACCAATAGTTGTACACACCGCCTCCATTCCCCATCCGAGGGAACTCATCCTTTTCTCACGCTTTGTGTCCTGAGATGATAGTATCTCAAGGAACTTATGTTGAAGCCCGCTGGGTAAAGGACACTCACCTAGTAAGTGTAACCACTAGCACCCGTGGAGAGTGAATGGAAAGGATATGAGTCGATGTACTTCTTCTTGACTTCATCCAAGACACCTATGGTGCTACACACCGCTTCAAAGTCGTGGAGATGGCGCTGGGGTTCTCCCAGATATCAAGGCTTGCAAGATCATAAAAGAGTGTCTCGCCTTCCGCTTGTCTCGATCTCGGCAAGGGATGCCCAAGGTGAGATCTATGTTGTTCGAAACATCATCTCCCAAAGCATCCGCTTCTCCGGAGGTGGTGTGTTTTGTGGATTTTCTCCCCATTTTGTCTTGCGTCCGCGCCTCAAGACGGCGTCTCCTCACCTTGCCTCTTCTTTCTCCGAATGGTTCTCTCAATCTCGGGTCAAACAGAGCTCGCTCCGCTCTACCTCGCAAGGTTAGCGGAGCATGCAAAACCAAACAAAAATAAAAAAAGGAGTAACAAAACTAGAATAGCGCAACTCCGTTAACGCGCTAATCTCGACGACCTCGAACCCGCCGCTTGAGGTCCTAGAACACGTCAAGATACATTTATAATCTCCTCCAACTTGAACACATAGTTCCGAGATATGGAAAATTAAGTTGAACCCAAGAGAGCTGGTTGTGTTGTCACCGAGTTGTACACGCTTAGTGAGGATGCCCAGTAGGCAAGGTGTCACCAGTCGATCTGGCCTCGAGAGATGTACCGAGAGATAGATCTTTAGCGTAATGTAAAACTGAAAATTAAACACAAGATAGAAGATTAAATGACAAGTAGTTGGGCCAAGGTCCACACGCTGAGATATTGGTCAAGGTGTCATCATGTTCAAAGGTTTTCACCAAGAGTGTATGCTGTCTGGTTAGGTCAACTGCGGTAGGCACCCTTTAGGTTTTCATGACACCGCCCCCACTACCTGCCCAGAGATTTTAGGATCAAGGTAAGAGACCGCCTCAAACCCCAACTCAGCCATAGACCGCAAGGGAGGGCTCGCAGATTCGCCCAAGGCCGACGGGATAATCACTACTCCACCAAGACTTCCTCGGGATAAAAGACACCGATGTCTTACTCCGCTATTGCCTAGCTATCCCCCCTGTGCCATCGGCCGAGTTAACGCGCCAAGAAGGAATAACAGGTATAAAGGCCTATGAGCCGGAACACAAACTCAAGGTTCTAAGGACATTTAGACCTTCACTGACTCATCACGACCAAAGTGCTTCACCTCGAGCCCAACCAAACCCACTATTCACGATAATCGATATAAACATAAACGCAACAACTAAGAACTTAAAGAAACCATATCAATCGAAAATCAAACTTAAATTAGCGTGCGCTCGCCAGCACTGTCTTCAGCAGGTCACAATACATAAATAAGTGTTCCCCGTAGGACTTGTTTCTTCCTCACCAATCACTCATGAAAGCAAAGAGAAAATAAATAGAGAAATCTAAGAGAATTTCGACTTGATGCCTCCTTCCACAATGAAGGTGTGCTCCCGCTTTCAATAATTATGTGTGAGTTGTTGGGAGCCAAGTGCACTCCTCTTGCCGGCCGCACGATCTCGAGTAAGGTGCAAGGGAGCACTGCTAGCCCTGTATCGATGAGCCTTCGCTTCAGCCCGATGCCTAAGTCTCATCTCGCACCATCGCAGTCGACCTTTCCTTTTCGCAAAATCAAACAAAGGTGAGAAGGACCTTGCCCAAAATCTTCCCCCATTTGGCCAAAGTCTTCCGAGATGCTCTGCATGCGCTCCCACCGCATCCCGACTTTACCTCCGGCTCCACCGGCTACCCTCGTCCTTTTCCTCTTCTGTCTCGAATCTTCGGCCTCACGCCGACTCGCTGATCGCCCGCCAACGCGGTGCGGTTCCGCAAGACGTCGTAACGCCTTTCCAAGATGGTTTGAGGATTTTACCTCTCTACGAGTGAGCGGCCTCTGATCTCGCCCAAGGTCCCGTAACCCAATATCCCAAACGTGTCTCCCGCACACAAACACACGCAAAGAACACTTACATAAAATGCACTCTTTTAGGGCAAAGATTCACCAAAAGAGCACGAAAACGGCTCATCGGACTGGATAATAACCTCCCGCTGTATCGTGTTCTTGATGGCATCATATATGAAATTCTCAGCTCCTCAACGCTGACATGAAAGTGAGATCACCTTTTCACACATCAATTAGCACCACCAAAGGGCTAGAAAAGGCTCACCCAAGATTAGTGGTTGATTCTAATTCGTGTATGTCTAAAATAACAAAATCGCAGGAAAGACAAAGTCCGAATTTTACTAACACATATTCAACTATTGCTTTGGACTGAGAGACGACATTCATAGCCATCATCAATGAAATTTTGTCGATTCTATTTTCCCCATCTCCCGGTTGAATACAGATAACGGCTTTCAGATTGATGCTCTCCCAAATCACACAACACTTTGGGAAATGTATGCTCAATAATCTCGCACTCAATGTGAACCTCCCTGATCCTCTCGCTGCTGGTACTCACCGTAATATCGCACTACATTCTTCTAGTTAATTTTTTCAAATTTCCCTAACTCTTCTGTGTGCCAATGCATCTTTCGAAATTTAACGATCCAAACATGTTTTCGAGGCATCAAAGAGAGGATGTGTGTTTACTTTCCGAATACTCTTTGAATCGAGCAAACTCTCACATATTTCGACTTAACTCAGCCGACGGGAAAGGGACCTAGGAGCGTAAGTTGGAAGATCACTGGTTCCGCTCAGGCCACCTTCGCAGCAACTAGGGTGGTCGGAGCCCCGTGGACTCGCTCTCGTACATGCTCGCCTGGCCTAGCGGTCGCTAGGTCGGTCGCTAGTTTCTCCGTAACCTCTCGCATCTTTCTTGGGGTCGGGCTACGGTCCTAGCTCGGTCGCCAGATCCTCCAAAATGTTTGCACGCCTCATAGCGGCCAGATAGCTACGCTCCTCACATTCAGCGACGATATTCTTCTCGATCTAGGTGGTTCTCGTAAGCTTTCCACTTCTCAAGAGATGGCATTGCACCGCATTTATCGGGTTTCCCCGTAGTGCCAGGAAATTTCCCGACTTTTGTCACAGCATTCTACGGATAGCTATTCGCTAACGTTCTCCATTATCTTCAAATCTCATAGCTGCACGGTGGATTCCGGATGTAATCCTCCCGACCAAGAGACTAATGAATGATTCTGCTGAGTTGCTAATTGTTGGTTACTTGCAACCAACTTCTGATCATCTCTTCGCGCTTAGCTTTTTAGCTCCACAATTATCTCATTATTCACAAAGAAAACTAGTGGTGGTCACATGCATTCTGCATCGGCATAGGAAAATTGGATGATTCATATTGTTGGGATGATAACATGATTCCACCCGATTCCCTAAAAATTGTTCATTCGTTCAAATATCAACCTCCTCAATATTCTCGCGCCACGGCCACAAGCTATCCGTCCTTTCCTCCTGGCCGACATCTTTGTAGTAATGTGAATTTCTCTAGAATCATCATACTTATCGTGCAACCTCAGAAAAGCAGACTTTCTATCGGTCGCTCCTCCATCGGCCATTCGATAGCTATTGGTGTTGGATTTGTATAACGAAGCGCTTTGGTCGAGTGTATACAATGTTTCCTCGTTACTACTATTACAATCTCCTATCCAAATGAATACTTGATTGCATATATATGTGTCCCTTATCTCATATATATGTTAGATCATGTAGAAGATCACGTAGTCCGATGGGTCAAGTTTAATGAGATATAAAAGTTTCACACCGAGACAACTTGAGGACGATTTGCTGATAGCCATGTATAGATAGAAGTTACTCTGACTTGGTTGCTTGTCTATGCTGGCACGCTCGACGTATCAAGGATCATCGAGATGAGTTCTTCTATCGAGCCGTGGAAGAACCAAGATCTCGGTGACTTACGACTGATCTAAACCCGATAAGGTATTAGTGAGTATGAGTTGTCTGACCATCACTGACTTGTTACGGGTGAGGGTTATGTTAACCCATATTCTCGCATCTGGGTGGTGCGATCGATGTCATGCTAGTTATCAGATCGATAGTCACTAGTATCCGTATTGGATGATGCGCCCCTTAAGGAGTTCAAAGGTTTATTGTACTAAACCCGCAGTTGAGTTACTCAAGTACAATAATAAGGTTGAGTGGTACTACTATGGAATTAAAGATATTAATTATTTAAGCACAAATGCTTAAATAATTAACGGACGTCTGATATCTTAAATACGAGGATTCAGTAATGTCTAAGTGTCACCGACTCAACCTAATAAAGCGTAAGTCAAGATTTATTCTCTAGTGGCATGAATAAATGTTTATAAATTAATTTATGTTCGGTAACATAAGATAATTAATTTATTGAGGCCCATCTTTATTCATCAGATTTTGATCCTCGGGTCGGCCCATCCAGTTCGTAAGCTAGGCAAAATCGGTGCCCTATGTCTCAAGGCAAGGATTTGATTCTCTTTATCCTATAAGGATTATTATATTTATGGGATACGCATAGATCCTTTCCATATAAGATTATGGTAATAATCCTTTCCAAAGGTATTATATTTCCATAGGATTATGGTAATTCCAAAGGATTGATTTCCATATGATTATGGTAATTTACATAGATTATGTTAATTTCATATGGGATTATGGTAATTTCCATATGTGATTATGGTAATGCATTATAAATACGAGGTAAGAGATTAAATCTAGGACAATGATTAATAATCATCATCATTATTTTAGAATTTGAGGTTCATCCTTTGAGAGATTTTCAAAATTCTGAGAGCTCGAGGGTGATTTTCAAGCATTCTCCATAGATCGTCCCTCACCGACGCTGAGATGGGCAATCGATACCCTAAGGTCAAAGCACGAGTCTCGATCCATTCCCAACGTGTGCAATTAATTATATAGGTGCATGGTAGGTATATAATCAATGTATGGTGAATTAAACATCCAAGATAGATCCTCAGAGGGCTAAACCTAGTTTTCCTTCAATTGGTATCGAGCCCGGATCCGGATTCGCTCGCTGGATTAATTCACGCTTGATTATTACGCGCCATATATTAATTGTTGAACTGCCGCCATCGTGGTTCGCTTTTATTTTATCGACTTGTTTTTCACCACGAGAAAATCCGTGGTTAGATTAGATTTATTTTTCAGAAATCTTATCCGTAAAGTAAAAAGACGAAGCAACAGATCGAGACGACGGAAACGGTCGACGCACAGGCAGTGACGGCACGCAAGGCAGCACGGTGTCATGATCGCCGCGTGACGGGCCGAGCCCGCATCCATTTTTCCAGCCCGAATCCCATTTTCGACGAGTCCGTCCGTGTCTGCACGCGAGGTCCGTGCCAAGATTATAAAGATCTCAGATTTGCAATTCTATGTAATAGATTAGGTAGGAAAGTGTGATTCCATCGTGGGCCACGGCGAACGCTTATTTTATTTTTATCGCTCATCGCATGTCGTGGATGTTTAAATAATGCAGAGATGCTACGATGTTTAAATTACGCTGACAAACCTTTACGTGTTTTCGTGAATTGACGCGCATAGTAAGCAAGCTAGGTTTATCGCGCAAGCATATTTTAGAATTCTCAGCATGTTTTACATGTTGAGTTCTATGCATGCATGCTAGATTACGTGATCTACATGGACAAACCTTTAACAAAAAGACAAGCAAGCAACCGACAAATTAATTTTAAAATTAAAATGTCAAGACCTCCACTTTTGATCTCTAAACAAAGTGAGACGACCGTGAGTAAACGCCCACACACGGCTTGCTTGCACTGCTTATCATAAGTTTGTTAGATGAGATTTCTAAATAAAACTTTTAAATCTATCGGTAGGGAGTTTCATGTAAACGCCCACACGCGTGCTTGATGTGCGATTTTCATAAGTTCTCTAGAGATAGATATAAAATGAGATAACAAAGATTTTGAATTGAAGCGTATGGTCCAGAGAGTATGCCAATTCTAAGAGTTCATTTTCTCATAAAATTGTGGTCATTAGACATCACAAGTACAACTTCCCAAGTCCTTCTTGCGATAGTGATGTGGTCTAGAAAGGTCCAATCGTTAATTTCATTTGTTATAAGGATAAGTCGATGGATTGAAATTAAACGCACTAAAAGGTATATTTTAGTCTGGTCGAGGGGTTCATAGTAAACGCCCACACGCTGTCTTGCATGGGATTCGCTATTGAGGTTTCAATTAATATTGTTTTATCAAAAGGTTACAATATTATTGTTACGAATTAAGGCGATCGATGCTTATGTGTTTACATTATCGCTTCAGATATGTCTCTTACACACGATTATCAATATGCTCGCACAAAATCCCTTATCCGTCCAAATTTTATCGAGTGGAAACAAACATTGAGAATGTTCTTACCGCGTAAGAAAATCTATTTGTACTCACTACACCCCGTCCCAAGCCTCTAGACACATTCATCATGAGGACGCTAAGGACCACAAATGGGACAAATCAAATAGAATGGCAAATGCCTTCGTCACTCATGTGAGTTCCTAACTCAAAGATCAAGAGATTGAAGATGCAGCCACTATATGACTAAGTCTTATGAAATTGTATGAGTCGGAAGTAATCGGTCATTAATTGACAAAATCAATAATGTCAAGTCTAAGGAAAGCATCTGGCATAACCATGTAGAGCAAATGATTAATCTCTTCTGAGAGCTCAATTGGTTGAGGATATATTGATGACGTAGTCGAATCGATATGATCAACAACACTTTGCTCAAGTCTTTGATGACTCCGCTATAAAGCGCCTTATGATAAGAGTTATACTCTAGATTCATTGCAAGAGGATCTAGTAACGAAGAACGCAAATGGGCAAAGCATCGTTTTAGACGCACCTCAAAGAAAACCACCGCTTATCGAAAGATGAAAAGGAAAAGTGGAATTCAAGAGATGCTAAGGCTAAAGAAAAGAGTGGGAGTAATACAAAGGGCTCTACCAATGTTTGAAAAGCCAAAGGAGAAGGGCAATGCTTCAAGCAGATCGGGCATTGAAGGCTAAGTGCCCCAAGCTCAAGGCTCTAGGTACTATTTGCTTTAGTAACGGAAACATGTTTAGCGACTTGTTCTACCCATTCTTGGGTAGTATACACGGTGCGATCGATCAGTTTGTTACACTGCGTGGGTTCCCGCGACAAGGAGCCTGAATGATGGCGAGATAACGATTCCATGGGCAACGCGAAAGTCGAGGCCGCTTGGAGATGTTACTTTATGTTTTGAGAAAACAGCTTTAGTTTTAAAAGACATTTTATATGTACCGATTTTCATGAACCTTGTTTCGCTTCAAATTGTTTATTCATGGATATTCAGCTTGTTTTTGATAGTGGTGTTTCTATCATAAGAAATGACGGTTATCCGTGTAGCACATAGTATAATTCGCTTTATACTATTTCTGCAATACATAATACCTATAACTATGTTGCATCTACATCTAACCTTAAAAGAGAAAGTTTTTCGCAAGATGACACCTCTTTTCTATGGCATCTTAGATTAGGTCACATCAATCTAAATAGGATCCAAAGACCTGCTAAGAATAGCGTTGGGTAATCTCACGCTACTCCATTCCCACCGCGAATCCCAGAGAGAAGGTAAGATGTTCACTGCACCTTCAAAGCGAAGGGTTATAGAGCTAAAGAAATGTTAGAGTTAGTCCATTTCGACTGTGGACCGGGTCCACAAGCTCGTATGAGAATTTTGTCACTTATCGACGAACTCAACACGGATACGTATACCGCTTCACCGCAGTCCGAATGCTTTGAAATTCAAAGAGTTTAAGGCGGAAGTGGAGACGGCTTGGTAAGAGTATCAAGTCATCATGTCCGATCGCGGTATGGACCTCAAGAACGAAGTTCATGGACTATCTAGTGAAGTATGGGATTACCTCCCAACAAGATTCATCACGCACACCACAAAGAAAGGTGTGTCGAGCGAAGAAAGGACTCTTTTGGAAATGGTTAGATCAATGACGAGTTATGCAACATTGCCTATTTTGCTCGGGGTATGCCTTAGAACGGCGCATACTTGCTAAATCTAGTACCATCCAAGTCACAAACGGACCCTTCGAGTTGAGGTTTGGGCGCCAGCCACCACATAAAGATATGGGCACCAAAGCACACGGCCGAACAAGAAGGCCGAGTTGGAGGCTAGATCCGACGCAATCGTTTATGATATCCTAGAGGAACGAAGGTGGTTTATTCTATAGTCCTAAGGATCGAAGGTCATTATTAGCACTAATGCCCGATTCTCAAGAGACTACATGAAAAATCATAAACCAAAGTTGAAATCATTCTTCAAGAATTAGAAGATGATCGATTCCACCACCGATTAGACCAAAGGTACGAGATGTCGAGTCTAGTGGGAGGATCGACACCGATACTTCAAGAAATTGAAGTGGGTCGAGTTCCATCGAGATACCGACCGCAAGTGGTACCTACCAAGCTAGTTGTCAAGATAGAGAACCAGTTACGCCACCCACCGCTATTGTGCTCCGTAGTGCCTCGTCAGAGTGGGAGGTTTTTCATCAACCCGAGCGATGTATGTTCGTGTGAATCTTCGGATTTAGTCCCGTAAAACGAAGCAATAATCGATCCATGGACGACAATGAGGCGACACAAGACAATGATGCAAGATCATGGAACTTACGTTGACGAGGTGGTAAAGTCCTATGGATTTACCCAGCTGCCTAGCGAGATTGTGTGTATCGCTTAGATGTCAACGGTAATGTGGTATTTCTGCACTTTACGATGACATTCTTCATTGCAAATGTGAAGTTGTTATCGACGAAAAGTTGGTTATCCGATCGCTTCAAATGAAAGACTTAGGAGCACGCATACATTTTGGGATCAAGGTTTACCGAGATCGCAAGAGGAAAATGTGAGCTTATCTCAGCGCCTTACATTGATACCGTGATTACTCGCTTTAGTATGCGCACCGCCAAGAAAGGATTGCTAACTTTCGACATGCGTCCTTTATTCAGGGCAGCACCTATGACGCAAAGAAGATAGAGGAATGAGACAAGTTTCCTACGCTGTAGGAAGTCTCATGCATGCAATGCTATGCACGAGGCGATATGCTCATGCGATGGGCATAGTGGCTAGATATCGCCTAACCTCGGACAAGCTCATGATCAGTACAAAGATATATTCAAGCACCGAAAAGGACTCGAGATTATAGCTGCTTACCATGCGATAGTCTAATGCCTGGGTTATTCGACTTGATTTCCAACTCGACCGTGATGAGAAAAAGTCTACCTGTTGTGTTTACCTTGGGTGGAACCGATCCTCGGAGGCAAAGCCATGCATTGCGACTCTACCATGGAAGCCGAATATGTAGCCACCTGAGGTCAAGCATGAGGTCATGGTTCAAGAACTCACCTCATGGATCTAGATGTGGTACGGTTGCCCATGAGTATCATGGTTTATCGTGATAACTCGTGCAATGGCAAACTCAAGGAACCACGGATCCACAAGGCAAGCAAACACATAGAGAGAAAGTACCATGTCATACGAGAAATCGTTAGACATGGGACGGTTGATTGCAAAGATAGATACGATGGATAACCCAGCGGATCCATTCATGAAAGCTCACCGCAATAAGTCTACGCCGGGCATGCTAGATGACTTGAATGCGCCAGATGGCACCCACTTAGAAAGGTAGCATTTATTCTCTAGTGGCATGAATAAATGTTTATAAATTAATTTATGTTCGGCCGAACATAAGATAATTAATTTATTTGAGCCCCATCTTTATTCCTTGCATTTGATCCTGGCCGGCCCATCCAGCCCGTAAGCTAGGCAAAATCGGCGCTCTATGCTCTACAAGGCAAGGATTTGATTCTCTTTATCCTATAAGGATATTATTATATTTATGGATATGCATAGATCCTTTCCATATAAGATTATGGTAATAATCCTTTCCATAAAGGTTTATGGTAATTTCCATATGGGATTATGGTAATTTTCATAAAGGATTATGGTAATTTATATGGGATTATGGTAATTTATAGATTATGGTAATTTATACGGGATTATGGTAATTTCCATAGATTATGGTAATTCATTATAAATATGAGGTAAGAGATTAAATCTAGACAATGATTAATAATCATCATCATTATTTTCGAGAATTTGGGGTTCATCCTTGAGAGATTTTAAAATTCTTGAGAGCTTGAGGGTGATTTTTCCAAGCATTCTCCATAGATCGCCCTCACCGACTGGAGATGGGCAACCGGATATAGCCCGTAAGGTCAAAGCACGAGTCTCGATCCATTCCACCGAGATTCAAAGGTAAACACGAGAAACCCCAACGTGTTGCAATTAATTATATAGGTGCATGCTAGGTATATAATCAATGTATGGTGAATTAAACATCCAAGATAGATCCTGGAGAGGGCTAAACCTAGTTTTCCTTCAATCGATGTCATCTCCTCAATAATTCTCAATGCTTCATCTATTCCTCGATTGAGAAGGCATCCTCCGGCTGAAGCATCTACAATGCTACGAAAGTTAGCATTGAGTCCACTATAAAATTGCATCACTTGTCGCTCGTAAGAACCCATGCCGTGGACACGACGAGGTTTCAATCTCTCCTGTGCTTCAAACAATGACTCATCTCCCAATTCCGGTGGGAAATCTCAACGATGATTTTTCGCATTAGTAGGTGGGAAGTATT
This sequence comes from Salvia rosmarinus, assembly GCA_036937905.1. Classification (NCBI taxonomy): domain Eukaryota; kingdom Viridiplantae; phylum Streptophyta; class Magnoliopsida; order Lamiales; family Lamiaceae; genus Salvia; species Salvia rosmarinus. The sequence continues at coordinate 32,126,058 of CM072820.1, read as the reverse complement.
GGACATGAATTTCGCACAACCGCTCCCACGTGGTAATCCGTGATCCGTCCAAACTCGAACCATTCTTTGCTCGACGCAGAAAATATGAACATCCGCATCCGAATGGCATCACCGGCACTCCATTCTCGCTGATAATATCACATATATCAAGGAATGCCTCTAAGTGCATTGGGGTCTTCAGAACTCTCCCCAAATCCGCTCCGCTTGTATCATACCGACGAGGGCGGCTTTAACTCAAAGTTATGGCATTGATGTTCGCCCCCATCCTCCTCCTGAACCGATCCATCGGTGGCTCCGTATATGTGATCGAGCGGTACGGGGTGCTCGCCCACCAATCTGCCCATTCGATTCGCAACGCCACTGGTATGCATTGGCTAGCATATCTTCCATCTCGCCATTCTATCATAGCCCGGGTTGTCTGTTCGCCATTATTTGTCTATTTTCTTCTTCTCTTTGTACGATTTTTCAATTTCGTGGTCCAATGGAAGAATTTCTTTCCGCCGCACTTGTGATCATGCGCGCAAGAAGACAACAATCGATCAAACAAAGGTAAAACACATAAAATAATTTTTTATAGTCGAATTAATAACTACAAACGAGAAAATTAACACTATGAAATCTACACAATCCTCGAACGGCGCCAAAATTTGATCGCTATAATTTCTACCAAAATAATGATAGTAAAACACCAAGTATTATATCGATCCACAGAGACGATATTCAAAACACAAGAATAATTAACAAAGAATCTTTACTTATTATCCGTGCAATGATATTAAGAGAGATGATGATAGAACTAGACAAAATAAAATAGGAAAAACTCGATGAGAAAAGATGATACCTAGGGATGTATTTAACCAACCGTATTCACAATTAACCTATTATCATAACCAATTTAATCCAACACGATGAAGATCACATAATAACCATCAATTTCGCCACGACAATTGTGGTTGTAGATTATTATTCCCTATTATTGTTACGCCTCAATGGGAAATTAGTAACTCCAAAAGCTACAAAGAATATGCTTCCTACGGATGTTCCTATCTCGCCATTTACTCAGGCTTACCAGATCAGTATTCAAGATCGATTGACAATAAAACTGCTAAATATTAATTGGCAACTAGATATTCATTAAAGTTGATCAAAATTAAGCTCCATGAACCACAAATCGATGATCGAAGGTAAAGCGTTAACAGATAAATCACAAATTAGTGATCATACAAACCCTAGGATAATACATTTAGCTACTCATGATTAAAATACCAAAGCAAGAATTAAATAAATGAAACATAAACTGAATTGAAAAGATAGAACCGTAGGAATCCAATGACTAAGAATGAAACAACTCGAATCAGAATAATATGAAAGCTTGCAGAATCGAAAGTCCGAAGAATAAATTTAAAGCTAGAACAAGAATCAAGAACAAGAATGAAAAATAAGCTAAAACGAGCTGAAATGAGAGGGCGCAAAGGATGGTTTGGGGTATATATAGCAGGGTCAAGCCCTAATTCACGCCAGTCACAGGCTTAGCGGCCGGGCTAGCGGTCGCTAGCCGGCCGATAGCTATGAGAGGTTTTCAGATCGAACTTGAGGCCACCGTGACGCTAGGTGGTCGCTACCAGCGCGACTTGTTTCGCCTCCGCTCTTCACTTCCAAACTCCGAATTGCATCCGCTTGCGCCTATGGACCCTATCGAGATACTTTTAAATTGTAAACTTTTCACATCCATAATTGTCATATCCATTTCATCCTTGGTTACTTCTTTGTCTTGTGCATCGATTATCACCGAAAAGCCTACAAAACACCAAAGAGGAACCCCAAGAGCATTATCTTCTCAAGAAAGCTAAGAACATAATATCAACTATATAAACGCACTTAAACTGATCTAAATTCATCATAATATATCATTATTAAACTAGTAAAAGTGTGTTTATCATTTGTATGCTAGGTGTCAAGCCTCAAAAGAAAATCGACACCGATGTTGACAACATCCACTGGGTGAGAAATATCGAATCATTATCTTCTAAGGACGGAGCTCCGGAAAGTGAGATAAGTGTAGCCGTGTCGCACGAGGAAGTTGAGACTCAAATTTTAGGAAGAGTGTGCACGAGGAGATGACGCCAATGGAGGAACTAATGAAAGAGAACCGAGAATGCGTGAGTTCGCCAACCTATCATTGGGGTGACGATTCATGTATAGTCCTTCGGGACCCGCTAGAACTATGGGTCAGTTTATTCACTTAAACCTTATATCGCCTTTCTATGGGATGTCACAAAGAATGCCTAACTTTATCCCGAGTTCTATGGTGTCGCATATACTTTCCCATCAATGGTTTCGCTTAGACACTATGAGGATAAGGTGTTTCCCATACACCTTAAAGGTTCGAGCTAAGGCGTAGTTTATGTCTATACAACCCGTTCATCGACAAATTGGAGTGTTGTGTCCAATAAGTTCATGGCAAGTACTATTTGAACCGAAGACATAAGAATTGAGAGCAAAGATTTCTACATTCAAGCAAAATACCGATCGCTTTACAGAGGCATGAGATCGTTTAAGCATTGCAACAACAATGTCTACATCACCGCTACCCACCGGGCTTAATCAGCTTTTTCTATGATGGATCGACTATGGATTTCAATACATGATTGACAACGCAGTGGAAGAGACATTGGTAATCACACGCGATTATGTCTGAAACTGAGGACCATAGCTACAAACTTGCAAAGGATAATTGTGGGAAGACAAGCTACAAGAAACGGCGACTCTAAACTACGTTAGACGGCAACATTGTACAAACTTGCATCACCATTCACCAAAGAACAATGTCGATGGATGCAACATTTATAGAAGTGACATGGTGCCAATTTTGCTAAAGGACGAATGAGTTGCATATATGAAGAGGGTGTAGTGATTTCCATGAAAAGATTTCAACATGGTACAAACAAGGTTATCAATCGAGGTATAAGTATGATCCCTACTCTAATACTTACAAATCCAGCTTGATGATCACCCCAATTTTTCTTGGAGTCATAATCGTGGTCGAAATTGATGTAGGGAAATCTTATTTTACCCTTTTCCCGAGGATCTATCTTGATGTTTAATTCACCATACATCGATTATATACCAGCATGAATCTATATAATTAATTGCAACACGAGATGTTTACTCGTGTTTACTTGTGAATTTTTGGGATATGAGATCAATGGCGCATTCAGCTTTGATCTTCTCGGATCAACCGGATGCCTATTCTCTAGTATTTTAATTCGCCTCCCATTGATCTATGTGATTTTCAAAATCACAACAAAATGAATATGATTATTTCGATTTTCTCTCACCTTGTATTTATAATGCATTCCTAGAATCTTGTTTAGATAGAATCATTACATATTTAATAAATATAATAATATCTTTGCAGATAAAATATATCTGAATAATTATGTAATAACCCTAAAAATTTAAAACTTTATTAGCGATTCTTAAACCAATTACTTAGAGTTCTAAGACCTTAATTATGTTTAAGGTGACCAACAATGAATTAGAATCGATTCAGATCAAAAACTAGAGAAATCAAAAAACTAGTGACTAGGCCCTACCAAATTGTGGTTTTCAGTAGCTTGAACATAGAATGAAAGATCGAGAAGAACCTCAACAAAAGGATTTCATTTCTAATCTTCTCAAAACAGTGAGAAGTCAATAATTGAAATTTTCGCATACCGCCTCGGCCTCAAAAGTACTATTCACTAGGATCCATTTCCAATCCATGCTATTCATGAAAATTTATGATAACAATGAAAATCATGAAGGAATATATTATTATGAATTTAGAATTCATAAGAATCAATTTTGAACGAAATTTTAAGAACTTAACCCAACGGAATATATATCGAAAAACCCTAAACCGATCCGAATGACCAAACTCAAACCAAGGGTATAAATCAATAAGAAATGATTTATAAGACTCAAATAAATTATGTAATCTCAATAATTCAATAGAATTTCGAATGAGCATAATTTAATCGTGACTGCTTTTTCCGCTGAAACTCTGAGACTTATCGGATGCTATCCGAACTTCATGAAATTATTATAAACTATGATATAAATATTTTAAGGCTATTTAAGAAAATAAACCTTAAGGTTCTAAGAAATCAATCGAAGTGCAATAAAACTTAAAGAGTTAGTATTAACATGCCAAATCGGGTAATTTGACCATTCCTTCTCCCAACTACCACCAAGACCCCTAAATGAGCTCACAACATCTCTTTAGGCTGCCAAGACAGTAGCATTTCATCCATTTGTAGCCCTCTCTTTAGACCATTTTCTCTCTAATTCAAATTTCTCTCTTTGTTCTTCAGCTTCAATCCTCCTTCTCAACCCATTCCAACTCTAAAAATAAGTTTCTAAGACCATAGAAAGTTAGTATTCATCATCCTCTTCCATCCTAATGGGTGGAATGTTTTTAGAATTTTTTTCATTTGAAACCCTAGTTTCAACCATTTCAATTTCGTGGCTTTTGAGCCATCAAATGCTCTCAAGCCATCAATGAAATATACTTAGAAATATGTTCTAAGGCTGTATTTAAAATTTGGGAATTTTGAGCATGTTTGTTTTTTTCGATTATGTTATAATTTTTTTATATGAGATAAAGCATGCTTTTGTGAATATTATTTGATATTGTTGCTTTTTGATGTGTTAGGAGCATGTAGAATAAATATGGGATTTTTGGAATTTTCTTATATTTATTTAATTTTATTTGTTGGAAAAGTTGAGGTATAGTGTTTAATATATGATATGAACATCATATATTAATCTTGAAATTATGAAACACTACTCCTATTTTTCACAAATGGGTAGAATTTATTTAAGTATTTTTAAGCCATTTTTGATTTTATTTGTTGAGAAATAGTTGAGATATAGTGTTTAATATATGATATGAATATCATATATTAATCTTAAAAATTTAGAGACACTACTCCTATTTTTATGAAAAGACCAAACTATGTATAAATATTCTAAGATTTATTTGATTTTATTTGTTGAAAATAAATGATATGTGATGTTTAGAAATAATATGAACCTAATATGCATTGTTGGGAATTTATGAACACCTATACAATATATGGTGAGGACAAAAGAATTCCAAGCATTTAGTTCATATTATAAATATTTAGTTGAGTTTTAAAGTTAATATTACATGTTTATTGCATATTATAAACATATGATGAAGTGAATGTAATTTATTGAATATATAGGTATATATATTATAATTATCGAAAATATACATGTACTAAAAACCATGTGTTTTAATTTTAATGTATGATATGAGATGATATTTCATGTTTAATGTATGATATGAGCATGATATGATTTTTGTAGAATTTATGAACACCAAAGTGTAGGAAAATCGATTGACCTCTCCCGAGGATCTATCTTGATATTTAATTCACAATACATTGATTATATACCTAGATGCACCTATATAATTAATGCAACACGTAGGGTTTTCTGTTTACCTCAATGCTGGATGAACGGATCGAGACTTGTGCTTTAACCTTCCGACACGATCCCTGCCCAATCTCCAACGCCGAGCGAGGACGATCTATGAAGAATGCTACGTAAAATCACCCTAGCTCCGTTGGATTTGTATACGAAGTCGCTTTGGGAGCTTGTATACAATGTTTCGTTACCACTATTACAATCTCCTATCTAAAATGAATACTTGATGCATATAACTGTCCCCTTATCTCATATATAAGTTAGATCATACAAGTGTAGAAGATCACGTAAGTCCGTATGATTGGTCAAGCTTAATAAGATATAAAAGTTTCACACCGAGACAACTTGAGGACGAGTTGTCGTATAGCCGCTGTATAGATAAGAAGTGACTGACTGGTTGCTTGTCTATGCCGGTACGCTCGACGTATCAAGGATCAGTGAGACGAGTTCTTCTATCCGACCGTAGTGAAGAACCTAGATCTCGGACTTACGGCGATCTAAACCTCGATAAGGTATTAGGTGAGTATGAGTGTCGACCATCACTTGACTTGTTAGGGTGAGGGTTATATGTTCTAACCCAATATTCTCCGTGATTCGGTGGTGGCAGTTTCATGTCATGCTAGTTATCGATCGAGTCACCGTGATCCGCTAGGACGATGACGCCCCCATGGTTCAAAAGGTTTATTGTACTAAACCCGCAGTTGAGTTAGCTCTACAATAATAAAGTTGAGTGGTACTACTTAGAAATGAAGATATTAATTATTTTAAGCAATGAGTGATCTAAATAATTAATGGACGCTCGATATCTTAAATACGGGATTCAGAATATCTAAATGCAAGCCCCGACTCAACTGTAATAAAGGGTAAGTCATCATTTATTCTCTAGTGGCATGAATAAATGTTTATAAATTAATTTATGTTCGGTGAACATAAGATAATTAATTTATTTGAGGCCCATCTTTATTCCTCTGATTTGATCCCGGCGGCCCATCCAGCCCGTAGGCTATGGAAATCCTCTCTCTCTACAAGGTAATGATTTGATTCTCTTTATCCTAAAAGGATATTATTATATTTAGGATATGCATAAATCCTTTCCATATGTGATTATGGTAATAATCATTTACATAGGATTATGGTAATTTTCATGGACTATGGTAATTTCCATAAAGGATTATGGTAATTTCATATGGGATTATGGTAATTTCCATATGATTAAAGGCATTATAAATATAAGATAAGAGATAGAATCAAGGTCAATCCTCACAATCAACCTTATAATTTTCGTGCATATCTAGTGTGACACAAGAGAGATTCTCAAAATTTTGCCAAGAGTATCGGTGATTTTCCAAGCATTCTCCATAGATCGCCTCACTCGATGTTGGAGATCGGGCAACCGATATGTCCCGAAGATCAAAGCATGAGTTTTGATCCGCTCATTCCGATGATTCAAAGGTAAACACGAGAAACCCTAACGTGTTGCAATTAATTAGACGCATGTTAGAATATAATCAATGTATGGTGGATTAAACATCCAAGATAGATCCTCGCGAGGCTTAACCCGGTTTTCCTACATGGTATCGAGCCGATCGAATCTGGCTCGCTGGATTAATTCACGCTTGATTATTACGCGCGCTATATAGAAATTGTTGAACTCTGCTCATCGTGGCTCGCTTTTATTTTGTCGGATTTTGTATTTCACCACGAGAAAATCCGTGGTTAGATTAGATTTATTTTCTGAATCTTATCTGTAAAAGTAAAATGAAGACGAAAACCAGATCGAGACGACGGAAAATGGGTCACAGGCAGGGCGACGCGCAGCGCATATGCGCACGGCGCCGCGATGCGCTGACGGGCCGAGCCTGCATCCATTTTTCCAGCCCAACTTTTGATGAGTCCGTCCGCGCCCGCACGCGAGGCCCGTGAATCGGGTCCGTGCTCCGAAGATTATAAAGATCTCGTACTTTGCAATAATAGAAGAGGTGATGCGTATTCCACGAATGGGCCACGGCGAATGTTTTTATTTTATTTTTTCGCTCATTGCATATCGTGGATGTTTAAATTATGCAAGATCATGCTATGTATGTTTAAATTACGTTGATAAACCTTAAGTGTTTAATTGGGTGCTAGTAAGCATGCTAGGTTTATCGCGCTTCAAGCATATTTTAGAATTTCTGAGCATGTTTTACATGTCGAGTTCTATAGAAAAGCATGCTAGATTACGTGATCCGCATGGACAAACCTTTGAACAAAAAGACTAGCAAGCAAACCGACAAATTAATTTTTAAATTAAAATGTCAAGACCTCCACTTTTTGATCTCTAAACAAAGTGATACACACGTGAGTAAACGCCCACACGCGGGCTTCTTGCACTATTTATCATAAGTTTGTTAGATGAGATTTCTAAATAAAACTTTTAAATCTATTGAGAAGTGGGAGTTTCATGTGTAAACGCCCACACGCTGCGGGTTGTATGTGCGATTTTCATAAGTTCTCTAGAGATAGATATAAAATGAGATAACAAAAGAATTTGAATTGGAAGCGGTATGGTCCTAGTAGTATGCTAATTCTAAGAATTCATTTTCGTTGTTAAAAGTGGTCATTGCTAGACATCACTCAAGTACAACTTCCCAGTCCCCCTTCGATAGTGATGTGGTTCTAAGGTCCAATTGTTAATTTCATTTGTCATAAGGATAAGTTGACATGGATTGAAATTAAACGACTAAAAGGTATATTTTAGTCCGGTCGAGGGTTCATGTAAACGCCCACACGCGTGGCTTGTGATGTGGGATTCCTCGCGATTGGAGGTTTCAATTAATATTGTTTTATCAAAAGGTTACAATATTATTGTTACTAATTATGTGCGATCATATGCTTATGTGTTTACATTATCGCTTCAGATATGTCTCTTACAATCGATTATCAATATGCTCGCACAAAACTGCTATCCGTCCAAATTTTATCGAGTGAAACGAAACATGGAATATGTTCTTATCCGAAGAACACATGTTTGTTCTCACTACTCCTAAACCCGATGTTCATCGACGATCGACTAATGAGCAATGAGTCAAGGACTTTGAATAAGTCAAACAATAGGCTAAATGCTATATGATGACTACTATGTCCAAAGGCTTGCAGACGCAGATCAATCGATGGCGCGCGATCGATATTTGGTCAAGTCTCGAGTAAGTTTGACAATGGATCGGACACCGCCCACACAATGAGAGAAATCTCGTGTAAGATGGAAGAAGGAAGTTCGTCCATGAACATGTCTCCCACATGACTCATCTCATGGATAGTCTTGATCGTGGGAGGAGGTATTGACGCGGCCAAGGTCGATATCATCCTCAATACACGCCCAAGTCTTTTGAGAACTACATGAACGCGATCATGAGCAAGACCGAGTATACACTTAGTCGCTGCTCAATGATCTCGTGGGTCGGAAGGAGTTATGGGCAAAGGAGCACATGCTCGCTAGCACATCTAAGGCCCAAATTTTCCGTTGTAAAATGGAAAAGAAAAAGGGCACCAAAGGTGGTAGAGGCAAGGAAATAGTGGAGAATGGAGCAAGAACATGGTGCCACCGAGGCTTGAAGAAGCCAAGGAGGGCAAGTGCTTCAGCGGCGACCGGCATCGAAGGCTAGTGCCTATGCTCAAGCGCTCAAGGTACGCTTGCTTTAGTAACGGAAACATGTTTAGCAACTTGTTCTACCCATTCTGGGTAGTAGACACGGTGCGATCGATCATGTTTGTTACACCTTGCACGAGTTCCTCGCGACAAGGGAGCCGAGTAATGGCGAGATAACGATTCCATGGGCAACGGCGAAAGTCGAGGCCGCAGCTGGAGATGTTACTTTATGTTTTGAGAGAACTGCTTTAGTTTTAAAAGACGCTTTATATGTGTCGGATTTTCGTGAACCTTGTTTCGCTTTCAAACTATTTCATGGATATTCCGTTATTTTTGATAGTGGTGTTTCTATCATAAGAAATGACGGTTATCCGTGTGCACTTTATATAATTCGCTTATACTATTTCGCAAAACATAATACCTATAACTATGTCGATCTTCTTCAAACCCAGAAAGAGAAAGTTTTCGCAAGATAACACCATATTTCTCTAGCATCTTAGATTAGGTCACATCAATCTAAATAGGATCCAAAGACGCAAGAATGGAGCGTGGGTAATCTCACGCTACTCCATTCCCATCTAATCTCGATATGGTAAGATGTTAACGCACCTTCAAAGCGAAGGGTTATAGTGCCAAAGAAATGTTAGAGTTAGTCCATTTCGACTGTGTGGACCGATGTCCACACAAGCTCGAGGAGGGTACGAGTATTTTGTCACTTTTACGACACTCAAGGTACGGATACGTATACCGCTTCACCGCAGTCCAATGCTTTGAGAAATTCAAAGAGTTTAAGGCGGAAGTGAGAGAAGCTTGGTAAGAGTATCAAGTCATCATGTCCGATCATGTTGCAAATACCTCAAGAACGAGTTCATGGACTATCTAGTGAAGTAGGATTACCTCAACAAGATTTCACGGGCACACCACAAAGAAAGTGTGTCGAGCGAAGAAATAGGACTCTTTGGAAATGGTTAGATCAATGATGAGTTATGCAACATCGCTTATTTCGTCGGGGTATGCCTAGAAACGGCGCATACTTCTAAATCTAGTACCATCCAAGTCACGAAAAGACCCTTTCGAGTTGTGGTTTGGTCAAGCCCGCTTTAAGCCACATAATGATACGGGCGCCAGCACAATGCCGAACAAGAAGGCGACAGTTGGAGGCTAGATCCGACGCAAGGTTGTTTATCGATATCCTAGAGAAACCAAAGGTGGTTTATTCTATAGTCCTAAGGATCGAAGGTCATTATTAGCACTAATGCCCGATTCTTAGAAGAGTATTATATGAAGAATCATAAGTCCAAAGTTGAAATCATTCTTCAAGAATTAGAAGATGATCGATTCCGCCACCGATTAGGCCAAAGGTACGAGATGTCGAGTCTAGTGGGGATCGACACCGATACTTCAAGAAATTGAAGTGGGTCGAGACGAGATACCGACCGCATAAGTGGTACCTACCAAAGAAGTTGTGCAAGATAGAGAACCACAAGTTATCAGACCCACCGCCGCTATTGCCTCGTAGTGCCTCGTCAGAGTGGAGGTTGTTCGTCAACCCGAGCGATTTATGTTCGTGGGTGAATCTTCGATTTAGTCCCGTAAAACGAACAGCAATAATCGACCCATGGACGACAGGAGGCGACACAAGACAATGATGCAAGATCATGGAACTTACGTTGACGAGGTGGTAAAGTCCCATGGATTTACCCAGCGCTTAGCGAGAGTTATGTGTATCGCTTAGATGTCAACGGTAATGTGGTATTTTGCACTTTACGAGATGACATTCTTCTATTTGGCAACAATGTGAAGTTGTTATCGACGAAAGAGTTGGTTATCCGATCAGCAAATGAAAGATTAGGAGATGCAAGACATTCTGGGATCAATTTACCGAGATCGCAAGAGGAAAATGTTGAGCTTATCTCAGCGCCTTACATGACATCGTGATTACTCGCTTTAGTATGCGCATCCAGAAAGGATTGCTACCTTCCGATATGGCGCTCCTTTATCTAAAGGGCGTCACCTATGATTGCAAAGAAGATAGAAATGAGACAAGTTTCCACGCTTCCGCGAGGTAGTCTCAGCATGCAATGTTATGCACGAGGCTCGATATCGCTATCGCGTGGGCATAGTGGCTAGATATCGCCTAACCTCGACAAGCTCATTACAACGCGTGTTCAACCAAAAGTGTACTTTCAATCGACTCAATCGCACGAGGTGTTATAGTAGGAAAGCTAACCCTAGTCGCCCTCAAGGAAAACTTAATCAGGCCTAATGTTCGTGTTGCTCACAAAACATTAAATCCTAAACACTCTAATACCAATATGGGTTTTCAAACATAGGATGAATCAAACACGAATTAAACAACAAACCTAAGCGTGGTTGTCAATCCCAGCTAAACTACGAAGCAATAGATCTAAACTAGAGGTCACAAACCCTAGATGATTAACTACTAAACACCGGAACAGAAACAAATCAAAAGCAATTAACTCAGATCTCCAAACAAGAAACGATGAAATTCAACAAAGAACGATTAATCATGAAATTAAGGTTCAACACCACTTGCATAGAATTCATATTAAAGCCGGAAAATAAGAACTAATCAAGAACCTAACAAGACAGGATTAAACGAAAGCGAATCTAATCAATATGTAAACGAATGATCAAGAACAATGGAACAAATAGTCGATCAATTACTTTCAATCCAAATCCAAAATTACACATCGTTATTGCTAGAATACGAATCAAATAACATGTTGCTCGAATTCAGAAGAAAGAGTACCGATCATAGCATATGAATTAATGCCTCAAACCAAGAAAATTGAAGAAGACCAGCCTCGCCGCCGAGAGAAATTCATAAATTGAAACGAAAATCGGACCCCTCGAATAACCTAAAATATATATATGAAGGCAACGAGCGCGGCTGAAAGCGCGCCCGCCGGGCCGCCGAGGAACGCGAAAGGTGCGCGGGCGCCGAGGCGGGCAAAGGGGCGGCTCGCGAGCCGCGCTCAATCCGAGCGCCGTGAGGGAAATTGGGAACGCTCCGAGGAACCGCGCTCCAGACGCGGAGCGGGCGGAGCCTGGGCGGCAGGGACGGTGGCACCGGGCGCGCGCGGCGTAGCGAGGCCGCCACCAGCGCGAGGGAAAAGCGCACGCCGTCAGAGTGAGCCGCGCTGGGCGCGTGCGAGCGGGCGACGGGCGGTGGCGTCCGGGCGGCGCGGCGTGTCGCGGATGCTCGGCCATGCGACGGGCCTGCGCGACTTCAACAATTGCCTCGCTCTCCTTTGTCCGAACTCCGACTAGGATCCGCCGCTTATGAACCCTATCGCGATGCTCTTCATTATACTTGATCCTTGGTAGATTCATTTCATCCTATTTAATGCCGATTTTCTGCAAAACATTGAAACGAACCAAGTATGTCCTAACGATAAATAATAATCGAACTAACGGCATAAATGGGATAAACTAATGAAGACAACATGTAAAACAATACCAAGAATCAGCACAAGTTTCTTTTGAGAACACAAAGAGGATCATTTTGCTCGACCCAACTCTCCGTTAGGGGTGAATTAACTAAAATGGTTACCTTTAGCAACAAGTTTCTTTTGAGAACACAAAGAAAATATTAATGATTTTGAACAATGTTCGAAGGTGAAGTCTCGATGAACTCGAGTCTCTATCGTGGGTTTTCCATGCCCATTTCTCAATTTACGAGAGGCGAATTCCATCCTCCATTTATATAATCTCAACAATAAACATAGAAAGTCTTAATGATTTTGAACAATGGTCGAAAGAATTTCGATGAACTCGAGTCTCTATCGTGGTTTCCCATGCCCATTTTTCAATTTACGAGAAAGAGGATGTAATCCCATCCTCCATTTCAACAATCTCACATCACGACCCCACTCAGATGACCCAAAGTGAGTGGACTAATATTAGGAATAGTATTCACGATGTGGAAAACTATCACCATAAGGCTTATCACCGGTATAACGAACTGAGATTAACATACACATATAACATTTCGGAAAAGGTTTAAGTCAACGGATCCAAAGGATATGACGATCCAAAGGACTTCATAGTTCATATCATCTTAACATTCAACATAAAGGTAAAACAGCTCGTAGTTGCAATGAAAGTGGTGAATACATATACGATTATATGTATTCAAGGTTATCCATTCCTAACGAACATCAAGGACATACGGCTTTCTCAACACTCCTCCATCATCAAGAATCGAGCTCAACCGCACATTTAAAACAAAATGCGGTAGTACAAGAATGCACCCGGACTTATGCCAAACATTTTATCATCTTTATAATTACATGCCTATCATGGTAAGACACAGGGTTTTATTTGAAAGCTCTGTGCTTACTAAAAATTTTCATCATTTATCAAATCATCGCTGCCGACATTTTCTTGGTATAGATCCATATCCTTATTTCTTTCATCATTATCATTCACGCGTGAAGAGGCCTCCTTCACTCACCCCGACCGGCCGGATTGTCCTTACGACACATCACCATGTTGTACACGTAACCCTAGCGTATTCCTTCCGCATAGGATCCGATATCGATTTTCATTCATAAGTCGAATAACCCATCAACACCACATCATACGGATAGGATACATACACAAAACGTAAACATTTCGTGTAATCATTTAAAGAATTTTAACATTAGTTGAAAAGCATCGTAAACAAAGACATTGAAAAGAGCAGCAAAGTTGTTCTGCGTTAGTAATAAAGCCCACCTAGAAGTTATTGATCGACTTTAACGCTTTTCCTTACTTGTCAACGCCCATGCGGCGCTCCTCACACCTTTATATAAAAGGATGCTTTAGACGCCGTTTACGTGATTCGAGACTTACAAAGTCTATAATAAAATTTGATATTTCATATCGACGCGAATCAATTCCTTAATGAATTTAATTCGCTTCTCAAACGCCAGATCAACTTAACATTCTCGCTCTTCGACAGAGACGAGATATGTGTTGAAATTACCAATTTACTCTCTTGCAAATGGTCCCACGCTTTTCATGTTTTTCGATTTTACGCCTTTAAATATGAAATCCTTCCATATCAATGTGATATCATTAGCAAATGTTGCGCTCCACGCACATGATTTATCGAACGATTTCAGACGTTGATTTCAAAAGTCAAATTTTGACTTTTCTTAGTAATTTAGTTACTAAGTCATACTTTAATATTAAATTTTTCGAAAATCAATTTCCAATTGATTTTTTTTTAGATTTTTATTTTTATATTTCTTTTTTCTTTTTTGTTAAAACAAGTATAGGTAACCACACCTTAACACTCCCCAACATTAGTCGACAAATCACATCAATAACCCTTGATTTAAGATCAATTTCACAACCCCGTCAATTCACATTGCACTTCAAAACGAACAACAAGATAAACGAGAATACATCAAGGTTCGACCAATACCACAGTAGTTCAAAGCACAAACCACAATCCTCACTTATTCGCATAGACAAAAACTTGAGCACAAGATACCAAAGTAAACAAGGATCCAAAGTGCCAATCATGCACATAATCCGAACACAACATATCATCAACAACTCCCCCACACATAGACGAGCACCGCCCGTGGCTCTAAACATAAACAGAAAAGAATGACAAAAGATAACGATCGCCGATAATAGGTGGTAGAAAAGGAGGTCGATGACAACGAGCTCCAAGGATAGCCTCTAGCAAACACCACAAAAGCAAGGAAACACACAAACCACAAAAGGAAAACAATAACCACCGAAAAGGACGAGAGAAAACGAATAAGAAAATATATATACTTCCAAGCGAAGCCTCACCGCTGTCCGGCGGTGGTGGTTGTGAGAGGCGGGGATAGGGACCAGGCCCACTCGGCTTGAAGGTCACCGATGTCGCTCATGTGTGTCTAAACGCCAGAACATCTTGACGGAAATCCCCAAACGCTCGAAGATTGATCAAGGCGCTGAATCATGCTTGTTTGGGCCAAGACGCCGATAAACCTCATTACGAACTCCAAAACCCCGGTCAAGATTGGAACTCGGAATTGTCGACCCATCCGCCGCCGATATCCTCAAAGTTTTGATTCCGGAGGAGCTAAAGTCCCCAAACCGCCGTGGAAGTGGTCCGCGAACCGCCAAAGCCGAATCAAATGCGCCTAAGGTCACCGGCGCTGGACCGTACGGGAGTAGGGTAAGCAAGAGGGTGTGACAGTCCGCTGTCCTTCTTCGTGGCTCGATCATCGTGGGAATTTCATCCATGGGGTAGCTGTCCGCACATTAGACCCGGATGGTCGGTTCTGCTTTGAATGTGATATACTCTAACAAGACGCGGCTTCATAAGGAAGCAATGTTCCTGTCAAAAGCAATTAACGGAAATCATCGAAAGTGATGGGAAGATTCTCAATAATGAACCCAAGGTATATCATCTCTAGTCACTCCCACAAAGTATTTGGCAAGCATAAAGGGTATTGCTCAAGGAGAATTTTGCTTACTTGCCACCATATACTCAAATCCGCCATAAGAACGGTGTGCACAAACCTTCTTATTATTCACAAAGACACCACAAGAAGAAAAGCTCTATAGCACTCACTTTATTGGCTTGCTCTTTCCCGTTAGGTTGTATGCTAGGAACTTATGAGCGATAACCAAAGCAGGTCCCAATAAAGGCACTAGGAGTGCCCGATGACCAATTGTCAAAACCAGTAAAATTTTCCATGTCTCACCCATAGGAAATCCTTGTACATCGTAAAACGGCTACTATGAAAACCCAAAACCTCACGCAGAACTTTAGGTGTAACGGAAAATCTAGTCTCCCCAACCTACGTAACGCAGACTTAAAATCTTCACCGGTCTCGAGACACACAAAATTCCCTAAGCAAATTCTTAAACCAGCCGGGTTCCCTAGTTGCCAAACTAAGCATTCTATACTTTCAAATATCTTTTCACAAAGACCATCAACACCCAATGAAGCTAAAATAGACCAATCAAAAGAACGAGGTGACTTATACCCTTTGGAGAATAACCAGAAGAAGATACCTTCGGCGAAGAATGAATCGGGCATCAGTAATTCTCCAGAATCTTCCGTTGTTCACCGGATCCCGGCTCACATTGCCGCTTGCTCAAGCTTCGCCAAAGAGGCGAGAGGGTTTTTGTGCGAACCATGTACGAGACGCCAGGAGAGCAGCCAGAAAGTCGGATGAAAAGGCGACATTGAACGCTGCAGTGAGGGCGAAGACGCAGGGGGCGAGGCACGGCAGGAGCCACGCTGGAAACACACCGCCGGAGAGACGGATGGCTGAGCTGGGTCTGAGGAACGGCGCACGGCCAGGCGGGCGAGGTAAACGCGCTCTTCACGAACGCCGTTGCCGAGCCGGAGCGGGCGCCGTGGTTACGCTGGCTGTGGAACGCCAGAGGCGCGGAGATGCGCGCTACTGTGGAGGCGGGCGGAAGGAGAACGGGCGCTCGTGAGGAACGCCCGAGAGCGCGGGGACGGCGGCGGGCGAGCCGCCGAGAGGTGGCACGCGAGAGGCGCAGCCTCGCTGTTTTTTCCTCACGCTGAAAGTGAGCGGCTACCGATTTCTAAAATCTCGAATGGAACTAAAATAGGCAACAACCTCATTTATGACCGTTCACAGCGACCGGTTCACCCTTTTTCCTTTTTATATATGAATGTTGAACCGCCTCTTGAACCGGTTTGAGGGCCTCTTCCCTGGTTGAGCCGGTTTGAGCGCAAGTCCGAAAATCATTCTCGCCCATTTTATGAACGCTACACTCAACGCCGAGAAAAACCATCACCAAATTTCAACGCTGTTCATTTTGAGCGCCACCGAGAAGGCTTCAGATTCCCGAGCGCTGGTTCGATTGAGCCAATAGTGAACGGCTTCAGATACTCTCAACGCGACAACTTCAACGCCATCTTTAAGGGCAAATATATCTTTAAGCACCAGCCTCCACTATAAAAGCTGCAACAGAGAGAAAGATCGTGATAACAAAACCGATAAATCAAAGGATAAAAGAAAAAGAAAAGAAAAACAGCAAAAATTGGGTAAACTCCACGTATTCCGCTTAACGCCGGGAGCCCGACATAATCCGTCAAAGATATTGGGGACCCACAAGGTAACGCTTCCACTTCTTCCGACTCTCACGATCAAAGTACGGCTCTGACTCACCGACCGCTCACAGAATGATTTGTTCGTTGGGTCGCAAGAATATCGCCTGAAGGAAACACTGCTCCAAGACGTAAGGACCACTCCACCGACTTGACTTTATCGGGGATGACTTCAAACGAGACCCAAGAAGTAAGACCTTCATTCCCGCTTAAAGTCCTTGTTAACTTTCTCACGATCCAAAGATCCGCTTTACTTTCCCTTATAAAATTTCAGATTCTTACCGCGATAAAACCTTCTACCGCGGATCAACAAGATCTATGGAAACGTGATAATCAATGCATTTAATGTGGGAGATATCACACTACCATATGCGAGAAGGACACAGATTCACCAAGAATACATTTTCAATGAGTTGTTCTTAACATCAATTAACGTAGTTATGGTGGCCATGAATGGCCTCCCAACAAAAGTGAAGTGTTCTACCCCATCTTCCCTAACATCCCCATATCCAAAACGACAAAATCGACGGAACAATCAACCCACCCATCTTTACTAATACATCATCGACAATACCCTTAGGGTATCTCACGACCTATCGGCTAATTGTGACACATTCTAGTGGGTTTTAGTTCACCTAATCCTAATCGCTGAACATAGAATAGGCATAAGATTAATCCACTCAAATCTAGCATGCCGTAAATTTCTTTCCGCTACCCAAAGCAATCTTAATAACAAAACTACCGATCCCGAGTTTGGGAGGCAATTGTGTGAGGATGGAATTAGCTGCTTGAGATCATCACCTTCTCATTTTCTCCAAATCTTCGCTTCAAGCTAGCTCTTTCAAGAACTCGACGTAGGCCGGCACATTTTTGATGATGTCCAAGAGGCAAATTTACTTTCACCTGGACAGAGCTCATAGATCTCATCAATTACCGATCCCGCTTCGCTCTTCAACCGAGGAAGGGTATCGGAGGGTATAGGTTTGCCGACTTATGCACCGAACCCGCCTCTTTCTTATTTTCAACCTCCGTGATAGCAGATGCTGCTTGATGACCTCCCATTTTATTTGGAAAATTCGATCACCTCAGAAGGATCGCATGAGCCGATGAGGTGCTCGAGCTTCCCACGACTTTTGCCGCAAGAGCTCATTCAACGGCATAGCAAGCTATCCCATTTGCGCTCTAAACGCTTGTTTGTGGAATCTTGAGCATCCAATTGGGCGAGAGCATCCATCCTTGGGTGATCATATCCTCAAAATCCATCCTCCGAGGCGGCAGGGAGTGCCGCCGAGGAACCGCCTGGAGAATCAAGCATCGAATAATATCTTTCGCAACTGTCCGTGGAGGTTTTTGATATGACGATTCTCGTTCTAATCGCCTTGATGTTGGTTCCTCCATCCCCGCCGAATTGTTGCCGACAGGCTCAAATCGCTTAGGTTGAAATCCTTGCATAGCATATGCTTGCTTCCCATTCGGAGTTATGATCTCCCATCCTAGGCAAGTATCAACATTGTGCCCAAGTTCATTGCATTCCACAGGTTCCTTAATTCCTTGTGTAGAGCCGTGGATCCGCTTCTTTAACTCGAAGTTCTGCACCTCCCTCATAAGCTCAACCACTTGCTTATTCATGTCGAAGGCGGTGACCGCATGTGCTTGTTCTTCCACCTCGAATGGACACTGTGAAGTAGCAACATGGCTTCAAAAATTTCAACGATATCCAATGCCGCTTCTAGACCCAATATTCCACCGCCGTTGTCCACCATGTATCGAAACTTTGAGTCAATCCATCATAAGAATTGATATAAAATTTCGCTTGGCAAGGCATGATGAGGGCACTCGCAACAAGTCCTCGAACTGCTCCCAAGCTTCATGGAATGGCTCGTCGGACGCCCGATTGAAAGTCATGATCCGTGACCTCAACTCTCGACTCTTCTTATTCGGTAGTATCATGAACTTATCTACCACGGCGCCCAGCTCAGAGAGTTGACGGAGAGCTGTGAACCATGACTTTGCTCTATCCTTCAGGTGTACGGAAACACCGCATCTAAGTCGATCTTTTAGTCCTCCCAATGGAAGGACTACAAGACCGAGCAATTCTCTTATGAACCCCAAGGCCCTCACTAGCTAGCCCATGAACATATTGTATATAAAACATAAATGGGAAAAAAGAATAAAAATAAAAATAAATGACCTGGCAGTATATCGGTATTATATGCCTTATATTATATATGGGTGAATAATTATCTCAATTCTCAATATCTGAAGAAGATGAAAATTATGTGATTGAAATTGAAAGGATAAGTTTAAAACAACATTTAAACTCGGAAAACGCTAGTGATTGACAAAGTTTGAGATGGATAGGATTTAAATATTTTTTCAATATTAATTTTTCCCCTACATATTTTCGCACACGTGTCATATTTTGAGTTCACATATTCACTCATTGTGAATTTAGACGACAATTATGAGTGGTGGGTTCCTTTTTTTCTTTCTTTTTTTAAAATAATAATATGGGATTTAAATAGAATGCAAATCCAAAAAGAAAAGAAAGTTCATCACACACACGCATACACACAAACACAACACACATATCTATTTAATCATTTAGATTTTTCGAGTCTCACTCGTAGTGCTACTTTTAGATGAAATGTTATCTTATTAATTACTTATTTGTCCCCATAGAATAAGAAGTAAAATTAAGTACGTAACTAACATCCGTGAAAATTCTTATATACGAATAATATAGCATATTTCATCAAATGTTTCTTTTTTTTCTTTATGCATTATAAGGTCGTAATTGAATAGATGGAGCAAATTCAAATTGACGTAATCTGAAAATACTCCACGAAGAAATTGAATAACTTTAGTAATGCTATTTACAAAAGTGTTATTCTTATAATTAAGTGTCACAGTTGAATTAATGCAATATTCTTTTCGTGACAATATAATAGGTGTTGAGCAATGCTATTTACAAAAGTGTTGAGCACAGAGTGATTGTGAATTCAGCGGAAGAGCGCCTTTCATTGGCCTATTTCTATAATCCGAAGAGCGACTTACTCATACAACCAGCGAAGGAATTGTTGGCACCGGACCGACCCGCACTGTACCCAGCCATGACCTTCGATGAGTATAGGCTCTTCATAAGGACTAAGGGCCCGAGAGGAAAATCTCAATTAGAAGAATCTTAAAATATCCAACATAATAATATTATTATTTCTCATTCTTTTGCGTGTAGTTATATCCTAGTTTTCTCTATCTAAACCAATTTGGATATTAATCAATATATAAATTATAGGGGTTTGTCAAATTAATTGTATATCTTGTAATGATATGATGCGGACACGATATAGAAACAGTATTATTATAGCACTCTTTCACATTGGCAAGGTGATTTTCCGACTTAGTTGGTGGATATCGCGAATTTTTATATACACTAAATATATTTTTCGTTTATGGTTTCAACAAAAAAGAAAATCAATATAAAAATGATTGTGTTAATAAGGTAGATATTGATCGTACTTTCATAGGTATCTGCTTTTATCAAATCTCAGGATGGATTTGGATAAATATGAAAATGATTTGGACGGATATCAATAATGAAGCTAATAGTAGTGACAGGTCTGAATTTGGGTTTGATTTGAAAAATTAGATATAAATGCCCACTACTGAAAGACGTTTTTATTTATAATATTAATATTAATATTATAATTTTAAAAGTAATTAGATAATTTTCAGATAGATTATGTTAATAAGTATTTATTTTGCAATTTTTAAATAATAGTTTCTATTTATATTTATATTATAGTTTTTCATTATCTATTGTAGAAAGTAAGATTATACGATGAGAAGGTTCAGCAAAAGATTAGAGAAGTTTCGAATATCAGCTATATATATATTTGGTAATTTAGAATACTCCCCAAATTCTTTATATTTGTTCATTTAATTCATTTTTAGTACGTCCAAAAAATTCATTCACTTTTCTTTTATAGACATGGACCCAATCAAAAGTCAACACTTTTACCCACACTCAATCCACTTATTTATAAAAAAATCACTCATGACCCACATTTTCCACTCAATAGCATATTTTATTATGTGAGTCTCATTCTCCACTCACTTTACACTCATTGCGTTTATTAAAACCCTTGTCGACAAAACTAAGAACATATATGGTGTACGGAGGTAGTATTATTTTAGATATGATAGTTTCAAGTTAGACTTTGATACTTTTCTTTGATGTAAATTATATTTGATATTTTTCTTCAATGTAAATGATATTTAAACAAATTATACTTTTCTTTATAACAAATACTCCCTCCGTCCACCAAAATCGTTCATTGATTTTGGTGGCAAATGTTTTAATAAATTGTAATGAGTGTAAAGTAAGTGAGTATAAAAAAGGTATGCCATGAGGATAATAAATGAATATATTAATAGATATTGAGTGTAAAAATATGGGCCATATGTGGTTTTTTTGTAAATAAGTCGATAGGTTTAGAGTAAAAATGTAAAGTTGATGTTTCCAAAAAAGGAAAGTGAACATTTTTTGTGGACGGACCAAAACGGAATTAAATGTACGAATTTAGTGGACGGAGAGAGTAATACTTTTATCCATCCGCACGATGCAGACGGATGTACATGAGCTTTTGTGTATAGTTTTTATGTTTATACTTGAAATTTAGTTTTCAATCAATCAATCAATCAATTATTATTATTAGTATTATTGTTGTTGTTGTTGTTGTTGTTCTTGTTGTTATTATTATTATTATTATTATTATTATTATTATTATATACGTTTACTTCGTAGTATTCAGTTTTTTATTTAGACATGTATCCATTATTTCAACAACTCATATTTGATTTTTAAATACTTTATAAATTTAAACAGGTTTGGATGAGTAATTAGCAAGTATTAACCTATGGATATGGGATGAGTATTAATACTAAAGTTATTTTTTAAAACAAGTTTGGAATGAATATGGATAAATAAATTTTAAATGAATTTAGCTTTTGATGTTCAGTTGGGGGTCGTACTTGTGCATGGGGGGAATACACCAGTTAAGATAGATCAAAATTTTTTCTAAAAAGATTGAATATTCAATTGGTCGATGAGCGTCGTTCTGAGATGATAGTTCGAGCGGTGTTAATCTTCTTGACCGGTTTAATTTGGGAAGTCTTGTCTTGAGTGTATCGCTTAAAATCATCTTGGCTCGCTTTAGAAGCTGGTTATTTGGACTGATAACTAATGTGGGTGTGAAATTGGTGGTCGTTATGTTTTTTCTTTACTAAAAACCGATACTGATAAAATACTTAGTCGAATATTTGCTTAGTAAATATTAGTTTTTCTCATCAATATCAAAGTGATACTGATGGAGGGTTTTGAAGAGTATGATGTGATAGGTCCCGCTGGGTATACGTGCTAGTGTATGAGGGGGATGAAGAATACACCAGTTACATAAATTTTAAAGCTTTTTGTTTTGACAATACTGATTGGCTACATGTAGTAGTTGGTCGGGTAATTGACAGTCCAGTACTGCTGGTTAGTTCAGTTAAGGGGCGTCTTGTGCTAAATGATATCAATTTCAAACCTACTGACTACTGAGATAGCTGATCAGTTGGACTGATAACTGATGTGCGTGCGGAATATGGTGGTTATTGCATTTGTCTTACTGAACTTAAAGCTAGTTTAGGACACTTAGCCAAATATTTATTAGTCAGTTTTCAGCTTATATCTCTTCAGTATCAATCAGATATCGATAGAGTGTTTCAAAACAATGTTGTGCTGTTGTGTGTTGCTGATGACAATTTAATAACACGTAAAACTAAAGCAATACTGAAAGTAAAAGACACGTGAATTTTTACATGGTTCGGAGAGATCAACTCTTACGTCCACGGACTGATCGCTTAGTCAATCCATCATCTTCGATTGGATCTTGTTTATGGATGCAAGAGTAAACCTAGATACTGAATTCACCTTACAGTATCCCGCCTAACTCGGTGTTCCTCCTACGCTTGCTGATGCTAGAAAATCACTAACTGCTTTCAGATGCAGTCGACTTAACATTTAGCTTACGAGTGCTAGATGACCAAGCTTCCAACAACTCACCATTCGTTGCCTATTTACCTCAAAATTCTAAACAACTTTTGGGGGGTTTTTTAGAGTGGTTTCCAACTACAGATCTGAGTTATCACATGCGATACTCAGTGCATCTAAGCTTAAGATATACAAGATGAATATCTTAGACTTAAGGAGTTGTATACTGAAATATCAAGCAAATTAATATATGTGAGCTCTTGAGATTTACTGATAGCATAGTTAACTTTCTTCTTCGTAATCGCTGTTAGATAGGCTTGAGCTTTGAGCATGAATACTTTTGATAATTCAAATTACACAACGTTTCAGTAACATTCAAAGGTTGGATTCTGCGCGGATTTATACAGAGGATGATGAATAGTTTCATTAGAGGGAGCACCAATCAAATCCTTCTATTTGTTATTTGAATTCTCCTCGTTGTGAATCCTCGTACATCGCTGTCAGAAGTTTGCATCATCGTACAATGTAGCACTGCGACTATGAAAGGTCTTCTGCGTGCAAGATCTTCTACGGGTATGCTACGACACGTGGCAAGTCAAACACTCAAGGCTTAATATCTTATGTGTTTCTTCAGTTGAGTTGACTCCGAATTTTATCGACATTGTCTTCAGGTTGGGCTCCGTTTTGTTGGAGCCTATGTTAATCCTCATGTATGGACTGAGTTACCAAGTTTTGTATTTTAATAATAAATAAAGAATCACTAACTTTGAAATTAACCACATGTCTCCATTTTGTTAGAGGATGAAAGAAGAAGGTAGAATTTCAATACCTCCATCCCCTTATTAAAAAGAAAATATAAATAAAGAAATGTTTTATAGAAAGTACAAAGTTAAAAATCACAACCCCAATAAGTAAACATTTATTATTAAAAAATAAATCTTAATGTAAGAAATTATGCTACTCTTTTGGTTTAGTTGAGTTCTAGTCGTGTAAGTATATATTTTCTAAAGTAACCTAGCTAAAAACGTTATTGTAAAAATAACATCAAAATGAGTGTGAATGACGAATTCCTCAATACTCTTCAATTTTATATTCCATTTTAATCGATATTCCTCCAATTAGGGGTGTATTCGAATCGAGTTGAGCCGAACACCATTGTACTCAAACTTGATTTGTTTAGTATCAAGCCGAGTCTTAAGTTTTATTTATCGAATATTTCGAGCTCACAAGCTTATTCGAGCTTTAATCGAACCCAAACAGACTTTCTAAATTTAGATATATGTCTAGAATATTAATTATTTTATCCACAATAACACAATATATTTATTGATTTCTTATAACAAATAAAAGTAGTTAGAGAATAATTTTAACCACATAAAGCAATTACTAATTATAGAAAAAAAATAATGTATCTAGTTAATAATTTGATATTTTCAAACTAAATAAGTTAACAAACTTGTTTACGAGCCAACGAGCCGAATACTATCATACTCAAGCTTGGTTTATTTAACTAACGAGCTTCACTAAACAAACTCGGACGGACTTTTATCGAGCAGAGCTCTGAATAGCTCACTAATAGCTTGGCTCATTTAGAGCCTTATCTCCAACTAAAAATCTTTTAACAAGCTCACGAGGAAAATAGAATTGTGTTTGAGAATTAATTGTATTTTTATTTAGAATATATATATATATATATATATATTTCACTTGTGGCATCCAATTTTTCAATTATTTATTTTTTAAGTTTTACATGGGGCAAAATGGAAAAAAACACAAAACATCCTTCTTCTTCTTCTTCGATTTTTTTGACAACAACAGTGACGAACGACAACAACGGCGACGATGACGGTGGACAGCAACACACAGTAAAAAAAGTCAAATTACTGATGAATTTAACGACGGAATGGCAACCGTAGCCATATACTGACGTCTTACCGATGGATTCCCGATGGATGGACGTGCCAAATTTGCACGAAAAACTTTCCAACGAGATTATCGACGGACAACGTAGTCGTTAACATTACTGACGAACATGTCCCGTCGTTAAATTTAATAACCTGAATTATTTATTAAATTTGCAGTCCAATTATTTTCCGACATGTCACGTCTGTCGATAAATTCAATTTCTGGATTTTTTTATTAAATATTATAATTGGACTAATTTACCGAAAAATTTGTTGTAGTTGTCGACGGTATTTTTCGTCAGTAATTTACCTTTTTTGTAGTGGTAGTGATAGCGAGAACAACACCGGACATCAGCAATGAGTTCTTCTCATTTGAATTTTTGAGGAAATATGAGGATTTTGAGATAGGATAGTGGTTGTTTACGGTGGATTTCGTCGGAAATCGAAAAAAGGGATGGAAAGAGGGGAAGACCCATGCGAGAAATATACATATAAATACAGAGAAACCTGCAAATTTGTTAAAAGAAACTTGCATGGATATCGAGAGAAACCTGCATACTGCAAACGTAAGCATGCATTACAGAAACATGCATATTATAAAAATATAAACCTGCATATTTGCAAAAAAAATGCATATTACAAAATAGTATCATTCATATTCCTGAACATAAACATGCATACTACGATACAAAAACGTGCATGCTTTGAAACAGAAACTAGTGGGTTTCTCTTTCTCTATTCTCCAATATGCACAAAACTTGTTGATTATTTGCTTTATTTTGAAATATGAAACTCGAAATAATTGATCTAAATGAGAGTATTTTTTTCTTGGAGAAATTAGTGTCATATGTATTTTCGTGTTCAATATTATGTAGTTTTGTGTTCAAATGCATGCAATTTTCTTTTTTAAAACATATATGGCTTGTTTTTTTATATCACATAACAAATCAAATTATGCAATTTTGTGTTCAACTATTTTTAGTTTTGTGTATAACAATATTCACGTTTATGTTTAACTATATGCAGTTTTCTATTGAACTACATGCATTCATGGCTTTTTTTGTACTATATAACAAATCAAATTACTAATATACTCTTACTTTAGCGAAATCTGTAAAAATAAATTTAAAAAGTCCGAAAAGATCTCCACCATAGGATCTAGGAGATGAATAAATGTGATTGAATAATACATATTATCTAAGGTTTTGTACTATATGATCCTAATATGTATATCATGAAATGAAAGAAAAAAGACTTTCAAAACGTACTAGAATCTCGCGAGCACATTTCCTTTTCAAATTCATCTTATGTATTCTGTGTTTTTAAGGTTTGAAATATATTGTATTACCTATACTTCTGCGTTAGACTGCCATAAAATCATTGGAAATCAAATTATATTTATCTTGTAATAACTCTTTCGTAGAAAAAATAAACTACGAATATGTATCTGTGCTCAAGACTTGAACTTATTAGTTGGGAGTTTTTCTTTCTATTCGATTGTTGAAACTAAAATAAAAAATAAAAATCCAAGTGCTGTCATATCTCATGTTTGGAAGGTAGAATAAGGGTTAAAGTCCACACCTTCGCTCAATTCAAAACAAAAATTAAAATTTCATAGTTAATACCTTTAGGTTTGAGAAATACAAAAGTTATATTAAAGTTGAGACACAAATTGGCATAAAAAATTTTCCTTCAAAAAATTGGTGTAAAGTCTACAACAGCCGGTAGCAGATCCAGACATTCTAGTCAGGATTAAAGCTGGCAAAAGGCGGTCGGTGGCCCGGCCCGACCAATGGACTTGTGGTTTTTACCGGGTTGGGTTGGCCCGGCCCGAAATGCTATCGGGCTGAAAATGTGGTAGCCCAGCCCAGCCCCATCTGGGCCACCGAGCCACCGGGCCAAACCCACCCAATATTTAATTTAATAAGATATTATTTTTAATTTTAAAAAAATATTATAACAATAAGTAAATTAAATCTACTAACATCAATTTCAAAGTAAATAAGATAAATTACGTTCACTAACATCAATTCCAAACTAAATAAAATAAATTAAATCTACTAACAAGTTTAATATCAATTTCAACGTAAATACGATAAACTTAAAGTTACAAATATCATCAAACATCAAACATCGACCTTAAAGAAATGTAATAGAGAGAGGGATGGACGGAAGGAGGAGTTTTTAATAGTCATTCATTTTATTTTCTATATTTACTATTTAGTATTTACTACTAATATAAAATATTAAAACTTTAAATGTGTGGGCGGGCTTTTTAGCCCCAAAGTCCGGTAGGCCCGCCGGGCTATGTGGGCGGGCTTTTTAGACCCGATTTTTTTCGTGTCACTATTTTTTACGAGCCCAACCCGATCCAAATTCCGGGTACCCCGGGTCGGCCCATCGGGTCGGGCCAATTTTTGGCTCTAGTCAGGATAAAAATTATCTGGGGTTCAAATCATAATAATTTTATAAATTCATAAAAAGAATTTTACAATTAAAATTAACATTAAATAATAATTTAATATAAAAATATGAAAGTTAGTGTTATATGTTTAAAAAATAATTAATGTATCTACTGAAACAATCAAAATTGGTATTCTTGTTGTAAAAAAAAAAGAAACAAATTTTTTTTCTATGGTTTGCTCCCTTTCAATTTTTATGTATTTATTTTAACATAGTATAAATTATTTTCATATATTTTATATCTTTAAATATATTATTTTTTAATTGTTAATACATTAAATTACTATTATACCCCTAATGTTTTTTAAAATCCAATGGGGCTAGTGCCCCCGCTACCCCTTGGGTCCGCCACTGACAACCGTTGTCATTTACGAATTATTTATTATATAAGAATATTTTATTAATATTTTCTGTGTCGCCCTAAAGTCCTCATTCAACGTAAAATATCTCCAACAGTCGATGAATGATTTAAGAAATAGTAATTAAATAAAAAATGCTCATGAGCCACGTTTTCGGCTGTAGCACATATCACCATTATTAAAGTAGTTGGGACATTTATAAATGTGTAACGCAATTTGGCAAGACAATTCGCTATCTCTCTTTTTTTTTTGTATTTGTTCTGTTTCGCTTTCGCCAATTATGTATTAATTCCACCAATAAAGATGGAGGGATCAATTTGACCGTGAGTAATGACAAATTTGTAATATAAACAAACATATTATGGGGTTTGACTACATTGTCCTAGCTAAAAAAATTTGTAATAGTTTGCTTAATATTTTGTAATATACATTCAATTTATAATATGATTTGTATTTTGTATCTCAATTTTTTCTTCATAAGTCTTTTCTCTCTCTCTCTCTCTCTGAAATCGTTTCCAAAAATATTATCTGCATTAAATTCATTTCAAAAAATGATATATTTATAATAACATAGAATAATACCTGGACAAGAAAAATTTATAGTTATTGGGTTTGAATTTCTAGATAATTTACATATTATTATTTGATGTTAATTGAAGATAACTAATAATTGAACGTTAAAATTAAAAAACAAAATATAATTAAGCAGAAGAGAATATTATGTTACTTATTTTAGTTATTTGTCAACAATTTCATGTTCGAATTTGTAATTTTATTTAGGAAGATGAGCTATTATTTGTTATAATATATTTAAGTTAATATTTAAGACATTGTTGCATAAGTTTACGTACGCAAAATAAAAATCATGTTCATGTAGGTTTGATTATTTTTTTTAATATCTGGCTTTACAATTTCTAAGTCATAAATAAGTATTGAATATTACATTAGTATTTATGTGTCTATATACAAATACTTTTTTTTATTATATATAGTTATTGTTTTAAGGTTGAGATTTGACAATGAAAAATGGAGGGCATCTATTCTAATTATTGTCGTCCAATTTGAAGCCAAAAATGTATGTAGGCTAACACTGACTTTTAAAATAGTTTATAAGAAGTAGATGCTATTAATCCTAGAAACTGTATAGGTTATGTATATGTATTTGTTACGTAGAACATATATTTTGATGTGTTTTTGTAGGTGTGAGTTCATTTGTTAGTGCTACGAACGTTCAGGTTGAATTATATAAAAAAGTTTCCATGTTTGAAGAGTACAAGAAGTTTTAAAATAGTTCATTTATACACATGTATTTGTTACGTAGACCATATATTTCGCTGTGTTTTTGCAGGTGTGAGTTCATTTGTTAGTGCCACAAAGGTTCGGTGTAAACAATATAAGAAAATTTTCATGTTTGAGGAGTACAAGAAGAAAAGAATTTCTTACAGATCTTTCAAGATATTTTTGAGCCATTTGTAAAGACCTTTCAAGATATATATTCTACATATTCTTACTTTCACTAGAGACGGATTAGTGATCTTCCTCAACATGGAAATAATCCAACAAGGCAAGTTTGAAGAGGTATAGGATTTTTTAAGTGAACCCTATATAAGAGAAACGTGTGAAGCATTCAGAGAAGCATAATTTGAGTATTTAAAAGATCAACACACGTTCAAAAAAGTGTGAGAAGCTGATAATATATATTTGCCTTGTTCATATTAATCACATCAGTGACGAGTGTTATCTGTTTGTGTGTTTTCCTGGTAAGAGTTCCAGTATTTATGCTACCAATAGAGTGTTTGTGAGGTAAACACTATTTTGCTTTCATTGAGCATTAATTGTAAAAGAGTTGTATACTCTTTAGTATGGGGGTTGGGTGGTAAGCATACCATAAGTTGTTTATGGTGCATACACATCTACCAGACTACCGTTGGTGGAATTCTGAGAAGTAACACTACTACAAAAACCATTTTTCTACACAGCATAGACTACGCTTTTGTATCAGCGTAGTCTATGTGCCAATTTTTGAGTATAGACTACGGCAACAAAAGCGTGGTGTAAATGCGTAGTCTATAGTGGGTATAGACCACGCTTAACAAAAGCGTAGTGTAAATCGTAGTCTATAGTGGGTATAGACTACGCTTAAAAAGCGTAGTGTATGTGCGTGTTTTAATAAAAAGCGTAGTCATGTCATAAATTTAAAAACAAATAAAAATAAAAATAAATTGGGCTTCGAGGATTCGAACTCACGACATTGAGTTTGTTAACATATCAACAACCATTTCACCAACAAGTCTTCGTCTACATATCCGGACTTTATTTGTATTTATATTATAAGGTGAACTCGAATTCTGAGACTCACTTTGAATTCAATCTCTCGCCTCATATCACTTAAGACTTAGTAAAAGTTACTCCCGCCTGCTGTCATTTCACTCCTTCCCGTCCTTCACTCCCGCCCGCCGCCGCCTTCACTCCCGCCCTTTTCTCCTTTTTCTCCTTGCCGCCTTCACTCCTTTCTCCTTTTTCGCTCGCCACCGTTGTTCCATCGCCGCTGTCATCCTCCGCACTCCACATTCTCTTCCGCCGCCGCCGTCGTCGCCGCCGCTCGGTGAGTTCTCCCTCTCACTGCCATTCAAAGTTCTCGTGCCTTTTTGTGGAGTTAGGGACTAGAGAGGTTTTTGAGAATTTATTAACCTTGTAGTGGTATGATCTTTGTATGAATTAGGGTTTTTGTGAGTTTGAATTGATTAATTTATGATCGTAACATGTAGTGCGATGGTTGGTTGCATTACAAAATATTTGATGATTGATTTTGCCACCCGATTTTGTAGTATTGCTTTTTATGCTCTACTTTGTTGGTCTTACTTTTCTTCACCCTATATCGGTATGAATATACTTAGCTACCCATTCTTGTGAAACTATATAAGAATGGAAATCGAAGAACGAGTAATAGCGACCCTAAAGGTAATTTCCCAAATTTTGCTATTTACGAAATTTTAAGTCGAATAAAAATGTTGTTCTTCTTTGCATATAAGGTTTATGTCGATTCCTTTGTTTAGTGTGGGAATTTGCGATATGCAAATTGGTTATGTCGACTAATGTTTGGAAATGTCTTATAAGAAGAATGTGACTTGTCCATCATTCTTGGCACGAACATGTATGCATGTTATTTGAAATTGTTTGAACAGACCATGAAAACATGAATACATCCTGTTTTGTTCTTGGTTTTACCATTAATACTAGGCGTAATAAGTTTTCCAAATTACATTAGAACTAAATTATGTGTTTTTGGTTTCTACTTTCTACCTTTAATTCATTTGGAGTGAAGAAGCTGCTTTATGCCAAGCAGATATAATTTGCATTAGGCTACTCAGATATTAGGGGTAAAGATAACAAATGTTTTCATGTTTATGTTTTGAATCTTTTGATATAGAAAATCCTATTTATTCTTTTTTTTTTTCTGGTTAAATTCTAGTTGCCGTATTTGTGCTTTATTTTCCTTACGGTTTTAGGTTATAGATATTACATAGAATCTTGCATTTTGCCCTAGTCTGCATCTAAAAAGGCTCACCTGATTAATAGAGTTCAGTTTTGATGGATTTTTTTTCTCTGTTTTAAACCTTTCCACAGCTTTGATGTTTTTACATTTGCCCCCTTCTTTAATCTTTCTTTGATCAGGTGCAATGCTGAAATTGGTTTTTTTGTTACCTTAAGATGCACATATTTTGCTTGTGCTTTGTGTTGTATTATAAGTGTTCCTTGTAGCCTTTTTGGAGGTGCTTGGAATGATGGAATGGAGGGTGGAACCGTGGAATGGAATGGTAGTACAATATGTGGAATGGAATTGGATTTCCTATGATATGTCACCACATATATGAATCTGTATCCTCCTCAAATAACCCCCCCTTTCCCACAATCAATCAATCCTGCATTCTCTTTTATTTTCTTGATATCATCAATATATCATTAGTCATCTTGTATTGTTTATTCAAACAAGAATGTCCAAAACGTGATGCATATACTTACTTTTGTATCGAGGTGCATGCAAAAAAAAATATGCGTCTAAAACAAATAATTTTCTATTTTGCATTAAAGTTTGTTTCTTTGCGATTGAAACAAGTGGCATTGGACAATTATTTATAAGTTGGAAGAAATACATATGAGTACATGAGAAAGCACAATCGATCTTGTGCATGCGGATAAACAATATGTAGTTTTTGTTTTTGTCTTATTTTTCCTAAAGAATAAATTCAGTGATCATTGAGCAACCAACACAAAGAAAAGGGATATCTTAGTTTTTTTGTAATAAAAAATTACAGTAAATTAAAGTCAGGGGCGAAGACGGATGTGAATTAACTTCTATTTTCATTACAAGGGGGACCAAAATAGAAACCAAAGGCGATTCAAGTGTTTAAACAAGATAGGCACATTAACATTTGGGATATTCTTTTCATATAATTATCGGAAACATTTGGAATCAATTTAAGTCTTACAATACTTGGTCATATTTATTGCGAGAATGTGATAACTCTTTATCTCATAAATAATGCTATAATGAGAATCATTTTAGATCTAAATAAATTCTCGGCATATGGATTGTCTTGAGCGATCAATCATTTTATGTATTCGATGGACTTTCTTGTCATTTTGCACATGTCTTTTCAAAGAATGTGAATTTATATATTTATGTGAATTTATAACAAGAATTATCTTATGAATTTGGCGGTATTGACATATTGATAGTTTGATCGATTGGGAGGATAAGAGGTGCATTACATATTTTGAAGTAACAAGCATGTTAAATTTAAGTCGTGAATTATGATTTATAAACTTTGTAAAGTATCCCGCTTGTTTCTCATGAGATTGCTTAGGTTGAATCTGCATAAGGTATTCCGGTCTTAGAACTTGTTCTTTTGGCCTTTACTTGCTTAGGTTGGATCTAGGCGTACATTGTATTCCACGGACGGTATATCTCGCCAGCAGAGGCTTAAAGGCGCAAGTGTACACGACAAGGTAAGTTTACCTCTTTAGTAAAGATATTTTTCAGAATCTTATGATGGTCGATATGTATTTGTCTTTCGGTTTCCATTATGTCGATAGTGATTGATTTCTTGAATAAAACTTCATATCTTTGGTGTGAATTGGAGTTCCATAAGGATCTTCTTCTTGCTTTCTTTTAAATACTCACTTTTTCCAGTGTTTGAAGCCTTTAAGTTTTTGATGGATTGGGGTGATAAGTTCACCAAGTTATGTGTTAGAATATAAAATTTAATTTTGGTTGGTAGAAGAGATGATAATGAAGTGAATTTGCTAAATTTATGTTTCTTTGGTACTATTAGGTTGTGAATTTTGATTGTTCAAGATGGACAAAGCATGGATGTCGATGAATAGATTATCACGTGAATACGAGCATGGGGTAGAATCTTTCTTACAATTTTCATTGCAAAATCAAGAGATTCTAACCAAATACCATGTCCTTGTGCAAAATGTGGTAATTTAAAAAGAAAATGTATCTGCAATAAGGCGCACTTGTGTTGTCATGGTATGGATCTAACATACCAAGAATGGACATTCATGGGAAAAATCGATGCACAAGCGTAGACAATGAAAAAGATAGAATATGGGAAGATGGTCAATATCGGAAGAATGAAGATCCTATTGATATGATACATGATGGGTATGAGACTTATCAGAATAATCCAAATGAATTTAGGAAGTTACTTGAGGATGCCGAAAAACCTTTGTATCCAGGTCATATAAAGTTCTCAAAGTTATCAGCAAGTGTGAAGTTATACAATTTGAAGGCAAAGTATAGGTGGTGCGATACCGGCTTCAATGAACTGTTAGATTTATTAAGGGAAATGCTTCCAAATTGCAATGAGATGCCTTCATCTCTATACAATGCAAAAAAAAATCTTAAGTACCTTGGGCATGAGTTATGAGAAAATCCATGCTTGCCCAAATGATTGCATCTTATATAGAAAGATATATAAGAACTGTGATGAGTGTCCTCCATGTGGATTGTCGAGATGGAAGAAGAGTGGGAAGACAACTAATTTACATATTGGCGTTCCTGCAAAGCTATTGTGGTACTTTCCACCAATACCAAGATTTTTGAGAATGTTTGAAATAAGGAAACATCTAAAGACTTAACACGGCATGCTAATGAAAGATGTTCGAGACGGTATCTCGACATCCTGGCGATGCACCACACGAGATTAGTGAATGAAAATGGCGGTTTGCTTCGAGAATCGGAATCTTAGGTTAGCTCTATCCGCAGATGGTGTCAATCCACACGACTAATGAATTCTACGTATAGTTGTTGGCGGTGTTACTTGTCACGTCTAATCTACCTCCTGGTTATGCATGAAGAGAAATCCATGATCTTGGCGTTATTAATATCTGGTCCAAAACAACCGGGGAACGACATTGATGTGTATTTGTCACCTTTAATTGATGACTTAAAGGAGTTATGGGATGTGGGTATCAAAGCATATGATGCATACCGAGAAGAAAGTTTCTTGCTCAAAGCTGTTCTGTTGTGGACAATCAATGATTTTCCTGCCTATGGAAACCTATCAGGGTGCTCTGTAAAAGGATATCAAGCATGTCCAGTATGTGGAGAAGAAACATATGCGAAGATGTTGAAACATTCTAGAAAAATGTCATATACGGGGCATAGAAGATTCCTACCTGCACATCATCCTTATCGACGACAAAAGAAGGCTTTTGATGGTCAACAAGAGTTTGACTTTGCCCCTAATCCGTTGAGTGGCCACGAGGTAATTGAAAGAGTTAAGAACATCACTTGTTCTTGGGGAAAAAAGGATGTAAATAAGTCAAATTATGATGATGGCCAGTCAAGCAGAAAAAGAAAGGCAAAAAGAAAACCAAAGACACAAGAACCACCACAAATGGATAAAGGCAAAACATGTTGGAAAAAAAAGTCGATATTCTTTGATCTTGCGTATTGGGAACATCTACATATGCGACATGTTCTTGATGTGATGCATATTGAGAAAAATGTGTGAAAGTTTGATTGGCACATTACTAAACATTAGGGAAAGGCGAAGGATGGAATTGCGGTGAGACAAGATTTGATGGAGTTGGGTGTCCGACTTGAGTTGGCACCAAGTGATGGATCTAGAACATTTTACCTCACTCATACATTAAGTAAAGAAGAAAAAGAAAATTATGCGAGTTCTTTGCATGGAATGAAGGTGCTATGGGCTATTCATCTAATGTTTCGACTTGGTGTCCATGAAGGATATGTCATCGTGTTTGAGACTAGCAATCTCAATGATTTGTCCTTCATCTCAATTTGCATAATCTTATGAATTTGAAGGTCCTAAAGAATAAGTTTTATGGCCTTTGTTGCCATATACTGAATCTTACATTTTGTGTCGACCACGATACCCTCATATCATTATATACATAATGAATATTGAATGTAGTGACACTGACACCTTCGCATATATCAAACATTATTACGGTTTATTGTGAAAAGGACAACGATATCGTGTATTGTGTATCAGTACTTTGAAATGTGTGTATTTGTGGTAGTATCTAATTACTATTAATTGCTTGAAGGCAATTTTATGTTTAATGCAAAATTGGAGAAAAGAGGAAGAAGCGACCAAGTTGGGAAATTGTAAATGTATATTTTCATTTATCAAATCACATTTGTTTTATGTTGGATTTCATATACATCTACATGTTGCTAATATTTGATATTTTAAAAGTGTCCAAGACAACCCGATTCCAAGCAATGCGGGTTCTTTGTACTACGCTTCATGAAAGATATAATTGAAGAAGTTATGAAGATCGGTTCCATTTCTTTACGTTCACATGTAAGATAATTCCATTTCAATTCTTTAATATAATCATTTTTTCATACAAGAGTGCTAATATTCTATTTTGAATTGTTAATAGTTTCAAAATCGGTCTTACTCTCAAGAGGACATTGATGAAGTTCGCGTTGAATGGGCAAATTTCATGCTTCTTCACGTATAGTCTTGTGATGTTTTAGTTGTAAGTTATTGATATTTTGAATTATTTTGTCTTGTGATATGGGGATCGGTCTTATTGTTTTGTTATGTGATGTGGATAGTATTTTTGTATAGTGATTTTGTAGGTGT
The DNA here is from genome assembly GCA_036937905.1 of Salvia rosmarinus. Taxonomy (NCBI): domain Eukaryota; kingdom Viridiplantae; phylum Streptophyta; class Magnoliopsida; order Lamiales; family Lamiaceae; genus Salvia; species Salvia rosmarinus. The sequence goes on along the minus strand of CM072820.1, from coordinate 32,089,938 downwards.
AATGAAAGCAGTTGTATATTTTGTATAGTGATTTTGTAGGTCGTAATGAAAACATATTGTATATTTTTGAATAGTGATTTTGAGCGTAGTCATAAGTATATTTTAATCTCGTTTGCTTGTGCTTTATTAATTATGCAGGTTTAAATAAAGAAATTAACTACGGTTGAAATTGAAAACCGTAGTTGTTATTAAATTGACTACGAGTTGTAATAGAAAAGCGTAGTAAATTTGGCATTAAAACCGTAGTAAATAAACTCAAAACCGTAGTTAATACATATAGACTACGCAAAAAAGCGTAGTGTATGTGCGAAATTTTTGTGTGTGCGTGGGGTATAGACTACGGCGTAAAAGCGTAGTCTATGTGCGAAAAAGCGTGGTCTATAGTGGGTATAGACTACGCACAAAAAGCGTGGTGTATGAGCGAACTCTTGTGTGATGCGTGTATAGACTACGGCGTAAAAGCGTAGTCTATGCGCGAAAAGCATAGTCTATGGTGGGTATAGACTACGACAAAAAAGCGAGTATACGAGCGAACTAATGTGTGTGCGTGTGTATAGACTACGCGTGAAGCGTAGTCTATGTGCGAAAAGCGTAGTCTATAGTGGGTATAGACTACGATAAAAACGAGTGTACGCGCGTCTTTTCAGTAGTGCGAGGTATGACTACGGCGTAAAGCGTGGTCTATGTCGAAAAGCGTAGTCTATGGTTGGTATAGACTACGCTTAAAAGCGTGTGTATGCGCCGCATTTACGTAGTCGAGGGTATAGACTACGGCGTGGCGTGATCATGTCGAAAAGCGTAGTCATGGTGGGTATAGACTACGCTAAAAAAGCGTGTGTGTGCGCGCGCGTTTTTACGTAGTGCGTGGGTATAGACTACGGCGTGGCGTAGTCTATGTCGGGCGTGAGTCTATAGTGGTATAGACTACGCTTAAAAAGTGGTGTATGCCGCCTCTTTTTCTCTACACCACTTTTCTCACACTATGAGATGCATGGACTACACATAAAACGTGTAGTCTATCTTTTTTTTTTATAGTAGTGTAACTAGCATAGTAAGATGGAGTCTTATTGTAAATCATTTGTAACTTAAACTTCAGGTAGTGAATTATCTCCCTAGTGAGACCCCCCTCCCCCATCGACATAGGTGGTTCATCGAATTGGGTTATCAAGTTCTTGTGTTCTTCTTGGTGCTTTTACTTGTTTATATTCGTGTGATTGTTCCTGCCACACGTAGCACACTATATAGCACAAGTCTCACCACATGTTCCACATATCCATCATTTTTTCAATTGATTATATTGATCCATTTAGCATCATTCTTAGGTGATGGTTGATACGAATGAATAAATTAGATAAGAATGAAATGAGTTTAGGATTGGAATGATAGAGTAATAGTGACATAAATTATAACTACTACTACTAATAATAATAATTATAATAATATTATTCATATGACTGTTATTTTGTTATCATCTTTATTATTGTTATTATGACAAAATATAAATATAATAATTTTATTAGAAAAAAAAAGAATAAAATTGAAATTTGGTTAGTCTCATGTTCATGAAAATGAGCATTCCTTCATAAATAATGATTTCTACTATAAGAATTTTATCAGCCACAAAATTAAAAATGAATACAAAAATCACCATTTTATTGTCATTCCTTTAATTGTTGAATATCATCCATTTCCTTACTATCTTAAGAGAAGATAGAGAGAAATGTATGGAGGCTGAAAGCTGCATGCGTCTAAATCTAAGCCCCTATTTGTTTCTTTCTAAAGCGAAAAATCTGCTATTACTTTTTAAATGTGTATTTAGGGGAAGACTTTTTTTTAAAATGTAGTAATGTCAATTTCCATATCCAAAAATACAAACGAAAATAATATTCAATTTTTTTTCCATTATGAGTCTACCCTCTAATTTAAGAAACCGTAGAGCATCAACAATATGCTTCCAGAAAAAAGATCATATAAAGAATATGGCATTTATTTTTAGTGATTTTAGTTTGCAACCTCTCATTTACATTATGATATATCTTGCAGGATTATAGTCGTTTGATGCAGGGTTTAATTACTTAATTATATTAAACGGTTATAATTGTATCTAATTTTCCGTTTTGTAAACTGGACCAAAAAGAAATCGGATTTATTGAAGATATCGGATTTTTCCCCCTATACTGATATTTTTTTAGTTGCTTGATCTAGTAGTAAATTGTTAACATCTAAGATCAAAAGGTCTCATATCCAAATTTATTTTCATGCAAATTTTAAAGATTTATTTATTCAACAAAAAGGATAATACATTGATTGATTAATATACATGTATTGTCCATTAATATACACGTATTGTTTATAAATGGTCCATAGTAAATCGATGAATAAACGAATATACATGTACTGCTTACTTTAATATACATTTCAACTTCACCTTATAACTTGTTTGGTGGGTTGAGTGTCACATTTTTCTAACTAACTTTGGGTGATCCTTTACAAGTAAGTACAAGGATGTGAGCACTAGAACTATGCTTTGGATTTACAAGATATATGTTTCGACCAAATTGTTCTTCTAAGTCGCTCGCAATAGTACGAGGTGCCTATAGCGTGGTAAGGTCGACCCAAGTCGAATCTCTCGAGGAAGACTTAACAGAGCTTATGATGTGTTACGATAAAAACAGTAAATCTAAATCATAAACTTGATTGTGGATGATGCTTAACTAAAATTAATAGGAAAGTAAATCACGAAGACGATTCAAACCAAACGTTCAAAGCAATTCGATTGCAAAAGGAGTAATTCAAGATTGTGAGAAAGACTAGGGCATTAGGTTCTTCGCCTTGATTAATTGATTAATGCTTGCTTAAGAAATCTACCTACTCAAGCAATCCTCTAACCTTTAATTCAATGTAATATCCCGAAGAATTAATTAAATACCTAATTACGATGATTAAAGCTCGTAAATTAGGGTTTCGCCGAAATAAATGAATTAGTAATTTATCGAATTATGATTTCGAATAATTACGAAAGAACAAATTCCTATTTTATATTCACAAAGAATTGTGAACTAAGGAATAGAAGTTTATAAAGTGTTTGGCGGATAATTTTAACGTCGATTGAGTATCGATAGTTAAAATTTAGAAATTTTCTAAGCAACGAAGCTTAGAATTTAATTCCATTATTAATGGAATAATTTAATAAAGTAACTACGACTTTATTACGACCATTTTGAGATGAGTCGATAATTAACGTTTTGAGACGTTTCAAACGTTAACGTTTAGAGATGAATAGAAAAATGAGATTAATGATCAAGGAATTATAGTATTTAAATTCCTATGATTATTATATGTAATTAGGGTATTATTTAGCATTAAAAAAATGCTAGAACATTAAGGATTAATTATTGAACAATGCACTAATTTTCGAAAACCCTAATTCGAAAATTAGGATTTTCTTACATGAAATGATACCAATAATTTTTCCAATGATATAATTTATCATCTAAAACATATATTATGATATATATATTCAATTAGCATGAAAAATTAAAAGTTAGCACTAAAGAAATGAAAGTGCCGTGACCTTTCATTGTGTAGCAAAGTTCACGTCAACTTTGTGCTTAGTAATGCTATGATTTGAATTAAATAATGCAAGTGTAATATATTGTACACATTAATCAAGTAAAAATCAAGTGGTGTGTGTATGAGTGAAAAACCGTGTATAATTGTCTCCCAAAATGAGGTTAGAAGCTTACACACAACTCCTTGGTGATGATGTATCTTACATTTGGGATAGAGTGTACATTGACTTATACATGTATTAAGATAAAATGAATTAAAATTTCTTCTCCTGAATACATAGAGCCGACGACTCTCATCACCCAAGAGGAATATTATTTCATTGATTTGTTCAATGTGTGTAAGAACATAGTAAATACCATGACATAGGAAATAATGAGTCACCAAAAAAAAATCCTTGTTCCTTGTGTGTGCATGAGTAGTCGTCGACGGTTCACAAGTATTCAAAGCAAAGGATTTTCTTTGTTTTAATCAAGAAAACTTTTTACATAGTAAGTATAGGTGATGTAATACACTATGACTCACAAAGTGATGTTGAAAAAGGCTTCCAAATTTTTAAATGTGAGAGAGAGTGACCGAGAGAATGAGTGAGAGGAGTGAGGTGTATTAGTCATGTACTTAAGTATATTGTTTCATTAACTCAAATACATTTCATTCTCTCTCATTTTCAAGCAAGAACCGAGAGCTTCTCTTGGAGAAACCCTTGTGTTCTTGAGTTTAATATCACCAAAAGCTTGATACTAAACCTTTGCACATAAAATCAAAGTCATAAAGGTTAGAAATCGAGCGAGCTTCGATTATACACTAAGTTTTAAATTTCTAATGGCTAGATTTAAATGTTAAGCATGTGATCTTAAGTATGAATTATGCTAAGCATGATACTTGTGAATTAATGATGTGTATTAATATGATATGGAAGCATGTAGCATGTTTAATTTGATATTAAAAATGCTATGAAATTATTTCATGGGTGTCGAAAATTTTCATGAATGAATTAGGAATGGATTAATGATATATGATGTAGTAGAAGCTTGTAGTGAATTGTTGGAATTTTTTTAAATCCTATGCTAATTATTTCAATATTACCGAAAATTGTTGAAAGATGATAAGTTGTTGTATATTTTTTTTTTAGAAATGTTTTAGCATATTGTTGATCTAGGGTATTAATTATGTGATATTGGAATTTATTAGAATTTTTGGATGTATATAGCTACTTTTACTCAAATAGCCGAAAGCTTATGTTATAGGTTTAATGGTTTGTAAGTTGTTATAGTATGATATTATGATATTATATTGCTATACTATAGTTTTTAAGCATAGTGTAAATTAAGTAGAATTTTATAAAAATGTTGGTATAAAGATTGGAGGGGACCGAAACCTTTGAACTTATAATCCTTGATGAAGAAATGAAATATGTTGAACCATAGGTTATAATTATGATATAGAATAATGTTGGGACCTTGTATACATTAACTAGAATTTTAAAAAATTTATTGGGCAATTATTGCCTAAGAACCGTGAACTATGGACTTAAATAAGTAATGTTCAAAATTTTCTATAGTTAATGTTAATACATAATAGTGATACTATGATAAAATAGTACACTATATGAATTTAGAAGAATTTTTGGAAGAAGAATGAAAACTAAGCTTAAGGACCGAAAGCTTGTATAAATATATTAAGGATTTTAAATCCTTAATATCAAGAAAAATAATACATTATATGTCTAGAAATTATTTTAGACATATTAAGAATTTATGAAATTCTATAAACATAGAATACTATGTTTATGGCGAAACGTTATATTAAATAACGTTAGAAATGAAAAATAATGTTTAATGAATAAGTTAGTTAATATTTAAGAAAAATATTAATAAATTTTATCGATTTGCGTGAAAAATCGAGAATTAGGGTTTTATGAAAAGATATGGAAATTAGATATTAAATATATGAATTATTAATGAATTAATAAAGAAAAGTCAAAATGTTGACTTTTGAAACTAACGTATGAAATACGTTCGATAAATACGCTAATACGTGTAAAACGTATTAATTATATAAGGAAATCTCATTGGTGAGAAAAAATTTCATAATTGAAATCCTTGCATCGAAAAATGTGTAAATACGTTAAACGTTTAACCTAAAAGGTTAAAATGAAATAGTTGAACATATCTCGAAGTACGAGAAATGTTTAGTTCAAAATACGCGTTTGAACGGCGTATTGAATTCGTTTAAGAATTCAAATGATATTAGAATAAGTTATCAAAGTTTATTTAAACTTTGGAAATCTCGAAAAACGTGACCGACGTATCATTTTTACGTAAAGGTGTGGAAGCTGACGCGACGACTTGACGTAGAGGAAGAATCGAAAATTTGACGATCAAGAGTCCAGGTGGGCTTTACTATACTCCTACGTGATAAAATGCTAAACAAATGATTTTTGTTTATGATGCTTATATCAAGAAATGATGATAAAATGTTTATGAAATTACCTGCCAAAAATGTTTATGTTTTATGTATGATCCTATCCTCGAATGCAATGATATGAATGTGTTGGGTAGCTCCCGACTTATGAATGAAATCGACCGGATCCTATGCCGGAAGCTTATATCCGCTAGGATTAACGTGTACACAAGATAATGGTATTTGTGGGAGTCTGTAAGGACAATGCACGGTCGGTCGCGGACGTAGAGGAGGCCTCGCTACGGCGTTAAATGATAAAGTTATGATAAAAGGATAAGGATATGGATCATACATGCGAGTAAAATGCTTGCTGGCGAATGATGTTTATGAACCGATGAAAATGATTTAGTAAGTCAAGGCATTTTAAGAAAAACCTCAGATCTTACCATGATGTGGCAGTGTAATTTAAATACGATAAAATGTTTTGGCATGAGTCCACTGAGTGCATTCTTGTACTCAGCCCTGCATGTTTGCTTTTAAATGTGCAGGTTGAGCTGTCGATGGTGATGATGGAGGGTGTTGAGGAGTTAAGACTGCTTTTTGATGTTTAAGTATGTTAAGTTAGAAACCTTGAATGCACGTCGTCATACGTGTATTCACATGTCTTCCGCTGTGTTTGAACAATGTCTGCTTTTGAATATTATGCTTATGTCTGAATGTTAATAATTTAAGTCCTTCAGATCGTTGGTATTCTTTTGGGATCTGATGGCCTAGCTTTTCATGTACATTGTGTTATTAATGTATATTATGGTTGAATTATCTTATTGTAAGGGTTTTATGTCTTTGAAATAGTCTTTCAAGAACCCTAATTACTGTTCCTAGTATTAGTCCTCTCTAATCCGTCCTTAGGATTAGCGGGCTGTTACAGAGTGGTATCAGAGCAGTTCGCTCTTTGAAACCAAAACCTTCTTTCAAAAGTTAAGTCTAGATTGAGTCACTAGACTTCTAGAAATCACCGACTATACTCAACACTCCATCACATCCATTTCAACCGGACGAGGTAAATGATTTCCTTCTCAAATTCTTGAAAAGAAAAGTTTAATGATGAACACGATTGAAATTATATTTTTGAAGGAAAAAGGAAAGAAATGTTATGATATTCGATTAAATATAAGTTACGAGAAAGGAAATTTCAAAACCTTGTTTTTGAAATGAATGAAAGTTGACTGATGTTGGGAAAAGAAAATTTTGCAAAGTGATCATATTCGAAATGAATACCTATGTTCGATAATGGCCATTATGTGCCACAAATGAAATGTTAAATTAGAAATTCAATTAATACATGCTTTAATAAGTTATATTATGAAATTGGATAAAACTTTCAAGTTTTCATAATCAAATTCGTTCAAATTTCAAGATTTCGTATAATGAATACATATGCTTGAAACGAACGTAAATGGCCAATGATGAATTCTCCGGAATTCAAGGAAATGTGCATGTATAAATGAAATATGTTTTCATTATTTGAAACTTTAGTTTCAAATCTCAAGATTGATTATGACAAATGATATGTCATCACAAGAAGAACATAGACGAATAAGGAGCATGATCACGTATTGCAAAATAACTTAGAAGTATGAACTTCCTTCCCTTACAAGAACAAAAGAATGACATGAACAACGAAAATAACGATAGCCTCGAGCTCCGAAGGCAAAAGATGAACGCGAAAGACGAGTACGACCTCAACATTGAAAATAAACGACGTCGGCATCATCTTTGACTTGACTTGCATGTGCGATTCGACTTGACTTGGCATGTGCGACTCGATTACGACTTGGCATGTGCGACTCGACTTGACTGCATGTGCGACTCGACCGACTTGGCATGTGCGACTCGACTCGACTTGGCATGTGCGACTCGACTCGACTTCGGCATGTGTGACTCGACTTCGACTTCGGCATGTGCGACTCGATTACGACTTCGGCATGTGCGACTCGATTACGACTTGGCATGTGCGACTCGATTACGACTTTGCCATGTGCGACTCGACTTCAATCTCGGCATGTGCGACTCGACTTCGACCTCGGCATGTGCGACCTTGACTTCGACTTCGGCATGTGCGACCGTCGACTTTGACTTCGGAAATTTATAACATCGACTTTGACGTGTCGACCTTGGTAGCCGTACTACCTCGGCATCGGCAACTGCATGCACGATCTCGGTGTCGGCATTGCCTAAAATCTCGGCATGAGCGCGCAAAAATTTTCCTGCATTGCGCAGTGATTTTGTTTTAGCTCGTTCTCTTTCGTCTGAACTCTGAATTACGCACGTTTTTTACCTGCGTACTCCTAACACACTGAACTTCATTTGTTATGAAGGACTGAACCCCTGTTTCCATCTCCAGAATTCACGAGAGTCTGTAGAAGGTTAGTTCGAGTTTTAATTAGTACAAAGACCTTATAGTATAACCTATGCCTTAGAACGCTAGATAATAAGTTTCCCAATAGAATAAGAAATCTACGACGTGCGTTGTACGAGAAAACATTTCCTTATAACATTTATCTGGTCATCAGATGTGTTCGGATTGTTTATCTGCTTTATAGATTGTCCAGTTTATCCCAGCTGCTTAACAGATGCGTTTAAGTTTTTTTTATCAGTTTATCGGATAATGTTTAGTTTGACTTACGCTAGTTTTGTCTGTGGCAGATGGAGGAGATGCGGTATACTGCTAGGAGAAGGCTAGGACCAAACGCTACACCCGAGGAAGTAGTTCGTACTTATCGGGAATATTGGATGTGCTACGGCGACGACTTGGGAGAGTTCTTGATGCAATACCTCAGACATTGGAGGGATGCACGAGTATATGGTGTGACGGATTTCGATGGCGTCAAGCGCCTCTTGACCCGACTTCCGTACGACTGGGAGGATTATGCCCGGGAAGTGTCCGGTGATTACATCTACCGAGTGGACGGAGACTATGATTTGATCGCGGACCTACCGCGATTCATCAGCCACTTAAGCTATGTCTTCTGCATTTACGAAGCCACCCCGAGAGGACCTTACCTCCCTCCGAGGGAGTATACATGGCGTGACGACACGCCGGAGTGGCTATACACAGAGGTTCCAAGGAAGGTTAATCCGATGGTGCCCCGGTACCTTTTTGATGAGGGCAGACTTGCCCAAGTGGATAGGGCAGTGCGACCGATTACACTGGGGGCGCCTGTTTTTCCACCGTTGTCTTTTGGACATCCTCTACGTCCGCCACTCCCGTCCCTACCGCCGATGACAGCTCCACCACCTCCAGCAGAGCCCTACCGTCGTACAGCGAGGATGAGAGTGTCAGACACTCGGGATGCTTACAGTTCGGTACGTGTTAGTTACAGTCTGATACGTGCGGACTACAGTCCAGTACGCGAGGACTATGGCCCGATGCGCGACATCCATGCGATAGGAGATGATGGGGCAGGACCATCCAGGGTACGTGCACGAGAGGACGACTCTGATGATGAGGAAGATCCTGAGGAGGAGGAGGATCCAGATGAGGGAGAGTAAGAGTTCAGACGAGGATCAGAGACGTAGATCTGTGAAGACATGTATAGTGTAGTATATGTATATAGTGTGGTTGCTTATGTATATAGTGGAAGTGAAAACTTAGCGTTTTGTAATGACATGTAAGCTTGTATGTATGTAACTTCCTTTATGATAGCGCTTATGTAACAACCTTTCTTATGGCACAATTTTCGATGTATATATATATGACCTAATGGGCTTTTATGGCAAAAATGTGTATGACAAAGATGAAATGTTTTATTAAAGTTGTTTTACAATAAGACTATATGATGATATTATGTATGTTTAAATTGTGAAATGATGGGTTTTAATTAAATGTCTTATATAATGTAATGCCTCCTAGAAGAGATCCTGAACAGGGAATTAGAGGTAGAGGAAGAGGAAGAGCTAGGGGAAGAGGTAGAATCCCAGTACAGGAACCAGAAAATATACCTCAACCACCCCCACCTCCACTTGATCGTAGGATAGAGGAACTCTTTCTGAGGCAGAACCCTCCTGTCTTTAATGGGAAAGGAAATCGATGAGGCGTAATAAAGGATAAGAACAATGGAAAAGATTTTTGACTTTCTACGATGCACCGCGCAGGAACGACTGTCGTGCATTACTTTTCAGCTTTCTGGACCTGCCGACTTATGGTGGGAAGCCAGAAGAAAGATTTTCACACCAGAGCAAATGGACGAATTTACTTGGGAAGACTTCAAGAGGGAGATGTATGACAAATACATCCCGAAAAGTTATAGAAAAAGGAAGGAGCACGAATTCTTCGTTTTGAAGCAAGAGAAGATGTCGAGAATCGACTATGATTGCACATTTTATGACATGTCGAGGTATGCACCGATTAGGTGAACACGCACTCAAGATGTCGAGAGAGTTCGTGTCGGGTCTAAGGTCGAGATAAGGATGTCTCTCTTGACCATGGAGACTTGACCTATACCGGTGCTCTTGGACGAGCCTTAGATATTGAGGCGATGCGGATGATAAGTCGACATCGGCTCGACGTAATCTGAGAGGATAGAAGTAAAAGGAAATGGGAACCAAACTTTGGTGGCAATAATCGGGAAATGCCGATAATGCAAACAACAAACGACGAAGGGAAGGAATGTGGTGCCTCCGGATGTGGATGGAAGAGGCCATTTTTCCTCCAAAGGAGAGGCCCACAAGAGGCGAGTTAGGGCTCTACCTTGTCAAAGTGCCGAAAATGCACAAGGAACGTGCATGGTGATCGCCCTTTTCACACGTAAAAGTGTAATTATAGGGTGCAAGTATCGTATCCACGTAGATTGCAATCCGAAAACACGTAAGCTAATTCAACGACAATTCATCATTATCCAAGCACGTAATAAGGGTGAGATGTTTTAGGCTTGGAAATAAATCCAAAGCAAAGGTAACCAAACGTAATTATAAAATAAAGCGATAAAATCACGAAAGATGATTTATAAAGAAAGACTAACCCTAGGATGCACCAATCCTATCCACAACGATGTTTATTACGCTTATTATTAACCGCTTTAATCCGCATAAGACGGAAGATCACATATATAACCAACAACTTCGCCATTCGACAATTGCGGCGGTTGATTACTAATTTTCCCTATCACGATTCGCCTCTAGAGGAAAATAAGCAACCCAAAAGGATCACTAAGAATATGCTTCCTACGATCGTCTCTATCTCGCCATTTACTCAAGGCTTATTCGTATCATGCATTCAAGATCGATTGACAATTAATACAGTTACGTCATTAACTGGCAACTAGATATGCATCAAGATTGATTAGAAATCAACACATATAAATAAGCACTATGAATCATGAATCATGCCTGGAAGGTAAATAACGAAGCAGAACTCACAACATATAGGATCGAATCATGCAAACCCTAGGATTAGAATAGAAAACTAGCCAGACATAATAAACGGAATGAAATACGAATTAATCATAAAAGCAGAAATTAAATATATAAAACCCGTAGGGAAGCGTCGGATGAACAATGGTTGGTCTTGAATCCAATCCCAAGCGAACGAACGGAAAACAAACGAAAACGATCGGACAAAACGTTCCGATCGATAACGAGACGATAAACTAAACTAGAATAACGTAAAAACAATACTCGAATTAAACTAAACGAAGACTAAAGCTTAAAGAATGTAAAAACTGAGGAAAACTGAAGAAAATAAGGTCTGGGCGTGATTGGGGGCTCCTGGGGCGCGAGGGGGTGTTGCCATATATATAGGCACACCCCAAACCCTAATTTTCTCTCGCTGCGCTGCCTCGCGACCACCCTTCGCGGTCGCTAGGTGTGGTCGCGAGGTAATCTCGCTGCCGCCTTCTCGCCCGCGGTCGCCACTTGCGCTCGCTTGGTACCTCGCGACCGACAAGCGGTCGCTAGCCATACTCAGTGGTCGCGAAATCGTCCAATGGCTTTCTCGCTGAAGGCTTCGCGGCGGGCGCGGCCTCGCGACCTTCTGGGTTCTCGGCGTGTTTCCTAGCGGCCGGCTAGCGACCGCTAGGCTGGTCGCTAGAAACACGCCAGATTGCATGTTTTGGCTCGTGCGTCGTTCCTTGCTTCGATTTTCAACATATAGACCTACACAACACCAAAAGAACGCCCAAGAGCAAGATCTTCTAAAAATAGATAAAACATTAGGAATCGATCGTGGCGCACATTAAACGAGCTAAACTCATCTTCAAATATCAACTATAAGCGTGTAAAATGCGCGTTTATCAAACCCCCAAACTTAAAGCATTGTTTGTCCTCAAACAAAAGCGTAATGTAAAGACAAACGAGAGATCAACGAGCATAGCAAAGAGGATAACCATTCTAGGCCTCAAAACATATCAACGCTCAAAACATTAGCTCACATGACGACGTTAGTCCACTCAACACAAACAACAATTTACGGCAAAATCTCATTTATTTCAACCTCACAAAGGCATGTGTAAAATATAGGATACACTCAAACTCATAAAGAAATTAAGGACGGTATACACTCAAAGATCAATGCAATGCAACATCTTACCATAGGCTTGCCGTTTCTCTAACATCTCCACCGTCATTGTGTTCAAATAAGGATCAAAGAGGACTTTTCATAGGTTGTAATGTAGGCACATTGGTTAAGGTAGGATAATATATGGCTAAGTGACTCAAAAATATTCCAAGCACCCCCATTTATACTTTTCGACACATATGGACTTTGTCCATTTTCTCTTCTTTCCCAACGTGCTAAATCGACGTTTTATGCCTCATAAGGTACCTATACTTTGATTAACGACCCTTTATGCTCAACACTCATAGTGAACTTATCATTTTTTTCTTTTTCTTTTCTTTTCTAGAGCTTATAGGGTTTAATTTTTCACGAACAAGGTACTATTCTTCACCACAGATGTATTTTTCTAAACTTCGATTTTCTCGTCGTACTACATCAAAATTTCAACCCCTTTTGATTCCCATATCCATCCTCACCTCCTATCGTCCGGTTAATCGAAAGAAAACGTCTAATAAAGGCTCAAAGAAGGTGACAAATGGTATATATCATCGGGTTAGTGTTTGGGTGAATATGTGGTTAACAAAGATGGCCTTTTATCCTTTCCAAATTCGAAACACATACTGCAGTCTCGACACAGAAACACGGCAAGTTCTAGAAGATAATCACATGCACGATATCACACAATTAAAAGAAATCAGATCAAGATATGTATACAAAGAAGCTCAAGTCTCACGGGTTAAGCAAATGGTGAAAACAACAAGCTAAGCCATCTCACGTCATTCATGCGTCATTTTCTAACATATCATGTGCACTATCATTAAATTTCACAAAATTTTCTATCGCCATTGGCCACATGGATTAGCACACTTCACTTAACTCGTTGATCGATGCATACGAAAACGAAAAGACAAACAAAAGACGACAAAACAACACAAACGAAAGAAACGACAAAACACGAAAACAAAACAAAGAAAACGTTGGGTTACCTCCCAACAAGTGCTTACTTTAACGTCTTTAGCTAGACCATCACTAACCTCGTCAATCTGGCGTTTTGGTAGCAATACACATCTTTCTCGACTTGTGGAACCTTTTAAACTTCGCATTTACGGATGACCACCACTGACTATGGAAGTGGCCCCCCCCAAACTTGAATGAAACACTCGGAGTTCCATGCCGAGTCCACTTCTTCCTCCTCACAGCTTCTTCGATCGGTCGAGTACCCTCTAAACTTGAGACGTGAGCGGCAGCAGCAGTCATGATTGAGCAACAATCTTCCGGCTTTCCAATGTCGTGTTGCTTGATGGCGTCGTATATGGAAATCTTGAGCTCCTCATCGTTAACACGAAACGTGAGGTTTCCTTCCTCGCACATCAATCAACGCACGACCGGTTGCTAGAAAAGGTCTACCAAGGATCGGTGGTTGTTGTTTGAATTCGAATATCAAGAATAACAAAGTCGGCAGGAAAACAAAATCCGAATTTTACCAACACGCCTTCGACGATACCTTTTGATATGTGATGATCGGTCACCATCATCGATGAAATCTTCGCCGCCTTCATTTTCCTAGGTGCAACCGGTTGAAAACGCTCAACGGCATCGATTGATGCTCGCTCCCAAGTCGCATAACACATTTGGGAAAATCGCTCGGCGATCTCGCACTCTAACGTGAAACCGCCGGATCCTTCGCTTCAGGAGCTTCTTTTGCAAGACGGCATCGCACTTTGGATAGGAAATTTTCTCAAATTTCCCAAGTTTCTTCTTACTTTCAAGCGTCTTTTAAGAATTTCATGTAGCCCGGCATGTTTCGCAACGCTTCAAAGAGAGGCAAATTTATCTCAACTTTTCTGAAATACCTCTTTGAAACGAGCAAATTCCTCGTCATATTTCGACTTGACAAGTCGACTCGGAAACGGGACCGGAGGAATGTACGTGCGAGAATTTGCCTTTGGGTGTGCTTCGCGGTCGACCTCGCGACCGCTGGGATGGTCGCGAGGGGTATGCTGTGCGCTGGACTCCTTCCTCGCGTGCGAGCTTGCGGGCGCTAGGTCGCTCGCGAGCAAATCTGGCGCTCGCATGCTTGGGTGGCTCGCGGTCGGTTTCGCGGGCGCGCGCTCGGTCGCGGGCGTCTGTGGGCAAACTTCAGGATGGCTCGCGATCGGGCTCGCGGTCGCGAGCTCGGTCGCGAGTTTCTGCGTCAGTGTGCTTTCTTGCTCTTCTTTCTCGGTAGGGCTCGGGTAGGCTCGTCCACTCCTCGTCTGGATGGCGAAGCATTGACTCTTTGGGTTCACCTCCGTATTACTCGGAAATTGGCCCGTCTTCTGTAGCGCATTCACTTGCACGGCTATTTGACCAATTTGATTTTCCAACATCTTTATGTGCTTCCCATAGCCGTCATAGTCGACTCCAGTGATTTATCTTACGCCCGGTGTTGTCGATGAGCAGACTCGATTCGTTGCCAATTGTTGGTTGCTTACAACCAATCTGCGCATCATATCTTCGAGACTTGGCTTCCTCGGCTCTTGAATCGACCGACTATTGAAGCTCTTTGAAGGTTGTTGGAAATTTGAATGACTCCTCTGATTGATGTGGCTCACATTCTCTGTTTCAATCTGACTCTTCAAAAGAGTGAACTTCTTCATGAGGTCGTCGTATTTCAAATCACTCTCAACAGCAGCTGCTTTGAACGATGGCGTTCTCTCCGTTGGCCATTGATAGCTGTTGGCAGCCATCTCTTCTACAATACGGCTTGCCTCGTCGACTGGTCGGTTTAATAAACAGCCCCCTGCCGACGCATCTACCATGCTCCTCGTCTGCCATGTCAGTCCACCGTAGAACTGCGTGATTTGTTGCTCCTTGGAGAACCCATGTTGTGGGCATCGTCTCAATAGCCCTCTGAATCTCTCCCATGCCTCGAATAATGATTCGTCGTGGTTCTGGCAAAAATGAGAGATTTCGGCAATGATCTTCTGCGCTTTCGCCGGCGGAAAGTATTTCGAAAGAAACTTCTCACAAAGTTTCCCCCAAGTGTCGATGCCACCGGTCCAAACTCTTGAACCAATCTTCACCGTCACAGCGAGAAACCGAACATCGCGATCCGGATTGTGTCTTGTGGCACCCCATTCGCTTTGATGGTGTCACAAATGTCGAGAAACGCCTCGAGATGCGCATTCGGTCTTCCGTGACTCCTCCCCAAACCGCTCTCCTCGACCATACTAATCGGGGCTGGTTTGAGCTCGAAATTATTTGCATCTACGTGCGGGCCCCAACCTCCTCCTTGAACTGCTCGGTGGGATGTCGATACATGTGGTTTAGAGGTCTTTCCTCCGAGCAGGGACAACGATTCCATGTTCGCCATCCGACGCATCTCCGCAAAGTCACCTAGCATGCGTGCTACTTGCTCGGGAGGAATGCCCCGCTCATGGATTTGCCGCCATTGCGGCTCGTCTCTTCTCTCGTCCTCTTCTCCTTTGAGAGCTTTCGATCTCGGGATCTAGTACTATTTCGTGAGGTCCACGAGATCTTGTACGCATAAAACACACGAGAAAGAGAGAATTTAGCATCGACAAAAATAAATAAAAATAATATATATATATATAACTTGAATTAATAAATCCAAATCGTCAAATTATTCCTATGTGATCTTAACAATCCCAACAACGCGCCAAAATTTGATCGCCTTTTCACACGTAAAAGTGTAATTATAGGTGTTTAAGTATCGTATCCACGAGATTGCAATCGAAAACACGTAAGCTAATTCAACGACAATTCATCATTATCCGCACGTAATAAGGGTGAGATGTTTTAGGGCTTGGAAATAAATCCAAAGCAAAGGTAACCAAACGTAATTATAAAATAAAGCGATAAAATCACGAAGATGATTTATAAAGAAAGACTAACCCTAGGGATGCACCAATCCTATCCACAACGATGTTTATTCTCGCTTATTATTAACCGCTTTAATCCGCATAAGACGGAAGATCACATATATAACCAACAACTTGATTCACGACAATTGCGGCGATTGATTACTAATTTTCCCTATCACGCTTCGTCTAGAGGAAAATAAGCAACCCAAAAGGATCACTAAGAATATGCTTCCACGATCGTCCTATCTCGATTCGACTCGAAGGCTTATTCGTATCATGCATTCAAGATCGATTGACAATTAATACAGTTACGTCATTAACTGGCAACTAGATATGCATCAAGATTGATTAGAAATCAACACATATAAATAAGCACTATGAATCATGAATCATGCCTGGAAGGTAAATAACGAAAGCAGAACTCACAACATATAGGATCGAATCATGCAAACCCTAGATTAGAATAGAAAACTAGCCGCATATAATAAACGGAATGAAATACTAATTAATCATAAAAGCGTAAATTAAATATATAAAACCCGTAGGAAGCGTCGGATGAACAATGGTTGGTCTTGAATCCAATCCCAAGCGAACGAACGGAAAACAACGAAAACGATCGGACAAAACGCTCCGATCGATAACGAGACGATAAACTAAACTAGAATAACGTAAAACAATACTCGAATTAAACTAAACGAAGACTAAAGCTTAAAGAATGTAAAACCGAGGAAAATCAAGAAAATAAGGTCCGGGCGTGATTGGGGCCTCGGCGGCGGGTGTTGCCATATATATGCACACCCCAAACCCTAATTTTCTCTTACGCCGCGCCGCCTCGCGACCACCCTTCGCGTCGCTAGGTGTGGTCGCGAGGTAATCCTGCCGCCTTCTCGCCCGCGGTCGCCACTTGCGCCGCTTGGTACCTCGCGACCGACAAGCGGTCGCTAGCCATACTCAGTGGTCGCGAAATCGCCCGATGGCTTTCTCGCTGAAGCTTCGCCGCTGGCGCGTTCGCGATCGCGCCTTCGGGTTCTCGCGTGTTTCTAGCGGCCGCCCAAGCGACCGCCAGGCTGGTCGCTAAAACACGCCGATTGCATGTTTTGGCTCGTCGTGCTCCTTGCTTCGATTTTCAACATATAGACCTACACAACACCAAAAGAACGCCCAAGAGCGATATCTTCTAAAATAGATAAAACATTAGGAATCGATACGTGGCGCACATTAAACGAGCTAAACTCATCTTCAAATATCAACTATAAACGTGTAAAATCGCGCTTATCACATGGCGGGCAGCGAAAACTGTTTTAAGTGCGGTGTGAAAGGGCACTATGCTAACAATTGCCCTGGGACACGCCCGGAAACAGTGGTAAGGCCGAACCAGCCCGGCAATGCCCAGCCGCTTAGGGCTATTCTGTTCCAGCCCCAACCTCAGCAGCAAGTACACCAACAACAGTGGCGGCAACCTCAACAACAAAGACGGCAACCGTGAGCGGCGTCAAGGCAAGCAAGAACGCCAACAAGACAAAGCATGAACAACGACAACATGAATCAACAAGGACCAGTACCCGTCGGCCTCGGCCGAATTTAGGCTAGAGCGTATGCTCTACACAGGAGGTAGAACGAGCGTAACTGTGGAAACCCGGCGGTATAGGGAATCCTTCTGAACGTACCTGTTATATTGTTGTTCGATACGGGTGCTTCACATTCCTTTATTTCAAGAACATGTGTCGATATGTTTGAACTTAGATCTGAAAAGGCGAATCAGGACATGAGAATCTCTTCACCTATAGGAGGGATTATGACTGTTACGCATATTTTCTCGAACCTAGAGTTGAATTTAGGATCACTTAAGGTTCTGGCGAACAATTTGAACATAATACCCATGGGTGATGTAGATATAATTTTAGGAATGGATTGGTTAGCTACAAACCATTCCACGATTCTGTGCAAAGAGAGGAAAATTTCATTCCATTTTCCTGGACAAGAAGCTACGCACTTCCACTAATCGAGATGGGAAGAAAGTCCCATTGTATCAAGACTTACATGAGAAGGATGATAAACAAGAAAGGATGCCACGCGTATCTTGTTTACCTGAATGGGGAAGATAAAACGGAGATGAAGGCTGAAGATGTAGAGATTGTTCGCGAATTTCCAGACGTTTTTCCTGAAAATCTACCAGGATTACCTCCTGATAGACAATTGGAATTCACCATCGACTTGGAACCCGGATCGGCTCCAGTGTCGAAAGCACCTTATAGGATGGCTCCGAAAGAACTAGAAGAACTGAAGATCCAAATCCAAGAGCTGTTGGACCTAGGTTTTATCAGACCTAGCGTTTCACCTTGGGGAGCGCCTGTCCTATTTGTCAAGAAGAAGGATGGTTCGCTGAGAATGTGTATAGACTATCGGGAACTAAATAAAATGACGCTCAAGAATAAATATCCTTTGCCAAGGATAGATGACCTGTTTGATCAATTACGAGGAGCGAGTGTATTCTCGAAAATCAACCTCAAGTCAGGTTATCACCAACTCAAGGTACGATCGGAAGACGTATCCAAGACTGCATTCCGAACGAGGTATGGCCACTATGAATTCATAGTTGTGCCATTCGGATTGACAAATGCACCAGCCATATTTATGGACCTCATGAACAGAGTGTTCCATCCATACTTGGATAAATTCGTTTTGGTCTTCATAGATGATATTCTCATCTATTCAAAGAATGAGGAAGACCAGAAGGAACATCTAAGAACAGTGTTGCAATCCTTGAGAGATGAACAGTTTTTTGCTAAGTTTAGCAAATGCGACTTTTGGCTGAAGGAAGTAATGTTCCTTGGACACATTGTGTCTGCTGAAGGAATTAAAGTAGAACCAGCCAAGGTAGAAGCTGTACAAGAATGGAAATCGCCAAGGACCCATAACGAAATCAGAAGTTTCCTGGGACTAGCTGGTTATTAACGGAGATTCATCGAGGGATTCTCCAAAATTGCAAGGCCAATAACCCAGCTACTTCGAAAGGAAATCAAGTTTAAATGGACTGAAGAATGTGAGGCGAATTTTCAAAAGCTTAAAGAAAAATTGACAAGTCTTGCCAAAGCGCCCGAAGCGAACAAAGAATATGTAGTTTATACTGATGTTTCTAAGAACGGACTGGGTTGTGTGTTGATGCAGGAAGGAAAAGTGATAGCTTATGCATCCCGACAACTCAGACCACATGAACTGAACTATCCAACTCATCACCTGGAACTAGCCGCAGTGGTTCATGCACTAAAAATCTGGAGACACCATCTCTATGGAGTGAGATGTGAGATGTTTACCGATCATAAGAGTTTGAAGTACTTTTTCGAGCAAAGAGATCTAAATATGAGGCAAAGAAGATGGCTCGAACTGGTAAAGGATTACGACTGTGGTATTAACTATCACCCGGGTAAAGCGAATGTAGTAGCTGATGCCTTGAGTCGTAAGAATCAAACCAAATTGGGATGTCTCCTTACAAAGGAAGAAAAACTCGTTGAAGAGTTTGAGAAAATGAAGATAGAAATGGTTGAAAGTCCGAGACGATCATGAGTCAGATTGCTACACTCACCTGACGTCGACTTAAGAAAAGAATCATAGAAGGACAAAGGATGGAGGAAAAGTTAGAAAGAGCAAGAGCCAAGGTAAGGACGGAAGGATCAAGAATTTTCAAGCACCGATAATGCTTTATTATTTGAAGGAAGATTGTGTGTTCAGATAACAACGATCTTGAATGAAATTATGAGTGAAGCTCATGACACACCTTATAAAGCCCACCCAGCGATGCGAAATGTATCAAGATTTAAGAAAAGGTTACGGTGGGAAGGTATGAAACGAGACGTAGCCTCTTTTGTAGAGCGTTGTCTTGTTTGCCAGCAGGTGAAAGCATTGCACCAACGCCCCTACGGAAAGCTGCAGCCTTTGGGAATACCCGAATGGAAATGGGATGAGATAGCGATGGACTTCGTTACGGGTCTACCAAAATAGAAAAGAGGGAACACTGCCATCTGCGTAGTAGTTGATAGACTCACAAAGTGTGCGCATTTTCTGCCAATTCAGATTACTCATGGATCTGATAAGTTAGCCCAACTGTACGTAAAAGAAATCATACGACTTCATGGAGTGCCAAAATCTATCACGTCTGATAGAGACTCCAAATTCACTTCGAGATTCTGGGTTAGCTTGCAAAAAGAATTAGGCACGGTTGAATTTCAAGACAAACATTTCACCCATGCATCGATGGGCAATCGAAAGGACGATTCGAGACACTAGAAGATATGCTAAAAACAGTGGTGTTGGATCGAGGTGCAAAGTGGGAAGATGTTTTACCCTTATTGAATTTGCTAGAATAATAGTTACCAAGCGACGATTAATATGGCCCCATACAAAGCCTCAGATGGCAAGAATGTAGATCACCACTTTATCGGGATGAAGTGGGTGAGAGAAGAATCGTAGGGCCTGAAGCAATAAGTGAAATGATTGAAATCGTCAGACAAATTAGGCAAAGAATAAAAGAAGCTCAAGATAGACAAAAGTCTTACGCTGATACGCGTAGATCTGAGCTATATTTTGAGAGCGGAGATAAAGTCTTTCTTAAAGTCTCTCCATCAAAGGGGATTATAAGGTTTGGAGTAAAAGGAAAACTAAGACCCCGTTTTATAGGACCTTATGAGATCCTAGAAAGAATAGGCCCAGTAGCCTATAGGTTGGCTCTTCCGCCAAGTCTGGGGAATGTACATAATGTTTTTCACGTGTCACAACTAAGAAAATACGTGCACGATCCAAAACAATTGATCCATCAAGACGACGTGATCCTCAATCCAGATATGAGCTATGAAGAAGAACCTACGGCGATTCTAGACCGTAAAGTTCAAGAATTACTAACCAAGTCCATTCCGCT
Organism: Salvia rosmarinus; assembly: GCA_036937905.1. NCBI lineage: Eukaryota > Viridiplantae > Streptophyta > Magnoliopsida > Lamiales > Lamiaceae > Salvia > Salvia rosmarinus. Next base: position 32,068,634 of record CM072820.1, on the reverse strand, counting down.
AGTCAAAGTGTCAGGAAACATCATGGACGAAGAGGCCATGGGGAAACTTGAGGATGCTATGAAAGAACGATACCCCGGATTTTTCTAAGGTATGCAAATTTCGGGACGAAATTTCTTTTAAGGGGGGTAGAATGTAATATCCCGAAGAATTAAATACCTAATTACGATGATTAAAGCTCAGAAATTAGGGTTTCACTAAATAAATGAATTAGTAATTTACGAATTATGATTTGAATAATTATGAAAGAACAAATTCTATTTTATATTCACAAAGAATTGTGAATTAAGGAATAGAAGTTTATAAAGTGTTTCGGCAGTATAATTTTAACGTCGATTGAGTATCGATAGTTAAAATTTCGAGAAATTTTCTAAGCAACGAAGCTTAGAATTTAATTCCATTATTAATGGAATAATTTAATAAAGTAACTACGACTTTATTACGACCATTTTGAGATGAGTCGATAATTAACGTTTTGAGACGTTTCAAACGTTAACGTTTAGAGATGAATAGAAAAATGAGATTAATGATCAAGGAATTATAGTATTTAAATTCCTATGATTATTATATGTAATTAGGGTATTATTTAGCATTAAAACAATGCTAGAACATTAAGGATTAATTATTGAACAATGCACTAATTTTCGAAAATCCTAATTCGAAAATTAGGGTTTTCTTACATGAAATGATACCAATAATTTTCCCTATGATATAATTTATCATCTAAAACATATATTATGATATATATATTCAATTAGCATGAAAAATTAAAAGTTAGCACTAAAGAAATGAAAGTGCCGTGACCTTTCATTGTGTAGCAAAGTTCACGTCAACTTTGTGCTTAGTAATGCTATGATTTGAATTAAATCATGCAAGTGTAATATATTGTACACATTAATCAAGTAAAAATCAAGTGGTGTGTGTATGAGTGAAGAACCGTGTATAATTGTCTCCCAAAATGAGGTTGGAAGCTTACACACAACTCCTTGGTGATGATGTATCTTACATTTGGGATAGAGTGTACATTGACTTATACATATATTAAGATAAAATTAATTAAAATTTCTTCTCTTGAATACATAGAGCCGACGACTCTCATCACCCAAGAGGAATATTATTTCATTGATTTGTTCAATGTGTGTAAGAACATAGTAAATACCATGACATAGGAAATAATGAGTCACCACAAAAAAATCCTTTTTCCTTGTGTGTGCATGAGTAGTCGACGGTTCACAAGTATTCAAAGCAAAGGATTTTCTTTGTTTTAATCAAGAAAACTTTGTACATAGTAAGTATAGGTGATGTAATACACTATGACTCACAAAGTGATGTTGAAAAAGGCTTCCAAATTTTTAAATGTGAGAGAGAGTGACCGAGAGAATGAGTGAGAGGAGTGAGGTGTATTAGTCATGTACTTAAGTATATTGTTTCATTAACTCAAATACATTTCATTCTCTCTCATTTTCAAGCAAGAACCGAGAGCTTCCTCTTGGAGAAAACCCTTGTGTTCTTGAGTTTAAAATCACCAAAAGCTTGATACTAAACCTTTGCACATAAAATCAAAGCCGTTAAAAAGGTTAGAAATCGAACGAGCTTCGATTATGCACTAAGTTTTTAAATTTCTAATGGCTAGATTTAAATGTTAAGCATGTGATCTTAAGTATGAATTATGCTAAGCATGATACTTGTGAATTAATGATGTGTATTAATATGAAATGGAAGCATGTAGCATGTTTAATTTGATATTAAAAATGCTATGAAATTATTTCATGGGTGTCGAAAATTTTCATGAATGAATTAGGAATGGATTAATGATATATGATGTAGTAGAATCTTGTAGTGAATTGTTGGAATTTTTTTTAAAATCCTATGCTATTTATTTCAATATTACCGAAAATTGTTGAAAGATGATAAGTTGTTGTATAATTTTTTTTTTGAAATGTTTTAGCATATTGTTGATCTAGGGTATTAATTATGTGATATTGGAATTTATTAGAATTTTTGGATGTATATAGCTATTTTTACTCAAAAAAGCCGAGAGTTTATGTTATAGGTTTAATGGTTTGTAAGTTGTTATAGTATGATATTATGATGTTATATTGCTATACTATAGTTTTTAAGCATAGTGTAAATTAATTAGAATTTTATAAAAATGTTGGTATAAAGATTGGAGGGGACCGAAACCTTTGAACTTATAATCCTTGATGAAGAAATGAAATATGTTGGACTATAGGTTATAATTATGATATAGAATAATGTTGGGACCTTGTATACATTAACTAGAATTTTAGAAAATTTATTGGGCAATTATTCCCTAAGAACCGTGAACTATGGACTTAAATAAGTAATGTTCAAAATTTTCTATAGTTAATGTTAATACATAATAGTGATACTATGATAAAATAGTACACTATATCAATTTAGAAGAATTTTTGGAAGAAGAATGAAAACTAAGCTTAAGGACCGAAAGCTTGTATAATTATATTAAGGATTTTAAATCCTTAATATCAAGAAAAATAATACATTATATGTCTAGAAATTATTTTAGACATATTAAGAATTTATGAAATTCTATAAACATAGAATACTATGTTTATGGCGAAACGTTATATTAAATAACGTTAGAAATGAAAAATAATGTTTAATGAATAAGTTAGTTAATATTTAAGAAAAATATTAATAAAGTTTATCGATTTACGTGAAAAATCGAGAATTAGGGCTTTATGAAAAGAAATCAAAAATCGCTTTATATGGAAATTAGATATTAAATATATGAATTATTAATGAATTAATAAAGAAAAGTCAAAATGTTGACTTTTGAAACTAACGTATGAAATACGTTCGATAAATCTTGCTAATACGTGTAAAACGATTAATTATATAAGAAAATCTCATTGGTGAGAAAAAATTTCATAATTGAAATCCTTGCATCGAAAAACGTGTAAATACGTTAAACGTTTAACCTAAAAGGTTAAAATGAAATAGTTGAACATATCTCGAAGTACGAGAAAGGTTTAGTTCAAAATACGCGTTTGAACGGCGTATTGAATTCGTTTAAGAATTCAAATGATATTAGAATAAGTTATCAAAGTTTATTTAAACTTTGGAAATCTTGAAAAACGTGACCGACGTATCGTTTTTACGTAAAGGTGTGGAAGCTGACGCGACGACTTGACGTAGAGGAAGAATCGAAAATTTGACGATCAAGAGTCCAGGTGGGCTTTACTATACTCATACGTGATAAAATGCTAAACAAATGATTTTTGTTTATGATGCTTATATCAAGAAATGATGATAAAATGTTTATGAAATTACCTGCCAAAAATGTTTATGTTTTATGTATGTATCCTATCCTTGAATGCAATGATATGAATGTGTTGGGTAGCTCCCGACTTATGAATGAAATCGAATTCGAATCCTATGCCGGAAGGCTTATACCTTGCTAGGATTAACGTGTACACAAGATAATGGTGACTGTGGGAGCTGTAAGGACAATGCACGGCCGGTCACAGCGACGTAGAGGGAGGCCTCCTTCTAAGGCGTTAAATGATAAAGTTATGATAAAAGGATAAGGATATGGATCATACATGCGAGTAAAATGCTTGGCCAAGCGAATGATGTTTATGAACTGATGAAAATGATTTAGTAAGTCTGAGGCATTTTAAGAAAACCTCAGATCTTACCATGATGTGGCGAAGTAATTTAAATACGATAAAATATTTTGGCATGAGTCCACTGAGTGCATTCTTGTACTCAGCCCTGCATGTTTGCTTTTAAATGTGCAGGTTGAGCTGTCGATGGTGATGATGGAGGGTGTTGAGGAGTTAAGACTGCTTTTTGATGTTTAAGTATGTTAAGTTAAAACTCGAATATGCGTCGTCATACGTGTATTCACATGTCTTCCGCTTTGTTTGAACAATGTACGCCAATATTATGCTTATGTCTGAATGTTAATAATTTAAGTCCTTCAGATCGTTGGTATTCTTTTGGGATCTGATGGCCTAGCTTTTCTTGTACATTGTGTTATTAATGTATATTATGGTTGAATTGTCTTATTGTAAGGGTTTTATGTCTTTGAAATAGTCTTTCAAGAACCCTAATTACTGTTCCTAGTATCAGTCCTCTCTAATCCGTCCTTAGGATTAGCGGGCTGTTACATTCAAACACTCGACTTTCGTTCCGTGAATTAAAACTAAGTTATAAGATTTCACAAATAGATAAACTATTAGAGTACTCATTTCCGATAACCTCTAATCCAATTGATTCCTAGGGATGCAACGTATCTATCTCTCGGTAATACACGAAACATAAACAATTAAATGGTGATCAATCACTTAACAGTAAATCCTATGATTCAATTGGTATACTCAATCATAACAAATAAACAATCAATCAATTTGAATCACCAAACCCTAGAAGAAGATAAGTTCATACTCATCTCACGGATCAAACAATTGGTATACTCAATCATAACAAATAAACAATCAATCAATTTGAATCACCAAACCCTAAAAGAAGATAAGTTCATACTCATCTCACGGATCAAACAATTGAAATCAATAAACATCATTACTTCAATAATCCAATGGAAAAGGAGAATAACAATCCTTACAATTGTAATAGTTATTGATGAATTTCTTCAATCAAAGTTCTTGAATCACAAATAGCAAAGGAAATATTTGGGAGAATTATTTTGCATGTGGAGGCGCACAAGTGAATGAAAAACTGAAGAAAGAATGAATGGGAGGTAGGTTTCACATTTTAAAACATATATATATATATCGCCCGAAAATTTACGCGCAACACCGGACGCGAACCCAGCGCCGGACTTGCGCTCAAAAACAAGGCGAAACGCGGCTCGCCCGAGTCGGACGCGTCGACTCTCGAACGGGGAGCCGGCCGACGCATGCCGTCGGACGCGTGGACTCTCTGGATGATCTTCAAATCTTGCGCAGCGCCGGACGCGACGAGTCTCTGGATAATTCACTTTGGGCGCCCAGCACCAGACGAGAGCCAGCGCCGAACGCGCGAACTCTCGGGATGAATCCAGCCTCGGGCGCCCAGTGCCAGACGCGGGCGCTCTCGGAACGATTCCAGCTTTGGGCGTCGAGCGCCGGACGTGGGCCCTCTCGGGACACGGAACCCAGCGCTGGACGCCATGCAGCGCCGGAAGTGGGTCTTTTCGAATGCTTCCTCGTGACGCGATGCACACCCAGCGTCGGCTACGCCGAGTCCGGCGCTTGGGTGCGCTTTTGTGCACGAAATGCTTCAAACACGACCATTCCCTACACAAAACGAAAACAAACATGATTCCAACAAAAGATATTCAAAAATAAAAAATAGGAACCAAATCGTCTAAAACAACCAAAGAAAAACATAACAAAAACATGCAAAACAACTCCCCCACACTTAACTCTTTGCTTGTCCTCGAGCAAATTTTAGTTTCTTTAAAAGAATGGTACACATCGAATCAATACTTCAAATAGAATCAATCACATATTCTCATCCTTTCAATGCATCTTAATAATATAATTCTCAATACAATGATCCTCATTCATCAATCCAAACCTGTGACTTATCATAGAATAGCTATGCCTCGACTCAAATATGTTTTCAGAAATCAATGTACAACTCATATGGTTCCCTTTAATGTAAGACATCCCAATGATAAAAATAAATAAAACATGTGGAACTTAAAACCGATTATAGGACTTTAATCATTAGGTGAAACCTTCAAGTTATACACTCGAGTATCCTAACGTAGTTACCTATATCCATCGCATAGAGTCTCCATTCGAGAGACAACATAAGCAAGATGGGTAGAGCCCCATATTCGAATTTTAAGCCCACTTATTTCACAACATCACTTCAATTATTTTCAAATTTTCTATTTTCTTTTTCAACGGAAAAATCACACAAGAAAAGGGTCCTATGTATGAAGTATATAACAACCGATCACACACATTGTCTAATCACAGCTTCCTAATCATGTCCCACAGTTCAAATTGACACCTAAGTTTCATCACACTAGAAACCATATATACCAAGACGAAATGAAATTCAGATCAAAACACAATTAATCCCACTTAAAGTATAATTCTTCATGCACCATTTATTTCAAGAAGATAAAATCCTCTCTTATCTAAACAAAAAGCTAAGAACAAAACACAAACAACAAAACATAAACAAAACAGAAAATGAAACCCCCCCACACTTAAAACAGTAAGGTCCTCATTGCGATATATATATATATATATATATATATATATATATATATATATATATAAGAGAAAAGAAGATGCGACTTCCTTGAAAGAGAAGAAACGGAACGGCGGGGCATCAAGCACGATACAAAACCTACAAAAACAGCAAACAAAGAAAAGCAAAACAACTAAAGCAACACGACGCACACAAAAATAGAAATAAGCATACACTCCAATATTGATGAATCACTATTGGTCAGACAGCGGTGGTGGAGGAGGAGCGCCATGAAATGTGGTCCACGTTGTTCCATCGAGCCTCAAGAGCGACCATGCACCGATTACGCTCGATCATCGATTATTATCTTGATTCCGGTACGGTTACGCTCATTCCACAATCGATTATGTTCGTCAAGATGCTGGTTTTGCTCGTCAAATCGAGAATAGATGTCTTGACGAAATTCTGTCCAATGGCCAGCTAATTCACTCCTAAATTGGCTCAGCTCTTCACGAATGAAGTTGTACCCTTGTCCCGATGCACCTTGCTGAAAAGGAAACTGTGGATGATTGGGATCAACATTGTTCTGAACCGGTTCTGTATCCTTGTAATATCCCGTAATTTTAATACTAAATTACGATAATAAATTCCGTAATTAGTATTATTAATTCATAATTAAAATCTTAATTAGTCAACTCTTATAATTGGATAATTTCGTAAGATTCATCGATGCTTAGTGAATTAAGGAATATAACTTCCAATGTTCCTTCAACGCATTTTCTAACGCCGAATAAATTCGACGATTCGCTTACAAATATTATTAGCGCTTAAGTTTAATTTCAAATTCTATTATTATAGGAATAAATAAAGTTGTTATAACTTTATTTTGAACGTTTTAGAGATAATTCGATTATAAGAATTTTGAGACGTCTTAAACGTCGGTTTTCAGAGATGAGTCGATAACTCAGTCAAATGATCTCGGAATTATAAAATTCAAATTCCTATAATTATTTTATTATATAAGAGCATTATTTATCATTAACTATGCTAGAAAATGTACAGATAGAATGTACCTATTTTGGAAGTTTTCGAAATTATATAATTCAAAATTAGGGATTGTGAGATCTAAATTATTTTAAAAACTTTTCTATAATTAAATTTATTATCTAAGACATATTATATGTCACATAAATATGTAATAGCTATTTTATACAAGGAAATTAAATATTTGGGAATACCTTAGTGATTTTCGAAAATTAGGGTTTCTAAAGTATAATTTTTAATTTAATTCCTATCTAATTAATGATATATGATAATTATTATATTATTATGATGTCATTAAGGACAAATGAGGTGTATTACAACTTGCACAAGTGGGGTGCACTTGTGCTCCAAAGTGGCTTAAAATTTCTAGATTTTTAAGTATGATTTTATGTGATAAACATTATCCTATAATTAGTGATAAGATATGAGTTGGATCTTATCCTATATTAGGTGTAAAATGGACATAGTTATCAAGTGGAACAAGTAATCCAAGGTTCATCAATAAAAAAAAAACTTGGAGAATAAGGTTGGAAATTTATTTATTTTCATACTATATAATAGGGACACTCAGATAGTTGAAATTTTCGACTTTTCAAAAGCTACTTTATTATATGATAATAATATAATATATGATAGGAAAATAAAATAAAATCCTATCCTAATACACTAAGTAGGCGTAAATTACACTATGGGTATATAATGTGATAATTCATTTAATACTTGATAATTATGCTATAATTTATTAATTAAATAAAATATGATATAATAAAGTATATAATACAAAAAAATAAAAATCAATCCTAATCTATTGATGATAGGCGACACACACAACATAGTATACAATAGGATAATTTAATTAATTCAAGAGGTTCAATGTATCTAATTAAAAGGATAAGGTAGCAGTGGGATGAGTTGTATATGATAAGGTTTTGATAAGGTTTTGATAAGGATAAGGATAAGAATCAGAATAAGTGGACCTTAGATATTTTCATATAATAATAAAAATAAGTAGCCTAAGTCTATAAATACCCCACGAGAGCCTTCATTTCTTCATCACCACCAAAAGTTTCAAAATAGTGAGGAGAGGAAGAGAGTGTTCACCTTGTGCAAGAGTCCAAACTTAGATCGACTAGACGACACCGATCAAATCCATACCGATTAAAAGGCTAGATTTCTTACAAGCTTTGTATATATGTTAGAATTTATGTTATAAGTTTAGTTTATTTGTGTAATTTTCAAAATTATATAACTTATGCTAATATGTTTAGATATTATATTTATATGATGTTATTAAGCATGATTATAATTATATCACAAAATTAAGCATGGTATCAAATTATTTATGTAGACCAAATCTTAAGAGTACCATATGTTGATGATTTTGATTTTAATTGTTAATTTAACCATGAAATAATAATCTAGGGTATTAAATAAGTTTTATATGAATTTATATAAAATTTTGGGAACTTTAGTACCTAAGTCCAAGAATTTCAAAATTATAACCTATGATAGTAGGTTGTGATATAAACCATATTTAAGTGTTATCATATCATATTGATGATGTAGATTCATAATATATGGTTGTGTGAATTTATCGAAATTTATAAAATTAATCGACCTAAGTCTAAATTTTGAAATATGACTTAGGTAAATTAAATTCAATAGTTCATAATAAATAACAATTATGTTATAATAAGGATAATGAAGGGTGATTAAGTATTATATTAATTTATTAGAATTTTTGAAAAATGTTTAGTGGATTAATCAAGGTGATCGAAAATTATACCCTAAGTGTATTAATGTTATGAATTTATTTTATCAAGTATAATCACATAATATGATCTAAAATAATGTTTTAGACATAGTATGATTTTATGGGAATTTTTGGAACAAGAATTGCACATAAAATGATAAGAATTTCATAAATAGTTGAAAAGTCAAAATGTTGACTTTTTGTCGACCAAAGTCAAAATTGTTGACTTTTGGTCGACTTGGTCAAAATCATTGATCAAAATCGTCGACCAAGGTCAACGGGCACGCAACCGATAATCGTGATCTATGTGGCGTAGTACGCTTAGTAACAATGCTACTTTACGCTACGTAAGTACATTAAAACGCATATTATATACTAAAAATGTAGAATACCCTTTATATGTTAAGAAATTTCATAATCAACATCAATCGATTAGGAAACGCCAAATTAAGTCCGACGTTAGCCTTATTCGACACGTGAACGTTATAGACTATGTTCGCTTTCTATCGAACGCGACCGACGCATCTAAAATAATTCTTACGTAGCGATACATGGACGGACATCGACGTAGGAAAAGAGACCTAGTATAAAGACTACGATACAAGGTGGGCTTTACTTAAAACCCTTTTATTTATGATGCTTTCTTGAAAAGTATTTATTTACAAAGCTTTCGGTTGAAAATGATTATGAATTGTTATTCAATTACACGCCCAAAGTATTTATGTTTTAACGATGTATCCTATCATGTGGTCACGAGCCAACCATGAAAGTGAATCGCTTATCGGGTAGCTCCCAATTTTAAAATCGATATCGGATCCTAGTCGATGTAGAATTCTGCTAGGGTTAACGTGTACACCAAAGCAGCGATCGCGAGTCGTTAGCAACATCATCGGCCGGTCGTGGATCCTACCGATGCGTAATCCCGACTATGTGATTGTGAGCCGTTAGCAACATCTTCGTCGATCACGGCGTCGGTAGAAGAGGCCTACTTCACGACGCGAGATCGCTTATGAACAGCTATGTAAATGATATGAATCATACGAATCGAAAATGCTGCAGCGAATCTTTTGAGAAATGATAAAGTATTTTGGTATTCACGAGTTATTTCAACTAAAATCCTCGTGTTATACTAATGGGCGTTGTAATTAAATGAAATTATTTTCGCATGAGCCCACTAAGTGCAACCTTGTACTTAGCCCCGCATGTTTGTTTTTAAATGTGCAGGTTGAGCTGCTGATGGGATGGACAAGTGTTGAGCAGTCGGAGTTTTTGTCGCTGATTGTTTACCTTGAATGTATATCGTCATATATGCATTCACATGCTTTCCACTGCTCAAAACACTTTGTTATATTTTGGATATTACTTATGTTACCTTCGATCACCAACCCTTTGTTGATGATCTGTTGGTCTAGTTTGTATGAAATCATCGTGTGTTTATTTATAACAGTTTGAAGTTTTGAGAGTTTGTTGGTAATTATGTTCTTAATCCCTGTTTAATAGTAACAGTCCCGTTAATCCGTACTTTAGATTGGCGGGCTGTTACAATCCTTTCTTGGCTCAGTATGCTCGTCGTCCTCATCTTCGATGCAAGAGTAGTATCAAAAATGACCATATCACCCGAAGGCGCATGAGATGGTCCTGCACCTGCTGATTGGGCTTCTACGAGCTGCACATGCATATATCTCTTCACACAATTCCTCGAATGATGAGGCACAAGAGTTGTCTCATTATACGCAAAAGGGGCGCCTCGAAGCTCACTAAGACCAATCATCTTAGGTCGGATATAATCTTTCCCTGGAATAGGTCGTCCATCATTATTAATGATCCCTAAATGCACTGACAGGCCAGTAGGGATTTGACACAAGGTTGACCGACATTTCTTACGCCGCTGAACCAGCTGCAAGTGTTCCCATATGAAGAATGTAGGCGAAACCTTTGTCTTCTTGACCGTGCATGTGAGCAAGTAGACCTCAGCAGTGTTGACCTTGTTGGCCTGCTCATTCCCGAAAACATTAAATGCGATGAATTTATGCACCATTGCCAATGTTGCATCCTTAATGAATCCACTCGACATTCCTACTGATGACCTGCTGTTAAACCCCGATAATTCTTGCCAAGCCTCTCTAACATTAAATGAAGGTGGTACACCGCGTGCACCTGAAGTTAGAAATCCAAATACCCCCTTCATAATACGAGGCATGAAAGCAACTCTTGACCCAACAGATGACATGTCAAGTATTGGATTCATCATTAAAATTCATCGTGTAATAGAATTCAATCAATAATGGAGAATAACCAGGCAATTCCATCATAGCATATTGAAGAAGTCCTAAATTCTTTAAATATTTCTTAATTCTATCTTCAAGACCCAAACTTTGCATCAATTGCCAATTAAATAGACGCGGAGGAGTTATCTCTTGATGTGCAAAATGACGATAAAGTGTACCTTCCACTGGATTATAAATGGAAAATGTGGCTGAGTACATTATGCTGATATCTTCCAAGGATTCCTCCATATGAACATCATCATCTCGAGGGTGACGGGAGCTGGAGCCGGTAGCTTGCTTCATTCGAACCATACTGATATGCATGTGAATGGGCACTGGACGATCGCAAGGAAAATCCGGACGGAGGCTGAGCACTGGAGCTGGGCTCGGAGGGAAACGTCGGATGCAGGGAAGCACCGAACGGAGGGATGCGTGCGCTAGGGATTGGAAGCTGGGCGAGCGCTGGATGGAAGCAAGCGACGCTGGGGTGCATGACGCTGAGGGTAGCGCCGGGCGGAAAGAAACGGGCTCTGGGTGCGTTGAAGGCGCAGAGGTAAAACGCGGCGTTGGGAAGCACAACGCCAGACTGAGATGGGCGCGGTGCTGAACGGACCCTGCGGCACGGGATGCGACGGCGACGACGGGCGCATAGGCGCGTGAGGTACGGAGTGCAGGCGCGCGGCGTGGCCGAATGGGGCTCGAGCGCCAGACGGAGAGAAGGACGGGAGCTAGGTTGCATGGGGCTGAGAGATAACACCGGACGCGTTGTGAGAGGGCGCTGGGACGCCGAACGCCGGAAGCCGAGAGAGAGCGGGTGCTGTGGCTGAACGCTGAGCACCGGACGGAGTAGGGCAAGCGGGCGTTCTGGGAGAGAAGGAGGGCGACGCTGCGTTGAAAGAAGAAAGGGACGTGAGAAAGGAACCCTAGCCGTATAATATATATAAATACATATTTTTTTTTTTTATATATTTTTTTATTAATGGAACCAGCGTCGGTTTCATGGCGTCCGCTGGGTCACCTTCTCGACCCATTTTACGTTTCGCACCCAGCGCCGGTTTCGTCGAGTCCAGCGCTGGGTGAACTCTCTGTATTCTTTTTCAATGGTACCCCAACGCCGGTTTCGGTGCATCCGGTGCCTGGAGTACTTCTCTGGATGCCGATTTGGGTGTGTCCGGTGCTTGGGTGCATTTTTTTTTTGCAAAAAGTATCACGACCCGATTACTTAATTAAGTAATTAACTAAGTAATCAGATTATGACTAGGTTAGAATAAGGACATATTAATTTCTAACTTAAAACATTTACTAAATCAACCGAGTTTAAATAATTATTTGACAACCAACATAAAGATCAAAGTTAATATTTAAAGTTTTCATATACATCATTAACATACATAAGAGGTTATCCAAAAGTTAACGTCGAGATCATATGAGTTGGACAACGGAAGAACGGATGAATGTCACGTATGAAGACATGACATTAAGGGCATAACATAATTTACAACAAAAGAACCCTAGCTCAGCATCCTCTTCCATTGTCATCTCCGAGCCCAACCTGCATAAAGAAAAATGTAGAGTATGAGTACTAACAAATACTCAATAGATTTTCAACATAAATTAATTTGATCAACTTACCGGACTTTCTCAACGTCAGAATTTAAGTAATTAATACCTGAATAGTTTCTTTAGGAACCATAGATTCGATATCCTTGTAACCATACAAGCTAATGTGATATTGTACTATATTGATATTATCTTCCTGTGTTGGACCTGAAGGGTACCAATCACAGTCCTGCCCTATCTACGTTGTTCAGTAATGAGAAGTAGGTCTTCTTCTCAATACCTTGATCGGTCTATAAAATTTTAAACTTCCCGATTATCGGTATATTTATAATCTTCCCGGTCATTATCGATCTATTTATAATCTTCCCGATCGTTGCCGGTCTATTTATAAACTTCCCGGTCATTAACAACATTCTTCCATAAATAGGTAATATGAACTTATTCTTGATGATAACATAATCTTATGTTCAACAAATAACATAATATCCTGCTCAACAAAATATACAATCTTATGCTCAACATATAACATGACATTATTTTCAGTAAATCTCATAATTTTATTTACATAATAATGTGCAAGATATAAATAAAATTTTCAATATTTAACACACATTACAGAAAAGAAAACCTACCTGGTACGTTGTCACTCGAGGATTTCCTCCTTCTCATCCTTCAGGATGCCTTTATCCTTGCTTGATCCTTGTAATGGAAGTAATTATTGAATTTAGCAACATTATTGTTCACTTGAACATATTACATAACATACCATAACTTTCATTAATATATAACATTTTTAAACCTTAATTTAAGGCAATTAAGTGAACAAATCTCACTTATACACTTATCATAAGTTTACTAATTAGATTCTTAAAAAACTTTATTAATATGCCGATTCTAACAAAATTTCGGTAGAGTAACGTTTATAAAATAAATCGCCATTTCAATCCAAACTCAACCAAATTCATCCCAAACTCCACCAAATCATTACCATATGCTTAAATGTGTACTTAGGAATTTAAAACATGTTCAATCAAGTCCATTTATTTCATGAACAATATATGCCCTTCAACCATCATATTATGTAATTTCATGAATTTCATGATCAACAATCCATTTAATATCAAATAATTCACATTCATACTCATTTATCATCAATGATCATCAATCCTTAATCACTTCAAACCTTAATCAAGTTCATCACATAAATTCACAACTTAGCACTAAACTTTAATTTTCTAATTTTTACAATTCATGTCCATAAAATCTTATAAATTATATCCTAAATCTCAAAAATCATATCAAATACATCAAATAAAATCAAGAAATCAAAGTTCATCTAAGCCCCTTAGTTTTCGAAAATTTAGGGGTCATGCATACATTTAATATTTCAAGTCCATAAAATCTCATAAATTCAATTTAAGCATTAATTATACTCTAATTCTCATAAATCATATCAAATATATCAAATAAAATCAACAACTCAAAGTTCATCAAACCCTATAATTTTCAAAATTTTACATGATATATGCATTGAATTTATTCTAATTTCTTCCACCAAATCATGTTTATTTCAACTCAATTACACATATCTAAACTCAATTTAATCAAATCATAACAAATAATTAGCATGCAAAATTAGGGTTTATGCATGCTTACTTTAATTTCCTAACTTCATGAATTTAAAGAATTTAAACCATCAAATATAGTATTTAAGCATCATAAGCATGAAAGAATCATCAAACATAACAAAATTCAAGCAATTCAACCTTAATTTTAATCACGAAATTTTCAAAAATTATCATATGTGTGAAGATCTATTCTTCAAATTTAATCATAAAACCTTAGGTTAAATGGGAAGCTTACCTTGTTTAGAGTGATTTCCACTTAATTTAGCACTTAAAATATGGATTAAAAGTGAAGAAAAATTTATGTGTGTGCTTAGTGTGTGTGTAGAAAATGAGGGAGGTGTAGGAGCTTGAACATGATCTTGAATAAATAACATTCTAGAAGTTGTATGTATATATCTAGCTTTATTCATTTATTCATTGTTTTCTATTATTTTCCTATCATTTTCGAAAATAGCACAAGTATTTTTCTAAAATTTTCTAATGTTGTACATTAGTATTCTTTAATAGTAAAACTAAATTTTCTCATTAATCATATAAATATAGATTTAATTATTTCATGAGCAAACTTTCGAATAATTATTCTTTAAATTCATAAATATAGAAAATTATAGAAAATAATTTCTTTATCACTAGATATTAATAAAATAAATTTATTTAAACAATATTTCATTTCCTTTCATAAATAAATCCAACATAAAAAATAATTAATGCATTTCTTTAGAACATTTTCTATTTAATGAAATTTTTCATCCAAACACACAATATGAACCATATATTTCCTATTTTATCGTAATAAAACTTGTTTCTAAATAATCACTACTTCTTCTAAATTTTATTCATTCGATTAGAAAATAATCGAATTTCTATTGTTAACTAATTTATTATGCACTTCTTTATAAATTTTAGGGTTGAAATGCCTTTAAGCTCATAATTAGTACTTAATTAGGCTCTAATTAAGATTAAGAGATTTTCGGGTTACTACAAAATCCTAATCTAACCACGGATTTTCTCGTGGTGAAAAACGAAATCCGACAAAATATTAAAACGAGCCACGATGAACGATAGATCCACAATTAATTAATTACGCACGTAATATAATCAAACGTGAATTAATCCAATAGAGCCAAGATACTGATCCCAGGCTCTAATACCAATTGTAGGGAAATATGATTTTAACCCTCTCCCGAGTATCTATCTTGGATGTTTAATTCACCATATATTGATTATTTACCTAGCATGCACCTACATAATTAATTGCAACACATAGGTGTTTTCTCGTGTTCACCTGCGAATTTGTCGGACAAGGAATTGGATCAGGACTCGTGCTTTGATCTTCTGTACTATATCCCGTTTGCCAAAACTCCAATGCCGAGTGAGAGCAATCTATGGAAAGTACTGCAAAAATTCGCCTTCTTCCACAAACTATGAAATTTTCGAGAATTTCAATAATAGGAATAGTGATTATCTGATCTTTTCTCACCTTGTATTTATAATGCAACCCTAGAAACCTATTAGGATAGGATCTCTGCATATCTAATAAATACAATCATATCTTATCGACATAGAGAATCGAATGAGTCCCAAAGGACTCTATCATGCGATGGACTAATATTAGCGCTCCGGGCCTCATGAGCCGATTAAGGATTAAATGCAAGGAATAAAGATGAGCCTCAAATAAATTAATTATCTTATGTTCAGCCCAGAACATAAATTAATTCATAAACATTTATTCATGCCACTATAGAATAAATGTTGATTTACCTCTTTATTTCCGAAGTTGAGTCGGGCTTGTACTTAGACTTCACGAACCTCCGTATTTAAGATATCGCACGTCCATTAATTATTTATAGCGTTCTGACTGCTTCAAATAATTAATCTCTTTAATTCCTTAAGTAGTACCACTCAACCTTATTATTGTATTTGAGATAACTCAACCTGCAGGGTTTAGTACAATAAACCTTTTGAGCTCCTTAAGGGGATGTCATCATCCTAAACGGATACAGTGACTTGATACTAGCAACTAGCATGACATACAAGCACTGCCACCACCAAGATACGTAGAATATTAGGTTATCTCATGTAACCCTCACCCATGACAAGTCAAAGTGATGGTCAGTAACTCATACTCACCTAATACCTTATCGAGGTTTAGATCAACATAAAGTCACCGAGATCTAGGTTCTTCACGATGGTCAGATAGAAGACCTCATCTCACTGTGATCCATCAATACGTCAGAGACGTACCAGTATAGACAAGCAACCAAGTCAATGTAGGAAAATCTGATTTTAACCCTCTCCCGAGGATCTATCTTGGATGTTTAATTCACCATACATTGATTATGTTCCTAGCATGCACCTATATAATTAATTGCAACACGTAGGAGTCTTCTCGTGTTTACCTGCGAATCTGTCGGGGAAGAACGGATCAAGACTTGTGCTTTGATCTTCTGGACTGTGTCCCGATTGCCTAAACTCTAATGCCGACTGAGGGCAATCTATGGAGAATGCTATAGAAATTCGTCTTCTTCCTCATCTCAAAAATTTTCGAAAATCCTTACTATGTGTATAGTGATTCTCAATAATATTAGCTTGAGGATTAACCTTGATTTTCTCTCTCACCTTATATTTATAATGCAACCCTAAATCCTATCTTGATAGATTTATGCATATCTAATAAATATAATCATATCACTTAAGATAGAGAGGATCAAGTAGAGTCCCATATGGACTCTATTAGAAGAGGATCGAATTTCTCTAAGCTAAAAGGCCTGGATGGGCCAGCCCAGGGATCAAATACAAGGAATAAAGATGTGCCTCAAATAAATTAATTATCTTATGTTCAGCCCAGAACATAAATTAATTCATAAACATTTACTCATGCCACTAGAGAATAAATGCTGACTTACTCCTTTATTTTCGAAGTTGAGTCGGGCTCGCATTTAGACTTTACGAATCCCCGTATTTAAGATATCGTACGTCCATTAATTATTTACAGCAATCTGATTGCTTAAAATAATTAATTATTTCAATTCCATAAGTAGTACCACTCAACCTTATTATTGTACTTGAGATAACTCAACTTGCAAGGTTTAGTACAATAATCCTTTTGAGCTCCTTAAGGGGACGTCATCATCCTAAACGGATACGGTGACTCGACACAGGTAACTAGCATGACATACAAGCACTGCCACCACCCAAGATGAAGAGAAACTTGGGTTAACTCATGTAACCCTCACCCATAACAAGTCAAAGTGATGGTCAGCAACTCATACTCACCTAATACCTTATCGAGGTTTAGATCAATGTAAGTCACCGAGATCTAGGTTCTTCACGACTATCAGATAGAAGAACTCATCTCATTGTGATCCATCAATACGTCAGAGACGTACCAGTATAGAAAAGCTACCAAGTCAAGTTACTTCTTATCTATACCGCAGCCTATACCAACAACTCGTCCTCAAGTTGTCTCAGCTGTGATACTTTTTATATATCATTAAGCTTGACCAATCATACAGACTTCTGTGATCTACAACACACTGTATGATCTAACTTATATATGAGATAAAGGGACATACATATGCAATCAAGTAAACAATTCAGATATGAGATTGTAATAGTGGAAACAGGAAACATTGTATACAAGCTCAACCAAAACTGCTTCCAGTATATAAATCCAACAATCTCCCACTTATACTAAAGCAAACTTTTAGTATACAATGTGTCTCTCTACTAGCTATTACAAACAACACCATCACTTTGCTTCTCCCACTTATACAAAAGTTTCATTTCTAAGTGGGTGCCATCTTGCGCAATCAAAGTCCTCGAACATGCTCTTCGTAGACTTTTTGCGGCAGGCTCTTCGTGAATGGGTCAGCTAGGTTATCTATAGTACCAATCTTTTCAATCAGCACGTCTCCTCGTCTAACGATTTCTCGTATGACATGGTACTTTCTCTCTATGTGTTTCTTTGCCTTGTGGGTCCGTGGTTCATTCGAGTTTGCCACTGCACCTGAGTTATCACAGTAAACTATGATACTCTTGGGCAAACCAGTACCACATCTAGATCCATGAGGTAGTTCTTGAACCATACTGCCTCTTTAGCGACCTCAAGCCGGATACATATTCGCTTCCATGGTGGAGTCCGCAATGCATCGCCGCTTTGCACTCACTCAGATCGGCTCCTCCTCCCAAGGTAAACACATAGCCGAGGTAGACTTTTCTCATCACGGTCGCCTTGAAAATCCGAGTCCGAATAACCCAAAGGCATTAGACTATCTGGCATGGTAAACAAGCCTATAATCTCGAGTCCTTTTCGGTACTTGAGTATATGCTTTACCGCAGTCCAATGAGCTTGTCCAGGGTTAGACTGATATCTAGCTACTATGCCTATCGCATAGCAGATATCGGGCCTCGTGCATAGCATTGCATACATGAGACTTCCTACGGCGGAAGCGTAAGGAACTTGTCTCATTTCTTCTATCTCCTTTGCAGTCATAAGTGACTGCTCCTTAGATAAAGGAACGCCATGCCCGAAGGTAGCAATCCTTTCTTGGCGGTCTCGCATACTAAAGCGAGTAATTACAAGATCAATGTAAGACGCTCGAGATAAGCAACATTTTCCTCTTGCGATCTCGGTAAACCTTGATCCCAAGAATGTACGCTGCATCTCCTAAGTCTTTCATTTGAAACGATCGGATAACCAACTCTTTCGCCGATAACAACTTCACATTGTTGCCAAGTAGAAGGATGTCATCTACGTAAAGTGCAAGGTACCACGTCACCGTTGACATCTAAACGATACACACAACTTTCGCTAGGAAACTGGGTAAATCCATAGGACTTTACCACCTCGTCAAAGCGTAAGTTCCAGGATCGTGAAGCTTGCTTAAGTCCATAAATGGACTTCTTAAGCTTCCATACTAGGTGCTCTTCACCTTTCACCACATAACCTTCGGGTTGCTGCATATAGATGTCTCTACCTTCTTCAAGGTAACCGTTTAGAAAAGCGGTTTTCACACCCATTTGCCAAACCTCAAGGTTTATGTGGGCTGCTATGGCCACAAGAATTCTGATGGACTTGAGCATTGTTACAGGCGAAAAGGTCTCATCGAAATCGATGCCCTCAATCTGAGTGTACCCTTTCGCCACAAGCCTGGCTTTAAAAGCCGAAACCTCTCCATCCGAATCTCTTCCTCTTGTATACCCACTTACTACCTATGGCTTCCTCGCCATCCGGTAGAGGTGTCTTTCGTATACATCCATAGTCATATGGACTCAATTTCTAAGTTCATAGCGGTGTGCCATGATCTTACATCAATGTCTTGTATCGCCTCACCGTATGTCCATGGGTCGATTATTGCTCGCCGCTTTCTCGACTAAATCAAGATTCACCCACGAACATAAATCGCTCGGGTCGACGAACAACCTCCCACTACGACGGGCGCCACCGGCACAATGGCAACGGTGGGCGAGAACTTGTGGTTCTCTATCTTGCACAACTTGTTTGGATAGGAGCCACTTGTCGGTCGGTATCTCCAAAGTAACTCGACCCACTTCAATTTCTTGAAGTATCCGTGTCGATCCTTCCACTGACACCCACATCTCGTATCTTTGCTTAATCGGTGGCGGAATACGATCATCTTCTAATTCTTAAAGAATGATTTCAACTTTGGATTTATGGTTTTTCATATAATCCTCATCTAAGAATCGGACATTAGTGCCATTAATGACCTTCTGATCCTTAGGACTATAAAATAACCACCCTTCGTTCCCCTAGGATAGCCAATAAACAGCCTTGCATCAGATCTAGACTCCAACTTGTCAGTCATCTTGTTCAGCACATGTGTTGGACTGCCCCATATCCTTATGTGGTTTAAACTAGGCTTGCGCCCAAACCACAACTCGAAAGGGGTCTTTTCGACTGACTTGGTAGGTACTAGATTTAGCAAGTATGCCGCTGTTTCTAAGGCATACCCCCAGAACAAAATAGGCAACGTTGCATAACTCATCATCGATCTAACCATTTCTAAAAGAGTCACATTTCTTCGCTCTGACACACCATTTTGCTGTGGTGTGCCTGGTGTAGTGAGTTGAGAGGTAATCCCACACTGCACCAAATAGTCCATAAACTCGTTACTGAGGTATTCGCCACCGCAATCAGACCGTAATGATTTGATACTTTTACCAAGCTTCGCCTCCACTTCCGCCTTAAATTCTTTGAATTTCTCAAAGCATTCGAGACTTGCGGTGAAGCGGTATATGTATCCGCACCTTGAGTAATCGCCAATGAAAGTGGCAAAATACTGCACCCTCCACGAGCTTGTGGACATAGGTCCACACAGTCGAATGGACCAAATCCAACACTTCTTTGCTCTATAACCCTTCGCTTTGGTCCGGCGGTCGACATCTTTCCTCTATACAGATTCGCAGACCGAACGCAGTAATCGTGAGATCACCCAACGCCCATTCTTAGCCGCCTTTGGATCCTATTTATATTAATGTGACCTAATCTAAGATGCCATAGAAATGTGGTGTCATCTTCTAAGAAAACTTTCTCTTTTTAAGGTTTGATGTAGATGCAACATAATTAAAGGTATTATGTTTGGCAGAAATAGTATAAAGCGAATTATATAAAGTGCCACCACAGATAACTTCGTCATTTCTTATGATAGAAACACCACTATCAAAAACAACTGAATATCCATGAATAAATAGTTTGGAAACGGAAATAAGGTTCCGCCGAAACTCCGGCACATATAAAACGTCTTTTAAAACTAAAACTATTCTATCAAAACATAAAGTAACATCTTCGACTGCAACGGCCTCGACTTTCGCCGCGTTGCCCATGGAGATTGTTATCTCGCCATCATGCAGCTCCCTTGTCCGCAGGAACCCCTGCAAGGTGTAACAAACATGATCAGTCGCACCCGTATCTACTACCCATGAATGAGTAGAATAAGTCGCTAAACATATTTCACATTAAAGCAAATGGCGTACTTGAGCCTCGAGCTTGGGGCACTTAGCCTCCAATGCCCGGGCCTCACCGCACTTGAAACATTTGCCCTTCTCCTTCGCTTTTCAAGCCTCCGTGGCGCAACATGTTCTTGCTCCCACTACTCCCACTTGTTCCTTTCGCCTCTACCACCTTTGGTGCCGCTTTTTCTTTTCCATTTTCAACGGAAAATTTGGGCCCCTAGATGTGCTAGCAGGCATGTGCTCCTTGCCCATGACTCTTCCGCGCCAAGATCATTAAATGGCCGACTAAGTGTATACTCGGTCTTGCTCGTGATCGCGTTCACGCGAAAATTCTCAAAAGACTTTGGCAGTGTATTGTAGTGAACCGAAAAATCTTTAGTATTAATTAGAGGTTAATTAAGTATATTTAGGGGCATATAAGCTATTAATTTCATAAGAAGGAATAAAGAGGTATAAAAGGGATTATTAATCGATAGAAATTCCATTATTTCTTAATTAAAGAATATGATATTTGAAAAATTAGAGAATACTTAGAAATGATTTTTAATATGATAAAATATTAATTATGTGTTTATTATTGTATGTTTAAATGAAAAATGCTATTAAATAGAAATTAATCTATGAAATGCCTTAATTATTTTTATATGGATATTTTCTTATAGAATAAAATGAATCATTGTTTAAACTATTAATTTGCTTGAATAAATTTATTTTAGCAATATTTAGTGATAAAAGAATTAATTGATGGAATTTTCGAAAATTTAGAAGTTTAATTATAAATATTTGAATTTTAACATATGAAATAATTTAAATTATGCTTTATGAATCTAAATAAATTATGAATATAAGTTGTATTAAATTTTATAATTTATTAGAGATATAATCCTATTAAATAAATTATACAAATGAATGGAATTAGCAAAATTAGAAGTGTAATTATAAAATTCTTGAAATTAGTATTTAATTATATTGAAATTTTAAATAAATGCACATTAAATTTAAATTCAACATCTAAAACTATAATAAATGAATTATATCATCTCCAACCTCCAAACTCCCTCCATTTTCGGCACTTTCACACACTCACACACACAAATTTTATTTTTCACTTTTAAATCCTTAATTAAGTGTGGAATTAATAGCAAATCACTCCAAGTAAGGTAATTACTTCATTTAACTTAAGTTTATGTGATTTAAATTCATGAAAAACATGTTCTATACTCCTAGGGTTTTCAAAAATTTTAGGGTGTGTGATTATAGTTGATTTGTTTAAATTTTGTTATGTTTATGTATTTAATTATGATTATGGAGCTTGATTAATATATACTATGGATTTAATTTGCTCAAATGCATGAAGATTAAAAATTCAAGAATCTAACTTAAACCCTAAATTTTGGATGTGATTCATATGTTATGATTTGGTTGAATTAAGCTTGAATATGTGTTTAGGGATGATTATAAACATCATATGATCAAAGAAAATAAAATTAAATCATGTTTGCTCAATTCTTGAAATTTTCAAAATTACATGTAAAATAAACTTGATGATTTTGATTTTATTTGATCCATTTGATATGATATTCATGTTTAGAGATATAAATAATGCCTAAAATAAATTTATAGAATTTAATTCACGATTGGTATTAAAACCCTAAATTTCAAAATGAAGGGCATATATCAACTTTGATTT
The DNA here is from genome assembly GCA_036937905.1 of Salvia rosmarinus. Classification (NCBI taxonomy): domain Eukaryota; kingdom Viridiplantae; phylum Streptophyta; class Magnoliopsida; order Lamiales; family Lamiaceae; genus Salvia; species Salvia rosmarinus. The sequence continues at coordinate 32,045,521 of CM072820.1, read as the reverse complement.
CTTGATTTTATTTAATATAATTGATATGATATTTGAGATCTATGATAAAAATATTGCTTAAGTTGAATTTATAGGAATTTATAGACATGAAATGTAAAAGTTACAAAATTAAAGTTTAGTATAAGTTATGATTTTATGTGATGAAAATAGGTTAAGATTTGAATAGATTATGGATTAAGGCTCATTGATACTAAATGAGTATAATTATGAGAAATTTGATGCTAAATGGAAATTAGAGTGTAAAACTCTTGAAATTTTCTATATATGTAGTTGAAGAGCAATAGGTGATTAAGTTGTAAATGCATAAGTTTAAGCTTGTTTTAAGTTCTTATATGTATATTTAAGTATATAGTGATGATATTGGGGAGTTTGGGATGCAATTGGATGAATTTGGATTTATTGGGCTATTCATATTATAAACGTTACTCTGTCGAAATTTCGGTAGAAATTGTTCATTAATAAGATGTCATGAGAAATTAAGCAATAGGCTTATGATAAATAAGTGAGTTATGATTTCTTAAAGTTTCTAAATTCAATAATAATCTTATGTTACAAGGATCAAGCAAAGGAAATCGGGAAGTAAAGGACGAGGAAACGAACCTTTTGGACTAAACGTCATCAGATGGGTAATGTTATGCAAAATATTTTGAATAAAGTTAATGTTATGCTTTGAAATTATTGATATTCTGAAAGTATTTTCAATCACCACATTATGAATACATGAAAATGAATGTTTTACCACATTGTGGGTATCTTGGCAATTTACATCTCACGGTGAAAAATATCAGATCTTGCACACGAGTTATGGTATGTGAGCTTGCAAATGTAGGCCGCCATGGTATTGGGGAGGCCTACTTCCATTACCGGATAGCGTAGATAGGTATGACCGTAGTTGAGATCCTTCGGACCAACTCGGGTATGTGATGCCGTATGTTCAAATGAAATTGTGGTGATATGTTAATGAAAGATTTTCATGGAATAATTATTCAAATTATTTTCTAAAATCTTATTTGAAAGGAAATTTCTAAGTTTTGAAAGTTATGTTGGCAATTACCCACTGAGTACTTTCTGGTACTCATACCCGCAAAGTACTTTCTATTTGTTGCAGGTTGAGCACGGAAGAGATGTGGGCTTGGAACCCAGCTTAATGAGCTTAATCGACCTCTCTTGTTGTAAATAGTTGAGCCTGAATGTTGTGTCTTCATACATGACATTCGCTACTCTTCCGCTGTTAATTTTTGAAAACCTTAAATCACACTTTTGAGAAACTTTGTAAATGTTGAAATCGTATATATATATATATATATATATATATATATATATATATATATATATGTATTGTGGAGGCCGTGCCTCATTTTTGTTATTCTTTGTTGTTGGTTATTTTCAGATGCAGTTGGCTTAACCATATTCTAAGGGTTATATAGCCCGTTTATCAAAAAATTATTTATTTGAAACTATTCATTTGTCCAAAGTTTTAATGTCTTATCCAGTCACGACTTGATTAGTTAGTTGATTTCTTAATTAATTAGTCGGGTCGTGACATGTATTGAGGATGATATCAACCTTGGCTTCGCCGTCAATACCTCATCCCAACTGATCAAGACTATCCATGAGATGAGTCATGTGGGAGACATGTTCATGGACCGAACTTCCTTCTTCCATCTTACACGCCAAGATTTCTCTCATTGTGTGGAAGCGGACTGTCCGATCCGACTGCCCAAACATACTCTCGAGACTTGACCATATTTTAGTCGCATCTACCATCGACTAATGCTGCAGCTGCAAGCCTTTGGACATTGTAGTCATCATATAGCATTTGGCCATATTATTTGACTTATTCAAAAGTATGCTTGACTCTCGCTGCTCATTAGTCGATGCGTCAGTAAGGACATCGGGTTTGGGAGTAGTGAGAACAAACATGTGTTCTTCAGTGATAAGAACATATTCCATGTTTCGTTTCCACTCGATAAAACTTGGACCGGATAGAGAATTTTGTGCGAGCATATTGATAATCGGTGTAAGAGACATATCTGAAAAGTAATGTAAACACATAAGAAATACGATCACACATAATTCGTAATAATAATATTGTAACCTTTGATAAAACAATATTAATTGAAACCTCTAATCGCCCAAGGAATTCCACATGCAAACCACGCGTGTGGACGCTTACACGAATCCATCGACCGACTAAAATATACCTTTTAGTCGCTTAATTTCAATCCATGTCAACTTATCCTTATGACAAATGAAATTAATGATTGGACCTTACTAGACCACATCACCATCGCAAGAAGGATTTCATGGGAAGTTGTACTTGGGGTGATGTCTAAGCAATGACCACAATTTTAACAAATAGAAATGAATTCTTAGAATTAGCATACCACTAGACCATACCGCTTCCAATCCAAATTCCTTTGTTATCTCATTTTAAATCTATCTCTAGAGAACTTATGAAAATCGCACATGCAAGCCACGCGTGTGGACGCTTACATGAAACTCCCACTTCTCAATAGATTAAAATGTTTTATTTAGAAATCTCATCTAACAAACTTATGATAAACGCGTGTGGACGCTTACTCACGGTGTATCACTTTGTTTAGAGATCAAAAGTGGAGGTCTTGACATTTTAATAAAAATTAATATGTCGGGTTACTTGCTTAGTCTTTTGTTTCAAAAGGTTTGTCCATGTAGATCACGTAATCCTAGTATGCTTTTCTATAGAACTCAACATGTAAAACATGCTTGAAAAAAATACGCGGGATAAACCTAGCATGCTTACTATGCGCATCCAATCACGAAACATATAATATGTTTATTCACGTAATTAAACATACATAGCATGCTTCGCATAATTTAAACATCCACGACAAGCTTTGAACGATAAAATAAAATAAAATCGCTCATCGCAGCCTCACTCGTGGATCCTCAGATTTCGCCTAATTTATTACATAAATTTGCAAAGCATGATCTTCAATAAAGTCTCAGCGGGCCGGATTCGTGGCCGGATGGGCGAAAATTCGAAAATGGGCCGAAACAGTGGATCGGGCCGAACCGGTCAAAAATCGGAACCGGTCGAAAAACGAACTGGGTAAAAATCGGTCGGACGAAACCGGCCGGGTCGCCCAAACCGAATCGATCGGTCAAGATAAAGGAGTTGGGTCATGCGCTAGGGCACAACCCATGCGCGCTAGCCATGGCCGCCGCCTTGCGCGCGCCGCCGAGAAAACCCATCGAGCTGTCGAGAGCCCCTACCGGGAAAAACCCGCCGAGCTACCGAGAGCCCCTGCCGGGCACTGCCGAGAGCGCTCGAACGAGTTCTGCCGAGCACCATCGGGACATCTGCGTGAAAATCATGTGCCCCGCGTCGCCCAACGCTCGAGCGCTTTGAGGTTTCCTGTGCGTGAATCACGCCGAGGCCGCCTAGCACTGCCGAGGCTTCGCGTGAGAATCGCGCGCCCCCGCGTTGCCCTCGTCTGCCGAGCCGTGCCGAGACCTCGCTGAGGTTTCCCAGCAAGATCTATCGAGAGCTATCGAGCACTGCCAAGGATTCCGCACGAGAAAACTTGCGCGCCTCGTCACGTTGCCCGACACCTGCCGAGGTCGACCTTCCGAGAGCTGCCGGATAGGACCCACCGAAGTGTGCCGAGCTACGTCGCTCGACCTCTACCGAGGTTGTCCGAAGCTGCCGAGGATACCGAGGTCGCGCGATACCGCCGAGACCGCCGAAGTCGATGTTTGGTATGAATTTGTGCTTATTATTCATATCTTTGTGCATGTTGTTTCTCATGATTTGTTCTCTTTTTGCCGTTGGTTTGATTATTATTTATCGATTCGAACTTATTTGGTTTGTTTCAAAGTTTTGCAGAAAATCGGTATTAAATAGGATGAAATGAATCGCCAAGGATTAAATATATTGAAGAGCATCTCGACAGAGTTCGTGGTAAAACCGTGCACAAACGGAGTCCGCGACGGGCGAGAACGGGCCAAACAACGAATCACATGCATGCGCCGCCCCGTCGCCGCGTGCGCTTCACCCGCCGCCTGCGCCGCGTCGCCCCTCGCCAGCCACCTACGCCAAGGCGCTCACGCCCCCCTCTTCGCGAAGCCACCACGCGTGCGCCCGCTTGCCACGGCGCAGCGACATTCAACGCGCGCCAACGCCCGCGCCCATCTTCCGCGCTCGCCTTCTATATAAGTATATTGAAGTTTAATTTCATGGAATCGTTCTTTGTCGAATTTCTATAGAGGCATCATGGCCTAGAAGAAGCGATTTGAGAATTTGAAGAAAGATGAAAGAGAAGCACCTCGAACTATTTTCGAGGTACTAAATTTCCATCCTAGACTAAATTTCTTAAGGGAGAGAATGTAATACCCCGCATTCTTATAGCTCTATTGTTGTAAGCACGTAATTAATTAGAAATTAATTACGTGAGTGACTAGGAACAATGCATCCTCGTATAAGATTTCATAAAGTTTTAACTCAAAGATTTATTTTAGAATTTTAGAGTTGATTGATTTATCAATAAATTTCAATTTATTGTTCTATTTCAATGTTTGTTTTAAAAAGAGTTCCAATTATGAAAGTTTTGATTCGCTAGAAATTTCTATACTTCTAATTGCTTTATATTGCATTAATAATTTTAAAAGATGCTTCATATTATTATTTTAAGCCACTCCGCCGCCGCCGCCATGCCAACAACGCGCCTCGGCCACCAACGATGCCAGCCACAGGGATGATCTATGCGCTCACACAACGCTGTTCGCCGCTTTGGCTCAGGCGTGCACCTCGGCGCACTGGAGACCTTCTGCTCGCACATGCATCTCGGCTGTGGACTCACCCAAGACGCGTCGCCATCCAACCGGTTTTCGCTGGCTCCATTTTCCTCAAGGCTTCTCCTCACCGGCATTCTTCTTGTGAGACAGTAACTCTTTTCCATCCAAGGCTTCTGTATCGATTTCTCAAATGGCCACTCCAAACCCACACTTTCACTTTATAAAATATATGCGCTATATAAAGGGAGTTCTGATTTTGTTTTCTCATCGCACCGCTTTGCCCGTTCTTCAAGCCATTCATTTATTTCTCGCTTATTTTACTTAATTCTAGCAACAATTTGTGTAATCAATTGATAGATTTTATCGTACCGATTCCGTGCCGCTTTGATAATCAATTCTATACAAGTGATATTGAAGTTTAATTTCATGTTGAATCGTCTTTTGTCGATGCTTCGTCGCCCCTCTGCCGCTAGAAGTGCAACCCTAATTAGATTAATTGCTATAATTTATATTTCATGTTAGCTTTTCAATCCGTCGCGACACTTAACGATAAACGCATTTTACACTTTATTGTTGGTATTTAAGGATGATTTTAGATCGTGCTGCTATGTCTTGTCTCAATGCTTTTATATATTTTTAAGATACTACCTGGGGTTCTTCTTTGTGTTTTTAAGCGTTTTCGTGATAATCGACGACAAGGTAAAGATGTAACCAAAGATGATGAATTGATATAAAAATATGGACTGTACGATAGGAGTCCATAGGCGCAAACGGATTGCACTGGAGTTCGGACGCGTAGAGAACGTGGGTCGCCACAGAGCTAGCGACCACCCTTATGGCCGCGAGAAATTACCTGAACGCCCAACTCAGACCGAGCACGCGTCATGAGCCCGGCCGCGAGGCGAGGTGGCTGGGCACAAAATTAGGCATGCCGCTGGATTTTCTCGCCATTGTTCTTCATTTATTTTCGCCATTCGCCGTTCAAGGAATTCCATCGTTTTCTGCCTCCATTGGGTTTGGATAATAACGTTCTTCGACGCTCTGCTGTGTTTTATCAATTTAATTTCCTTTTATGATTATCTCGTATTTAATTCGCTCGTTCCGTGCATTTGTGTTGATTGATCAATCGGTGACCTAATTTAACAGCTCCGATCGAATGCATGATCTAAGCCCTTGAGTCGTTTTCTTTTCGAGTTGCTTATTTTCCCTGAGACGAATAAAGTAATAGGAAAATTAGTAATCAATCGTCACAATTGTGCTTTTGTCTTCGTTATTCTTCCATTTGTCCGGATAAGATTTCAAGAAAAATCTAATCTATATTCAGCTTTGAGTTTTTATTTTATCGTGGTGAATATCCCAAGCCTTAAAAAAATCGTCAAAAATAAAGCGAGCCGGATTAACGGATACAATTCACAATTAATTAATTGATCAATCACTTCATAGCGTTATAATAAGCGTGAATTAATCCATGAGTCGAATCTTGATCCGGCAAAAAAAACGAGCTACGATACCAGATTGTTAAAATTGCGATTTTAACCCTACAGTCAAGAGGATCTATCTTGGATGTTTAATTCACCATACCTGACTCGATTCCTTTAGTCGAGGAATCAGATTCTATAGAAGGCATCATGGCCTAGAAGAAGCGATTTGAGAATTTGAAGAAAAGATGAATTAAAGGAAAGGTGAGATAAATGATCAACAACATCATTCCACTAACTTTCCTATCCTTAATCTCAAAATCAATTCTTGAACTATTTTCTTGAGGTCAGACATCCAGTATCGAAGAACTACTAAATTACAATGTTTTAGACACGAAATTTCTTAGAAGCTTTTTTACGTAGTCGTGTAGTTTAGAATGTAAACTAGCATAGCAAATCACACACAACATTTAATCAATACGTTGACCTAAGAGGACTCCTCTTGCCATGTTTGATGCATCACATAATCTCAAAAGGCAACGACCAATTAGGGGCAATCACAATAGGCGTAGAGATAAGCTTTTCCTTCAAAGTATTAAAAGCATGCAAGCAACTCTCATCGAACAGAAAAAGAACATCTTGGGCAAGTAATTTGCATAAAGGTTGACTTATTTTAGAAAAATCCTTGATAAATCTTCTATAAAAACTAGCACTAGCATGCCCTAAAAAACTTCTAATTCCCCTAACATCAATTGGTGGTAGCAATTTTCAATCACATCAATCTTTGCCTTATCAACTTGAATCCTTTTTCGACACTACATGTCTAATATAATCCCACTAGTCACCATAAAATGACCCAGTTCTTATAGCTCTCATTAAGCGCTAAGTACGTAATTAATTAGAAATTAATTACGTGAGTGACTAGGAACAATGCATCCTCAGATAAGATTTCATAAAGTTTTAACTCAAAGATTTATTTTAGAATTTTAGAGTTGATTGATTTATCAATAAATTTCAATTTATTGTTCTATTTCAATGTTTGTTTTAAAAAGAGTGAATTATGAAAGTTTTGATTCGCTAGAAATTTCTATACTTCTAATTGCTTTATATTGCATTAATAATTTTAAAAGATGCTTCATATTATTATTTTAAGCTTATAATATTGCTAAAGAAGATTCTAGAGCAATTAGCTTTAAAAAGCTAAAGTATTAGCTTATCGAAGAAGATTTTGTAAAAGCTTATGAAATAAGCTATGGAACTCTCTAGAATTTAAAAGCTTCTCAAGTAAGCCTTAAATAGTACCCTAGGACTTCTATATATATATATATATGTATTTAGCTTGCACAAGACTTTGCTTCCTCTCATTTCTTCCCCAAAACTTTCGAAACACATACCTACACACACATTAAATTTCTCTCTTCCAAGATCAAGATCCGGACATCCAAACCTCTTCAAATCGGTAGATCGACTTCTTAAAAAGGTAGATCTCCAACTTTCTTCAAGTTTTGTAGTAGAAATCAAGATGAAAAATTCATTCCCAAGCCCCTATGTTTCGGCCATCATGGGCCTTGTTCCATAAATTTTTGTTCTTCGATTCTTAGCCTATTTATACATAGATCTATCATTTTAGAAGTAATTTATGCTTGATCTATGATTTGATTTATTGTTTCCAAGAAAAAAACCTAAACTGTATGAAGAACCCTAATTTTTATCTTGAGAATTTGTTGTATAATTCTTGAATCAAGCTTAGATCTATGAAATTAGAGATGATTAAACATGTTTAGAGTTGATTTCGGAAACAAAAATCGAACCCTCCATTTTACTTATGGTGACCGAAAACTATAGCCTTAATTTTAAGATGATTTGGCTTTGTTTTGTTTAAAATAAGTTATTATATATGTGATTGTATATGTATGCTAGAGTTTGGTAAAAGAAATCGGGATTTAATCCATCCTATGTGAAAACCCTAAGTTAGTATGCATATGGAATGATGAGAACTATTTACTTTGATTTTAGTTGATTAGTTTGATTTCAAAAGTATGATCTAGTATATAAAATTAGCCTATTTTGAATTATTTAGATTTTTCTATGCTTATACGAAAAAGTTAGATTTCGTTAGTTTGAGTATTTTAAAGGATTTTGTGATTTTGACTTGATATTTGAAGTTTGATTTCAAAACATAGATTCTTGTGAGTATATAACTTGATCAAGACTTACTTGATCGAAGTTTCCAAACGGAAGATTAGAAAGCTAAAGATGTTCATATATATATATATATATATATGGTATGGTATTATATATATGTATGGAGTTGAAAAGATTTAAGTTCTCATAAACTACATTCTTAATAAGTTAAACATTATAGTTTTGGATGCATTGACCTAGCAGCTTAGCTTAATCATAGAGTATCGAGAGAACTTTAGTAGAGGCTCAAGAGTTAGAAACTCTTAGTTCCTCTTTCTCGTATTTATTCTTCTTATTTCCTTATTAAGGAACAAGTGGAAGCAAAATAGACATCAAGAAAGGAAAGACAGAAAGTCTCGATTAAGCCAGATTTCCAGGTGGGCTTTCTAAACTAAAATATGTTTGTGCACAAGTTTATGATAATGAGCATGTGAAATTTGTATAAAGTTAATTGACTTGCCTGTTTTTGAGCATATTGCATATTGCCTATCTACGAGAGAATGACGATATCGGCCCTATGCTAGGCAGTTGCTAGTAAGGGTTTGTGTACAGTGGCATTTGGCGAGGTGTTTGAGAAGGAGGCATACTTCTCAACACAAGAGTGTGTAGATATGGTGTTTATTTAAGATTTGTCTGCAGACATGTTATGATTTGAATTGTTAGCACGTGCATTGATCATGAAGTAAGAAATTTCAGAAAGTATGATTCATAGGTTATTTCTTAAAACCCCTGTGAATCTAAGAAAGTGGCAAGTCGATTATATAGCTCTAGAGCATGTTTCCAGTTGTTTTCGGCAATTGCCCACTGAGTGCATCAAGTACTCATGCCTGCATGTATTTCTAAATGTGCGGAGTGTGAGGAGATGACAATGGAGATTGAATCTTTGGCGAAGACCTATTTTGTAAAGTCATGTTTTACCCCGAGTTTATGTCTTCACACATAAACTCGGCTACACTTTTTCGCCAACTTATTCATAGTTGTAATTTATTGCATGATCAGGATCTTGATGGGTTAGACATTTGATAAACAAGTACGAATTTATGTCAAAGACCATGGTATCAGTTGCTAAATAGCGTTTGATTTATATCCAACTTTGATCATTTGGTTAATCACAGATCTGATGACTCGTCTTTCTTTAAAATGATAACTGTTTATATTGGTGAGTCTCTTGAAATATTTAGTCATTTCTTTTCTTTCCATCCGTCGCATTCCGATTAGTCGGTTAATACAAGATTAGATAGGTCGGGGTGTAACAGAATGGTATCAGAGCAGTTGTTCGCTCTGGTCCTGTGAATCTTTCTTGAGTCTAACCCATTTGTCTTAAATCATGTGAGCTCAGCATCTCAAGTCCGTCATCTCCAGCACAATCAGGTACAAGTAGTTGATTCTTGCATAAAGAGTTCAGAATTCTTTCTGTATTGCTTATGGCCTTGTGCGATCTTTACATGCTTAGTATTGTATGCTGTATGAGATGATTATGCATACAATTCGGTTAGTATCTTAAGATGGGAATGGGACATATCGATGTGATTGTCCTAATATCTAAGTTACGATTAATTAGGATGCGGACTACGCCGCTTAATAGTACTAGAGTTAGATCGTTGCTGATTGGACGTACAGACAAATTCTATGAGCTCAGGCCGGAGCAGTATGCGAACTTCTCGGAATTTCTCGAGCAGTTCCGTCGGAACTGTTTCTGATTAGGCAGCATGGGGTTAACGATTTCAATGCGATACTTCGACTGATTTAAGTCTTGCTAGCACACTGGCAAGGATGGGCTTCTTCCAATACTCTTGATTATATTAATTTTTCTAGAAATCCTGAAAAGGCAGAGAATTTCTTTGGATTCCATGCTCTCGTTCGAGCATAGAATCGGGATCATCAAGGTCCATCCCCGGGTGACTATCCTTCTCTCGATCATTTTCTTTCTCATATTCGTCAGCTCTTTGCGGAGCATTATGTGAGGTAGGATGATCTTTCTCCCCAGCCTGCCATTGACATACTACCTCTTGAAACTCTTGCTCCGAGATTTAATGAGTCTATGTTGATTGATCGTACCCCTTTAGTTCCCGACATTGTTGAGCCAGTTGATTCTCCTCTATTGATGGACTCAGATATCCATCAGGGTCCTGATGATCAGTATTTACCCCTGCCTTAGATCCGTGGTTTGTTGATATGCATCCTCTTAAAATATTCCTTTTCCTTATCCGAATCGGTGATCTTTGAAATTGATCACGGATCTATTAGAACATTGTTTGTTTTGACTTCGCCTTCTTATCGACTTATTTTGTTAATCCAATGTCTTCTCAGTTGGCCCTAGTAATTACATTTACAAGTAGTTCACTGCTCTACTCAATTCACGATTCTCTCCGACACTTCCGTTACAACTCCGAATCGGTCCAATTTCAGCTAATATTTCTAGTTGTTTATATGAGATTCATACATTTCAAGAGTCACCTCCTCCTGTAGATGAGGGGACCAGTTCTTCTAGACCATCAGGTCTTTCCAGATCTTATCGGTATGAACCTGAAACATATTGAGTCTGTTGGCAAATGCAAGCTTGAGTACCTTCCAGTCAGTGAAATGTCTTTCGTTATTGACCCATACATTCTACATCTTGAGCTTAAAGTACTTTCGCATGACAACAACCCCAATACTCCTAAACCACCAGTGCCAGACTACAATGAAGAAGAGATGGAGCCTTTGCAGTTGCAGCACCCAGACACAGCAGCCCCATTAGAAAGATGAGATCGAGCGATTCTTTGAAGAAGAAGCAGCAATCAGTGAAGCTGCGATAGAGATGAACATTACCATGAGTGAAGAGCCTGATCCAAGCAGTAGTCATTAGTAGTAGATCCTGTGTGATAGTAAGGTACAGCAGATGTGGAGAAAGGAGGCATTTGATCACGGCATATCGGGACTAGAAGGAATACTCCGATTGATTTGTTTATTGTCAAAGAAGTGGCAAGATTTGGCCGTTGCTGTTGCCATTAATTACATTGAGCCTGGTTTTATAGCTTCAGAGCAAGCTAATCTTCTCAGACTCCTAGCTACCATTAGTTCTCAGTATTATGTGTACTTGAGTCTTCCTACTGGTTCAAATTCCTTGGTTCCGATTTTATTTCAGCTGTTCATCAGTTCCAGTTGGTTGGTGTTCTTCTTTTCCTTTTAAAGATGATGATGATGAGGATCTTGAACCCATTGATGTTGATTCTTCTATTCCTGAGTATGACGTTAGTATCTATACTCTAGAGATATAGTCATCTTTACCAGATACTCAATTATCTATAACCAAGTCTGATGTAGCTCTTACAGTTTGATTTCTCTTAGCTCAGTATCGAAATGTTTCCTATTTACCTAGATTGGTATGGCCAGTCTTTCGTATCTCTTGAGATCCCTACATTGATTGAGTCTATTTCTTTTTCTCATGTTCCTGAGACTTCTTCTTTAGAGGTCCCAGAAGAGACTCAAGCTAGTTTATCGAGACCTTCAGGTGTCTCAAGATTTTTCATGTATGAATCTGAGTTCTTACAAGTTGTTGGCACAACATAACTACAGCCCCTAGATATCAGTCAAATGTCTTTTGTGACTAATCTTGATATCCTTTATCCTGGAGTAATTCCCTTGTACTCATTTTCCGAGTGTGCTATTGATCCGCCATCTCCTGAGATTGAAAAAGATGTAGAGATACCAGACTCCAATGAAGCCGTTAAGGGCAGTGAGAATGGAGTAGTAGAGATGGAAGAAGGAAATGATGTCAGCAATGACAGCCTTCGCGAGCAGAACGAAGCTAGTAGCAGCAAGAGTGGAAGCTGGCAGTTTGTAGATAGTATGGATGCACATATGTATATATGTGTATATACAGACTAGTGATGCCTATAGATATCTTATGATGCGGTGGTGTGCTTGAGAAGCCGTACCGAATATGTTTTGCCGAGATACCAAAGCATTTATATGCTTGGAACTTCAATTTGCAAAGTCTTCCTAGCTTTTGTAAATATTCTGAAGAGGAAGAACCAGAGAGTGCAAATTCTTCTTAAGATTTACCTGTACCTTCTCCTCCTCAAATAGATCGTAGAATTGCAGAGCTTTTTCTGCATCAGAAAGTTCTTGCTCCTGAGCAATTGGAGAATTTTATGTGGGAACAATTCAAGAGAGAATTGTTTGAGAATTATATACCTCAAAGTTACAGCAACAGAAAGAGATTGAAATTTACGAACTTTAGCAAGGCAAAAAGACTGTGGCAGAATATAATAGTGAATTCTGCAATCTAGCCGTCATGCTCCTTTAAAAGTTGAGACAGATGAGAAGATGGCAAAATTGTTTCGTGCTAGATTACGCCATGTAATACCCCAGATTCTTATAGCTCTCATTAAGCGCTAAGTACGTAATTAATTAGAAATTAATTACGTGAGTGACTAGGAACAATGCATCCTCAGATAAGATTTTATAAAGTTTTAACTTAAAGATTTATCTTAGAATTTTACATTGATTAATTTAACAATGAATTTCAATTCATTGTTCTATTTCAACGTTGTTTTAGAAAAAGTGATTTATGAAAATTTCAATTGTTAGAAATTTCTATATTTCTAATTGCCTTATATTGATTTTATAATTTCAAAATTTCATTATGTTATAACTATTTTAAAGCTTATATTAGTGAAGAATTCTCTAGAATCATATAAACTTCTTAAAGAAGCTAAAAGACTAGCTTATTCTAGAAACTTCCCAATAGTTTGGGATGGAAGACTTCAATAGTATTAAGACTTTATATATATATATTAGTTCCCAAAGAAGGCTTCATTTTTTTTCACAAGCCAATCCTCTCCCATTTTTCCTCAAAAATTTCGAAGAAACACGCACACAACCACCGAAATTTTTTCTCTTCCAAGCTTAAGATCCGGACTTCCAATCTTATTCAACTCCGTAAATCGATGTCTTAAAGAGGTAAATCGCTAATCCTACTCAAGATTTGAAGAGAAAATCAAAGTGAAACTCACCCCCAAACCCCATATGCTTCGGCCATTTGGCCATGATCCCTATGGGTTTTGGTTTTTCGATTCTTTGTTGATATATGCTTAGATCTATCTATATGGGGTGATACTATGTTAAGAAATCAAAGAAAAATTTCATCTCCATGCTCCTATATGATTCGGCCCTAATGGCCTTGTTCCAAGGAATTTCCGTTTTTCGATTTTAGTTTATATATGTGTAGATCTATCCTTTTAGAAGTGATTTATGCTTGATCTATGGTTTAATTTGATATCTACATGAAAAACCTAAATTTTAGTTAAGAACCCTAGTTCTTACCTTGAGTATTTGTTGATGATTCCTTAAATCAAGCTTAGATCTATGTAATTAAAGACGTTTGAGCATGATTAGAGTCGATTTTGGAAATAAAAATCGAACCCTCCATTTTTCTTGTGAGGACCGAAAACTATGGCCATGCTTTTAAGATGTTTTGGCTTTGATTTGTTAACAATAAGCTTGTAGTTATGTAATTATATGTATATGATCTCGTTTGGCAAAAGAAATTGGAGTTAAAATCGACCCGGGTGAAAACCCCTAAATTATTATGCGTATGTAATGTTAAGAACTTATTATTTTGATTTTAATTGAGTTCTTTGATTTCAAAAGTATGATCTAGTATATAAAATTAGCCTATTTTGAATTATTTAGATTTTTCTATGCTTATACGAAAAAGTTAGATTTCGTTAGTTTGCGTTATTTCAAAGAACTTGATGATTTTGACTTGATAATTGAAGTTTGATTTCAAAATATAGATTCTTATGAGTATATAGCTTGATCAATACTACTTGATCAAAGTTTCCTAAGGAAAAGATTTGAAAGTTAAAGATTTTATTATACCGATATGATATATGGTGTTGAAAAGATTTAAGTTCTCATAAACTACATTCTTAATAAGTTAAACAGTTTAGTTTTGGGATGCATTGACCTAGTAGCTTAGCTTAATCATAGAGTATCGAGAGAGTTTTAGTAGAGGCTCAAGAGTTAGAAACTCTTAGTTCCTCTTTCTCATATTTATTCCTCTTATCTCTTTTCAAGGAACAAGTGGAAGCGAGATTGAGATCAAGAAAGGAAAGGCAGAAAGTCTCGAGTAAGCCGGATTCCAGGTGGGCTTTCTAAACTAAAATATGTTTATGCACAAGTTTATGATATTGAGCATGTGAATTTTTATAAAGTTAATTGACTTGCCTGTTTTTGAGCATATTGCATATTGCCTATCTACGAGAGATGGGCGATATCGACCCTATCTTTGGACGAGCCGATGAGGTTTGTGTACACGAGTGATCGTGAGCTAAATGGCCGATCACGGTGTTTGAGAAGGAGGCCTACTTCTCAACACAAGAGTGCGTGATATGGTGTTTATTTAAGATTTGTGCGCAAACATGTTATCATAAAATTGTTATACGTGCATTGATCATGAAGTAAGTGATTTCGAAAGTATGATTCATAGGTTATTTCTTAAAACCCACGTGAATCTAAGAAAGTGGCAAGTCGATTATATAGCTCTAAGAGCATGTTTTAATTGTTTTCGCAATTGCCCAGAGTGCATCAAGTACTCATGCCCCGCATGTATTTCTAAATGTGCGCGGTAGTGAGATGACAACGGAGATTGAATCTTTGAGCGAAGACCTATTTTATCATGTTTTATGTTTGCCGGGTTTATGTCTTCACACATAAACTCGGCTACTCTTTTTTGACTCTTGTTATGATTTTGATGTATTATGATACAGAGTTCTGATGGGTTAGACATTTGATAGACATGTTTGAATTCACGTCAAAGATCATGGCATCAGTTGCTGAATTGATTTGTATCCAACTTTGGTCATTTGGTTAATCACAGGTCTAATGACTCGTCTTTCTTTAAAATGAGAACTGTTTATTTTTGCGAATCTCTTGAAATAGTTAGTCATTTCATTTCCTTCCGCCGTCATACTCGATTAGTCGATTAATACAAGATTAGATAGGTCGGGTGTGTGATCGCCTTTTCACACGTAAAAGTGTAATTATAGGTGGCGAAGTATCGTATCCATAGAGATTGCAATCCGAAACACGAAGCTAATTCAACGACAATTCATCATTATCGAAGCACGTAATAAGGGTGAGATGTTTTAGGGCTTGGAAATAAATCCAAAGCAAAGGTAACCAAGCGAATTATAAAATAAGCGATAAAATCACGAAGATGATTTATAAAGAAAGACTAACCCTAGGGATGCACAATCCTATCCACAACGATGTTTATTACGCTTATTACTAACCGCTTTAATCCGCACAAGACGGAAGATCACATATATAACCAACAACTTCGATTCGACAATTGCGGCGATTGATTACTAATTTTCCCTATCACGATTCGTCTCTAGGGAAAATAAGCAACTCAAACGGATCACTAAGAATATTCTTCCTACGAATGTCCTATCTCAATTACGACTCGAGGCTTATTCGTATCATGCATTCAAGATCGATTGACAATTAATACGATTCACGTCGTTAATCGGCAACTAGATATGCATCAAGATTGATTAGAAATCAACACATATAAATAAGCACTATGAATCATGAATCATGCCCGAAGGTAAATAACAGCGAGAACTCACAACATATAGGATCGAATCATGCAAACCACAAGTTAGAATAGAAAACTAGCCGATATAATAAGCGGAATGAAATATGAATTAATCATAAAAGCGTAAATTAAATATATATAAAACCCGTAGGGAAGCGTCGGATAAACAATGGTTGGTCTTGAAACCAATCCCAAGCGAGCGAGCGGAAAACAAGCAAAACGATCGGACAAAACGTTCCGATCGATAGCGAACGATAAACTAAACTAGAATAACGTAAAACAATACTCGAATTAAACTAAACGAAGACTAAAGCTTAAAGAATGTAAAACCGAGAAAATCAAGAAAATAAGGTGCGGGCGTGGTGGGGCTCTCGGGCGCGGTGTTGCCGTATATATAGCACACCCCAAACCTAGTTTTCTCTTACGCGCTGCGTCTCGCGACCACCCTTAGCGGTCGCTAGGTGTGGTCGCGAGGTAATCTCGCGCGCCTTCTCGCCATGATGTCGCCTCTTGCGCTCGCTTGTGTACCTCGCGACCTGACTAGCGGTCGCTAGCCATACTCAAGTGGTCGCGAGAAATCGTCCAGTGGCTTTCTCGCGCTAGGCTTCGCTCGCGGGTGCGTTCTCGCGGTCGCGGTCTTCTGGGTTGACGCGCGTGTTTCCTAGCGGCCGCTCTAGCGACCGCTAGGGTGGTCGCTAGAAACACGCCAGATTGTATGTTTTGGCTCGTGCGTCGTTCCTTGCTTCGATTTTCAACATATAGACCTACACAACACCAAAAGAACACCCAAGAGCAGTATATTCTAAAAATAGATAAAACATTAGGAATCGATACGTGGCGCACATTAAGCGAGCTAAACTCATCTTGAAATATCAACTATAAGCGTGTAAAATGCGCGTTTATCAAACCCCCCAAACTTAAAGCATTGTTTGTCCTCAAACAAAAACAGAACAACAAGACAAACGAAAGATCAACGAGCATAGCAAAGAGGATAACCATTCTAGGCCTCCGAAACATATCAACGCTCAAAAACATTAGTGCACATGACGACGTTAGTCCACTCAACACAAACAACAATTTACGGCAAAAACTCATTTATTTCAACCCTCACAAAGGCATGTGTGTAAAATATATATAGGATACACTCAAACTCATAAGGAAATTAAGGACGTGTATACACTCAAAGATCAATGCAATGCAACATCTTACCATAGGCTTGCCGTTTCTCTAACATCTCCACCGCGTCAAATGTGTTCAAATAAGGATCAAAGAGGTCTTTTGATAGGTTATAATGTAGGCACATTGGTTAAGGTAGGATAATATATGGCTAAGTGACTCAAGAATATTCCAAGCACCCCCATTTATACTTTTCGACACATATGGACTTTGTCCATTTTCTCTTCTTTCCCAACGTACTAAATCGACGTTTTATGCCTCATAAGGTACCTATACTTTGATTAACGACCCTTTATGCTCAACACTCATAGTGAACTTATCATTTTTTCTTTTTCTTTTCTTTTCTAGAGCTTATAGGGTTTAATTTTTCACGAACAAGGTCTTATTCTTCACCACGGATGTATTTTCTAAAATAAACTTTTCTCGTCATACTACATCAAAATTTCAACCCTTTTTGATTCCCATATCCATCCTCACCTCCTATCGTCCGGTTAATCGAAGAAAAAAGTCTAATAAAGGCTCAAAGAAGGCGACAAATGGTATATATCATCGGGTTAGTGTTTGGGTGAATATGTGGTTAACAAAGATGGCCTTTATCCTTTCCAAATTAAACACATACTGCGGCCTCGATACGTAAACACGGCAAGTTCTAGAAGATAATCACATGCATGATATCACACAATTAAAAGAAACTGTATCAAGATGTTTATACAGTGAAGCTCAAGTCTCACGGGTTAAGCAAAAATGGTGAAAAACAACAAGTTTAAGCCATCTCACGTCATTCATGCGTCATTTTCTAACATATCATGTGCACTATCATTAAATTTCACAAAAATTTTCTATCGTCATTGGCCACATGGATTAACACACTTCACTTAACTCGTTGATCGACAGACACGAAAACGAAAAGAAAAAAACAGAGACACGACAAAAAGCAACACAAACGAAAGAAACGACAAAACACGAAAACAAAAACAAAGAAAACGTTGGGTTACCTCCCAACAAGTGCTTACTTTAACGTCTTTAGCTAGACCATCACTAACCTCGTCAATCTGGCGTTTTAGTAGCAATGTAAATCCTTCTCGACTTGTGGACCCTTCTAAACTTAGATTTACTACCGACCACCACCGACTATGGAAGTGGCCCCCTGAAACTTGAATGAAACACTCGGGTTCCATGCAGAGTCCACTTCTTCCTTCATGCACTTCCTCGATCGGTCGAGTACCCTCGTGAGCGGCGGCAGTCATGATTGAGCAACAATCTTCCGGCTTTCCAATGTCGTGTTGCTTGATGGCGTCGATATGGAAATCTTGAGCTCCTCATCGTTGACTCGAAGCGTGAGGTTTCTTCCCGCACATCAATCAACGCATACGACCGGTTGCTAGAAAAGGTCTACCAAGGATTAGTGGTTGTTGTTTGAATTCGGAATATCAAGAATAACAAAGTCGGCGGGAAAACAAAATCCGAATTCTTACCAACACGTCTTGACGATACCTTTCGGATATGTGGTGATCGGTCGACCCATCATCACCGAAATCTTAAATCGGCTTCATTTTTCCTAGGTGTAGCCGGTTGAAAACGCGTTCAACGGCATCGATTGATGCTCGCCCCAAGTCGCATAACACATTTGGGAACATTTGCTCGGCGATCTCGCACTCTAACGTGAAACCGCCGGGATCCTACCTCGCTCAAAGGGAGCTTCTTTGCAAGACGGCATCGCACTCTTCGGATGGGAAATTTTCTCAAATTTCCCAAGTTTCTTCTTACTGGCCAGCGTCTTTTAGAATTTCATGTAGCCCAGGCATGTTTCGCAACGCTCAAAGAGAGGCAAATTTATCTCAACTTTCGAAATACCTCTTTGAACGAGCAAATTCCTCGTCATATTTCGACTTGACAAGTCGACTCGAAACAGGACCGGAGGAATGTGCGTGCGAATTAGCCTCGAGGGTGCCTCGCGGTCGACCTCGCGACCGCCGGGTAGGTCGCGAGGAGTCTCGCCGCGCCTCGATCTTGTCTTCGCGTGCGAGCTTGCGGTGTCGCGAGCGCCGGGTAGCTTCATGACTGCTCTGGCCGATTTCATGGTCGGGTTTGCGGCGGGTCGCTCGCGAACAACTCGGCGTCGGCGGATATTCGGATGACTCGCGGTCGGGTCTTGCGCGGGCTTCGGCCGTGCGCGTCAGGGCAAGCCAGGATGGCTCGCGATCGGGCTCGCGGTCGCGAGCTCGGTCGCGAAGCCTCTGCGTCGGTGTTCTCTTGCTCGTCTTTCTCGGTAGGGCTCGGGTAGGCTCGTCCCACCTCGTCCGAATGGCGAAGCATTGATTCTTCGGGTTCACCTCCGTTATTACTCGGAAATTGGCCCGTCTTTTGTAGAGCATTCACTTGTATGGCAATTTGACCGATTTGAGCTTCCAACATCTTTATGTGTTTCCCATAGTCGTCACGATCGACTCAAGTGATTTATCTTACGCGGTGTTCTTGATGAACGATTCGATTCGTTGCCAATTGTTGGTTGCTTACAACCAGCTGCACGATCATGTCTTCGAGACTTGGCTTCCTCGGCTCTTGAATCGAATTACGGTATTGAAGCTCAACAAGATTGTTGGAAATTTGAATGACTCCTTTGATTGATGTGGCTCACGTTCTGTTTCAATCGACTCTTCAAAAGAGTGAACTTCTTCATGAGGTCGTCGTATTTGAATCACTCTCAACAAGCGCTTTGAGCGATGGCGTTCTCTCGTTGGCCATTGATAGCTGTTGGCAGCCATCTCTTCTGTCTGGCTTGCCTCGTCGATTGGTCGGTTTAATAAACACCCCGCACGACGCATCTACCATGCTCATAAATCGCCGTGTCACCCACCGTAGAACTGTGTGATTTGTTGCTCCTTGGAGAACCCGTATTGTGGACATCGTCTCAATAGACCTCTGAATCTCTCCCATGCCTCGAATAATGATTCGTCGTGGTTACGGCAAAATGAGAGATTTCGCAATGATCTTCTGCGCCGCTTACGGCGGAAAGTATTTCGAGAAACTTCACAAAGTTTCCCCAAGTGTCGATGCCGACTCGGTCCAAACTCTTGAACCAATCTTCACTTTGGTGCACGGCGAGAAACCGAACATCTTGTCCGGATTGTGTCTTGTGGCACCCCATTCGCTTTGATGGTGTCACAAATGTCGAGAAACGTCTCGAGATGCGCGTTCGGGTCTTCTCGACTCTCCCCAAAACGCGCCTCCTCGACCATACCGATCGGGGCGGTTTGAGCTCAAAATTGTTTGCATCTACGTGCGGGCCCCAACCGCCTCCTTGGACCTGCTCGGGATGTCGATACATGTGGTTCAGAGGTTTATCCTCCGGAGCGAGGACAACGATTCCCATGTTCGCCATCCGACGCATTTGCAAAGTCACTAGCATGCGTCTACTTGCTCGGGAGGAATGCCCTGCTCATGGATTCTTTGCCATTGCAGCTCGTCTCTTCTCTCGTCCTCTTCTCCTTTGAGAACTTTCGATCTCGAGATCTAAAAATATTTCAGGAGGTCCCTGAGATCTTGTACGCATAAACCACCTGAGAAACGAGAGAATTTAGCACTAACAAAAATAAATAAAATAATATATATATATAACTTGAATTAATAAATCCAAATCGTCAAATTATTCCTATGTGATCTTAACAATCCCCGGCAACGGCGCCAAAATTTGATCGCCTTTTCACACGTAAAAGTGTAATTATAGGTGGCAAGTATCGTATCCACGAGATTGCAATCCGAAAACACGTAAGCTAATTCAACGACAATTCATCATTATCGAAGCACGAATAAGGGTGAGATGTTTTAGGGCTTGAAATAAATCAAAGCAAAGGTAACCAAGCGAATTATAAAATAAAGCGATAAAATCACGAAAGATGATTTATAAAGAAAGACTAACCACAAGGATGCACCAATCCTATCCACAACGATGTTTATTACGCTTATTACTAACCGCTTTAATCCGGACAAGACGGAAGATCACATATATAACCAACAACTTCGATTCGACAATTGCGGCTGATTGATTACTAATTTTCCCTATCACGATTACGCCTCTAGAGGAAAATAAGCAACCCAAACGGATCACTAAGAATATTCTTCCTGAATGTCCTATCTCAATTACGACTCAAGGCTTATTCGATCATGCATTCAAGATCGATTGACAATTAATACGATTCGTCGTTAATCGGCAACTAGATATGCATCAAGATTGATTAGAAATCAACACATATAAATAAGCACTATGAATCATGAATCATGCCTCGAAGGTAAATAACGCGAGAACTCACAACATATAGGATCGAATCATGCAAACCCCAGGATTAGAATGAAAACTAGCCGAGACATAATAAACGGAATGAAATATGAATTAATCATAAAAGCGTAAATTAAATATATATAAACCCGTAGGGAAGCGTCGGATAAACAATGGTTGGTCTTGAAACCAATCCCAAGCGAACGAACGGAAAACAACGAAACGATCGGACAAAACGTTCCGATCGATAACGAGACGATAAACTAAACTAGAATAACGTAAAACAATACTCGAATTAAACTAAGCGAAGACTAAAGCTTAAAGAATGTAAAACCGAAGAAAATAAGAAAATAAGGCGTGCGTTGGGGGCTCCTCGAGGCGCGGGTGTTGCCATATATAGGCACACCCCAAACCCTAGTTTTCTCTTACGCGCCGTCTCGCGACCACCCTTAGCGGTCGCTAGGTGTGGTCGCGAGGTAATCTCGCCTGTTGCCTCTCGCCCATGATCGCCTCTGCGCTTCGCTTGTGTACCTCATGACGACTAGCGGTCGCTAGTCGTACTCAGTGGTCGCGAAATCGTCGATGGCTTTCTCGCGCTGGGCTTCGCTTGCATGGTGCGTTCTCGCGGATCGCGGTCTTACGGGTTGACGCGTGTTTCCTAGCGGCGCTCTAGCGACCGCTAGGGTGGTCACTAGAAACACGCCAGATTGTATGTTTTGGCTCGTGCGTCGTTCCTTGCTTGATTTTCAACATATAGACCTACACAACACCAAAAGAACGCGAAGCGCAGATATTCTAAAATAGATAAAACATTAGGAATCGATACGAACGCACATTAAGCGAGCTAAACTCGTCTTCAAATATCAACTATAAGCGTGTAAATGCTTGGCGTTTATCGATTGTGACACGCCAAGAGATCGAAATTATTTTGGCAAGCCTCACCAAGATTTCTTCTTCGGATCGAAGTCAAAAAGGAAAAAGAATTAAGAGAATAAGACTCTCGTAAACAAGAGATGATAGCAGAAACCGAATCAGTCTACGCAGAGAAAATCTTTCCCAAGTCAGTCCGAATGCGGATGTGCCCGGATGTAGCAGTACATTCTCGAGTTTGCACATGGGAAGTGTGCTTGTTATGCATATGGACAAGTAGGCCACTATGCAAGTCAATGTCTGAACTGTCAGAGAAACAACTAGTGATGGAGGAAAGCAAAACCATCCGAGACAGATGCAACCAATGAAAACCGTAAGTGGATATTCAAAGTAGCCATTTCATCAGATCGAGATGCCGCTACATCAACCGCAACCGTCGCCATCGTTGTCGCCACAACCGTCTTCGTCGCCGTAACCGCAATCACCGACGCCTCGACCGCACCAACCTCTATATCAAAGAGCCTACGCCCTCTCTTAAAAACAACTTGAGAAGAATGCCAAGCAACTTAGTAGATGTTCTTAAGCTCAACAGCGAACGTGACGCACCAGATTTCAATGTGCTTACCCGTTGGGTGGAGCTACCGCTATCATGCCTGTGTATTCTAACCTAGATTTCGAACTAGGATCCCTTAAGCTTAGAGCGAGATCGTTGCAAATTGCTTCCCATGAAGAGCGTGGATCTTGTATTAGAAATAGATTAGATTGACACTCGTTCTGCAACAATATGATGAGCAAAAAGAAGAAATAGCATTTCAGCCACCAAGAAGAGAACCTACCTGTTTTATGGTATTGAGGAGGGAAGAAGTCATGTTCCTATGATTTCAGCCTTACAAGCCGAGAAACTGATGAAGAACGGGGAAGCTTGTGCTTACCCTGTATATCTGATTGTCAATGTCAAGTCCGAGAAGAAGGTAGGAGATGTAACCGTGGTTAGAGAATTTCAGGATGTTTCCTGGAACATTACCAGGGCTACCTTCGGACAGACAATTAGAGTTTCTCCATTGAGTTTGAACCAGGATCAACACCTGTTTCAAAAGCACCTTTTAGAATGGCCCCAAAAGAATTACAGGAGTTAAGGATCCAATTGCAAAAGCTTTTTGGACCTAGGTTTTACTCAACCTAGTGTATCTCCTTGGGGGAGAGCCAGTTCTATTTGTCAAAAAAGAAGGATGAAACTCTAAAGATGTATATTGATTACAGAAAATTGAACAAGTTAACCTTCAAGAATAGGTATCCTTTACCCAGGATCGATGACTTATGCAATCAGCTGAAAGGTGCCAGTGTTTTCTCAAAGATTGACCTGAAGTTAGGATATCATCAATCAAAGATTCGTCAGAAGGACATAACCAAGACTGCTTTTCGAACGCGGTATGGCCACTACGAGTTTGTAGTAAGGCCACTTGGTTTGACGAATGCACCAACTGTGCTAAGGAATTGATGAATTGTGTATTCCATAATTTTCTCGATAAATTGTTTTGGTATTTATCGATGATATTCTCGTGCACTCGAAGAACGAGTAAGAACACGAAAAATAGTTAAGAACCGTTCTATAGACGTTGAGAATAGAACGATTGTTTGCTAAGTATAGCAAATGTGAGCTTTGGCGAGGAAGTGAATTTCCTTGGACATATCATTACAACAGATGGAATCGAGTCGACCCCGCTAGAGTTCAAGCGGTACGCGATTGGAAATCGTCGACGACACAGATAGAGACTCGAAGTTTACCGAAGGTTCATAGAAGGATTCTCCAAGATTGCGAGAACTATGACTCAATACCTTTAAAAAGGAATTGTGTCCCAACGAACCCAAGAATATGAGGAAAGTAGTCAAGAGTTAAAGAACAGATTGACTACAACTCTAGTTTTGGCAATACCAGAATCAGAAAAAGGGTATACTCTGTATACCGATGCATCAAAGAGTGGACTAAGAAAGGTCCCGATGCAAGAAGGAAGAGTGATAGCTTATGCTTCACGATAGTCGAGACCTCAAGAGCCCGTATATCCTATATACGATCTAGAATTTGCAGCTATTGTTCATGCTCTGAAGAATTGGAGACATCTATTGCATGGATCCAAGTGTGAGATCTTTGCTGATCACAAGAGTCTGAAGTATTTCTTCGAGCAGAAATATTTGAGCATGCGTCAAAGAAGATGACTAGAGCGAGTAAACGATCATGATTGCGAGATCAAGTATCTCCCTAGAAAAGCGAATGTTGTCGCTGATGCTTTCGGTAGAAAAAGCCAAATACAGTTAGGATTCGTCCTTACTCAGAGAGAGGAGTTGATCAAAGAGTTTGAAGAGATGAGTTTGCAAGTGATGCTACCGCCTGAGATTGCGAAAAGAGATTATAGCCACTCTTGTCGTTACCTCGATATGAGAGCAAGAATCGTGAAGGATCAAAGATAAGATCAACAGATAGAGAAGCTATGAGCTAAGATTAAAACAGAAAAGCCAGAAGAGTATCATGAAGCTGGGGATAACGCAATCATATTCAGAAACATGATGTGCGTACCCAATGAGGATAATTTAAAGAACGAGATTATGAGTTAAGCTCATAACACGCCCTACACCGCACACCCAGGAAGCACAAAGATATATCAAGATCTAAAGCAAAGGTTTGTGTGGATAGGAATAAAGCGAGAGATAGCCTCGTTTGTTGATTAACGTTAACGTGTCAACGAGTTAAAGCTTTGCACCAGCAGCGTATGGTAAGTTGCAACCACTGGAGATTCTTCGGTGGAAATGAGATCACATAGCCATGGATTTCGTGACTAGTTTACCCAAAATGAAGCGTGATAATACAGCTATTTGGGTGAAATCTTAATAAGAGATGAGTCAAGAGTGAATTGCAGTATAGTGTTTCATCTGCAAGCAGATGGTCAATCCGAAAGGACCATATAGACGCTAGAAGATATGATCAGAATCTTGATATGAAATCAAGGAGATCAATGGTAGCGAGTCCTACCATTGATTGATTTTCGCATACAACAACAGTTACCAAGCAACAATTCATATGACACTTTATGAAGCCTTTTACAGCAGAAAGTGTAGATCACCGCTCTATTGGGACAAAGTTTAAGAAAGACAAGTGCTTGGACCAGAAGCGATTCAAGAAATGGTCGTACTCGTACGACAAATAAAGAAAAGAATCCAAGAAGCTCAAGAGCGTAAAAGTCCTACGCAGATAAAAGACGTACGGAGCTAAGCTTCAAGATTGAAGACATTGAATTCTTGAAAGTATCTCCTTCCAAAGGAATACATCGCTTTAGAATCAAAGGAAAGCAAACCGAGATCCATTCGACTGTACCAGATTCTAGAGAAGAATTTCTCGATCACCTACAGATTAGCTTTGCCTCCAAGTTTCGGCAATATCCATATGTGTTTCATATGTCGCAGTTACGAAGATATGTGTTTAATCCAAAACACATCAGATATCAATAGAATATTGTTCCTGAACAATATCTAAGCTATGAAGAGAAGCCATAATGTATTCTTGATCGAAAGAATCAACAACTAGGAATAAGTCGATTCCTTTAGTCAAGATTCTATAGAGGCATCATGGCTAGAAGAAGCGATTTGAGAATTTGAAGAAAGATGAAGAAGTACTCGAACTATTTTCAGAGGTACTAAATTTCGGACGAAATTTCTTTAAGGGAAGAATGTAATACCCAGTTCTTATAGCTCTCATTAAAGCGCTAAGTACGTAATCAATTAGAAATTAATTACGTGGTGACTAGGAACAATGCATCCTCGGATAAGATTTCATAAAGTTTTAACTCAAAGATTTATTTTAGAATTTTAGAGTTGATTGATTTATCGATAAATTTCAATTTATTGTTCTATTTCAATGTTTGTTTTAAAAAGAGTGAATTATGAAAGTTTTGATTAAGCTAGAAATTTCTATACTTCTAATTGCTTTATATTGCATTAATAATTTTAAAGATGCTTCATATTATTATTTTAAGCTTATATTATTGCTAAAGAAGATTCTAGAGCAATTAGCTTTTAAAAAAGCTAAAGTATTAGCTTATCGAAGAAGATTTTGTAAAAGCTTATGAAATAAGCTATGGAACTCTCTAGAATTTAAAAGCTTCTCAAGTAAGCCTTAAATAGTACCTAGGACTTCTATATATATATGTATTTAGCTTGCACAAGACTTTGCTTCCTCTCATTTCTTCCCCAAAACTTTCGAAACACATACCTACACACACATTAAATTTCTCTCTTCCAAGATCAAGATCCGGAAATCCAAACCTCTTCAAATCGGTAGATCGACTTCTTAAAAAGGTAGATCTCCAACTTTCTTCAAGTTTTGTAGTAGAAATCAAGATGAAAATTTCATTCCCAAGCCCCTATGTTTCGACCATCATGGGCCTTGTTCCATAAATTTTTGTTCTTCGATTCTTAGCCTATTTATACATAGATCTATCATTTTAGAAGTAATTTATGCTTGATCTATGATTTGATTTATTGTTTCAAGAAAAAACCTAAAGCGTATTAAGAACCCTAATTTTTATCTTGAGAATTTGTTGTATAATTCTTGAATCAAGCTTAGATCTATGAAATTAGAGATGATTAAACATGTTTAGAGTTGATTTCGGAAACAAAAATCGAACCCTCCATTTTTCTTATGGTGACCGAAAACTATAGCCTTAATTTTAAGATGATTTGGCTTTGTTTTGTTTAAAATAAGTTATTATATATGTGATTGTATATGTATGCTAGAGTTTGGTAAAAGAAATCGGATTTAATCCATCCTATGTGAAAACCCTAAGTTAGTATGCATATGGAATGATGAGAACTATTTACTTTGATTTTAGTTGATTAGTTTGATTTCAAAAGTATGATCTAGTATATAAAATTAGCTATTTTGAATTATTGAGATTTTCTATGCTTATACTGAAAAGTTAGATTTAGTTAGTTTGAGTATTTTAAAGGATTTTGTGATTTTGACTTGATATTTGAAGTTTGATTTCAAAACATAGATTCTTGTGAGTATATAACTTGATCAAGACTTACTTCATCGAAGTTTGCAAGCGGAAGATTAGAAAGCTAAAGATTTTCATATATATATATATATATATATATATATCGATATGGTATTATATATATGTATGGAGTTGAAAAGATTTAAGTTCTCATAAACTACATTCTTAATAAGTTAAACAGTTTAGTTTTGGATGCATTGATCTAGAAGCTTAGCTTAATCATAGAGTATCGAGAGAACTTTAGTAGAGGCTCAAGAGTTAGAAACTCTTAGTTCCTCTTTCTCGTATTTATTCTTCTTATTTCCTTATTAAGGAACAAGTGGAAGCAGAATAGACATCAAGAAAGGAAAGACAGAAAGTATCGAGTAAGCCAGATTTCCAGGTGGGCTTTCTAAACTAAAATATGTTTGTGCAAAAGTTTATGATAATGAGCATGTGAAATTTTTATAAAGTTAATTGACTTGCCTGTTTTTGAGCATATTGCATATTGCCTATCTACGAGAGAATGACGATATCGGCCCTATGCTAGGCAGTACGCTAGTAAGGGTTTGTGTACACAGTGGCCTTTGGCCAGGTGTTTGAGAATGAGGCCTCTTACCAAAACAAGAGTGCGTAGATATGGTGTTTATTTAAGATTTGTCTGCAGACATGTTATGATTTGAATTGTTAGCTCGTGCATTGATCATGAAGTAAGAAATTTCAGAAAGTATGATTCATAGGTTATTTCTTAAAACCCCTGTGAATCTAAGAAAGTGGCAAGTCGATTATATAGCTCTAAGAGCATGTTTCAGTTGTTTTCGGCAATTGCCCACTGAGTACATCAAGTACTCATGCCCTGCATGTATTTCTAAATGTGCAGGTAGTGCGGAGATGACAATGGAGATTGAATCTTGGCGAAGACCTATTTTGTAAAGTCTATGTTTTGCCCGAGTTTATGTCTTCACATAAACTCGCCTACACTTTTGTTGCCAACTTATTCATAGTTGTAATTTATTGCATGATCGGGATCTTGATGGGTTAGACATTTGATAAACAAGTGCAATTTATGTCGAAGACCATGGTATCGGTTGCTAAGCAGTTTGATTTATATCCAACTTTGATCATTTGGTTAATCACGATCGATGACTCGCCTTTCTTTAAAATGATAACTGTTTATATTGGCGAGTCTCTTGAAATAGTTAGTCATTTCTTTTCTTTTCACCCGTCACATTCCGGTTAGTCGGTTAATACAAGATTAGATAGGTCGGGGTATGACATATATAGTGATTTATTTGATTTTTGTTGTTGAGAATAATAGGATGTGTGATATTATAAATATTAGTTGATGTTTAATGCTAATATCATATGTTATTGAATTATATAACCATATTGTGAAAGATTGGAATTTATTGAATATGTATATATGTATATATATATGTGTGTGTGTGTGTGTGATTGCAGAATTGAATAAGGATGAAAAGCATGAACTTAAATTTTAATGCATGATATGAAGTGATATTTCATGTTTAGTATATAGTATAAGCATGATATAATTTTTGTGGAATTTATTAAACACCAAAGCTTAGTAAATTGAAATTGCCGAGAGTTTTGAGGTTTTAACTTATGGTTTAAAATTTTGTATGATGATATTGAGTTGATAATTAAATCCTATAGTATGATAGGAGTATAACATGATTTTATTGGAATTTATTGGATACATATGCTAATTGTTGCTAATTATCGAAAACGTAACAAAATGGCTAAGTATGGGTTTAATTCTAATGTTAAATGATGCTATGATAGTGAAATTAGAAGCTTAGAATGAATGATTGTGATTATGGTGAATGAATGGAACACTTATGCACACATACACAATGATTGTATATTATGTTAGAAATTAAGGTTTTCTAATGCTTTAGTATAGTTTATGTTGTGTATGGTTTTGTTTAGTGTTGAATGTTTATGTTTTGTTGTTATCCTATCTGAGATTGGTATATCCCATATGGTATGTGAATGTGTTGGTCCACCAGCGTTAAAAAGATATGATCGGATCCGACTTAGTTAAGGACTAACTCGGATTGTGTACACGCAGTGTTGTGTGTTAAGGTTAGCTACCTCGACCGTCACGGCGACTATGTGTGGTGGCACCGATAAACGCATTTTACACGTTTATAGTTGATATTTGAAGATGAGTTTAGCTCGTTTAATGTGCGTTTATGTATCGATTCTTAATGTTTTATCTATTTCTAGAAGATCTGCTCTTGGGTGTTCCTTCGACGTTTTGTAGGTTTATATGTTGATAATCGAAGCAAGGAACCACGACGAGAAAGTATAAGCAATCTGTCGAAGTTTCTAGCGACCAGCTGGCGGTCGCTAGGCTGGCCGCTAGGAAACACGCGAGAACCCAGCGAGCCGCGACCGCGAACCTCGTGCTCATGAGCGAAGCTGGCGCCGAGAACTCATCGGACGATTTCTCGCGACCACTTCATATTGCTAGCGACCGCCAGCCCGGTCGCGAGGTACAATCTGAAAGCAAGGAGGACCGCGAAGAAGAAGCATGGGAGATGGCTCATGGTCGAGCTAGCGATCATGGTGTGGCAGAGGCGCAAATTAGGGTTTCAGCCCTTTTCTATAAATAAGGCAAGCCTTTGCGCCTCAGGACACCACCATACGCCCAGACTCGTTTTCTTCGATTTTCCTCGCTTTTTCCATTCTTTAGCTTTAGTCTTCATTTAGTTTAATTCTAGTATTGTTTTTCCGTTGTTCTAGTTTAGTTTATCGTTTCGTTATCGATCGGAACGTTTTTGTCCGATCGTTTTCCGTTGTTTTCCGTTCGTTCGCTTGGGATTGGATTCAAGACCAACCTTTGTTCTTCAGACGTCTCCCTACGGGTTTTATATATTTAATTTCCGTTTTTATGGTTAAATCGTATTTCATTCCGTTTATTATGTCTGGCTAGTTTTCCGTTCTAATCCTAGGGTTTGCATGATTCGATCCTATATGTTGTGATTCCTGCTATTGTTATTTACCTTCCAGGCATTGATTCATGATTCATGGTGCTTATTTATATGTGTTGATTTATGATCAATCTTGATGCATATCTAGTTGCCGATTAATACGTAATTGTATTAATTGTCGTCGATCTTGAATGCATGATACGAATGAGCCTTGAGTCGAATCGAGATAGGACATTCGTAGGAAGCATATTCTTAGTGATCCATTTGGGTTGCTTATTTTCCTCTAGAGGCGTATCGTGATAGGGAAAATTAGTAATCAATCGCCGCAATCGCCATGAATCAAGTTGTTGGTTATATATGTGATCTTCCGTCTTGTCTGGATTAAAATTGGTTAATAATAAGCAGGATAAACATCGTTGTGGATAGGATTGGTGCATCCCTAGGGTTAGTCTTTTCTTCATAGTTATCTTTCGTGATTTTTATTGCTTTATTTTATTTTCTGCTTGGTTACACCTGTTTTGGATTAATTTCCGAAGCCTTAAACCTCTCACCCTTATTCTGTGCTTGGATAATGATGAATTGTCGTTGAGCTAGCTTCTATGTTTTCGTGATACAATCTCTGTGGATACGATACTTAACTTACCTATACTTACACTTTTTACGTGTGAAAAAGGAGCGATCACCGCCTCTATAGTGCGCGAATGAATGAATGAATGAATGAATGATCAGATATGGAAACAACGTGAATGAAATAGTTCAGCCGAACGCTTTTGGAATATGATAAAATGTTTGATAGGCATGAGTCTTTTAACTAAAATCCTCATGCGCTATTGTGGGCAGTTAATAACTTTTGACAATGAAATTTTTTTCCGCAATGAGTCCACTGAGTACTTTTGTACTTAGCCCTGCATTTTGTTTTTGATGTGCAGGTTGAGCAAGGATCGATGATGGGTGCGAGGTGGTGCAGAGTAGCATTTGTTTTATGCTTAATTAGGAAGGATTCTAGAACCTTGGGCATGCATCGTCATATGCATGTCCACACGTTTATTGCTGCCTAACTCTGATAACTTTTGATGTTTTGATTATAATTGCTTTCATACAGTATTGAATTTGAGGTCGTACCTCGTACTTTGAATTATGCCTGATCGCTTATATTTGAACCTTGCACCTTTTGACGAGTCATACGTGACTCGAGTTGGTATTGAATAGCTTAATTCCTTGTTAGATATGCGTTGTTGAGTAGTTAAATGATCAACTGCATTGAATAATTATGTTTATCCGCTGCTTTATCATACCGGTGACGATCCATAGGATCCGTACTTCATTGGGAAGTCGGGTCGTCACAAAGTGGTATCAGAGCGAGGTTTGCTCTGAACCCTAGAAACCCTTTCCTTGAATCTTAAGTTGAAAGTTGAGTCTAGAAATTGTTTGTGTTTGACTGCTACTGCATTGCAGTCCATCGTCGTCCTGCTCAACGAGGAAAAAGGTAACTAACTAAAAGTTATTTTGAAATGATGGAAGTATATGAAATGTGAATTGAAATTTCAATATTTCCTTGTTGAGAAGTTGAGAAATATTTTGGAAAGTGGAAATTTTTGAAATTGAAAGGTTATTTCAATTGATTGGTCATCAGTTGAAAGAAAGTTACAAGCTTTAGGAGCTTGGTAAATGAGTAAATGAGAATGCTTGATTATCGCACAATGTGTCGCGACTTGTGTTTATTGTTGTATGCGAAGCATGATAGAACCATGATGTAAATGAGTATGTTTCCCCATGAGAACATACACTCTTAAGACGCATGATCCTTTTACGCCGAACTTAGTATGAAAACATAAGATATCCCAATTGAACGAAATATTAAGGAAGAACGAGAACGTAGAAATCCTAAGCATCACAATCCTAACGGATTCGAGGATATGAACACGATGAATCTACGATGTGAAACAACCGCTTAACCGGAAGTTCGTCTCACTATGAGTCCCAACCGCTCTGTGAAGGAATTCAATAATCATGCGTGTCGCCTCTATCGTAACAATAATGAAATGAATTAAGTATAACTATAGGGAAGTAAAAAGGGAAATAATGATTCGTAAGTACATAATGAGATCGGATAAAATGTGATGCGATAACGCGAGTAACAATAAGAAATCGAAAACCCAATAAGATAGGGTGACCTTGAGCCTTTGCCGAGAGGCTAGACATCGATCGTTACCATACTCTAAGAAACCATACCGTCTCTTCCGGAGACCAAACCAAGAAAGTAATGCCATAAGTTTTGAGCATGTAGGTCGTAGAATAATGTAGATTGCTATAACCTTCTTTGTATAGATGTTTATTGTGTACGCATCTTCTTACGGATACACCGATTCGTTCTCGTGTCGACCACGGTGATACTTTCCTTTCGTATGGCTCGGATTGTGTTCACAACTAAGCGCCCTCTGTCCTCAAGGCGGCCACCCTCGAGAAGGTTATACGTTCGTCTCGCTTCCTATCGGATGTGCCATGAAGGCGACCTTGGCGAGTTTTGGCACACTTCACACGTCACCTGGGCTGCTGCACATGCCCGGTACATCGCGTTATGACGGTGTACTCCGCCGATCATGAGGCGTCATCATCGATGGCGTGGTTACGCCTGTGAGATATCGGCGACTATATTTACCGCCGCCGAGAGCTTTAACACGAGGCGGACTGCGCCGCGCCATAGCCACTTGAGCTATGCATTCATGGTGTATGGAGCTGCACCACGTGGGCCGTATTTCCCCGCATGGGAATACACTTGGCGACGAGAATCCAGAGTGGCTCCATCCGGAGGTGCTGATCGAGCTAAAACACACTCAAATTCACTCGCAATCGCATGCGAGGTAATCGTGGCGTAATAAGTTAACACGAGTCGCCTCTCAAGGAAAACTTAACAGGCTATTGTTCGTGTTGCACACGTAAAGCGATTAAATCTAAACATTCTAACATCAAGGAGGTTGAACAACAAGAATTGAAAACGAAAATAAACAATGATCCTAAGCCGGGTTGTCAATCCCGAGCTAAACTAATAAAGCGATAAATCTAAACCAGGGTTGTCAATCCCTAGTTGAACTATGAAAGCGATAAATCAAAGCGATAAACAAAAGCATATGCAATCATATTATTCATGTGGTTTGTCAATCCCTAATCTAAATCTAATTGCAAATAAACGAAAGCGAAGAAATCATTACGTAAATTAAACCAACGGAACAAGAAATCCAATCCATCGTCACTATGAATTGATTACAATAAAATCATCAAACAATAAACCATGAAGTTGATTCCATTAAAAATCTCCAAACAAAGCATGTAAATGTTCAACAAGAATTAAGAAACGAATTGCATAAATTGAAAGGAATTAAACTGAAATTAAAACATAGATTGTATCTGAGAAGTTGCCTGAAGAAATCTGGAAGAAAAGCTGGAGAGCGCCGCGGCGGAGCCACCAAAAATCAGAACTCCAAACTGAGACCTAAACGCGTATATATATAATAAAAGAGGATGGCGCGGTTCAAGCCGAAATACGCTCCGTAAAACTCATCGCCTCATTTGTGGCGCCACTCAAGGTGAACGCCGGTGGGTAATTCGGTGTCTTGCTGGGCGACGTGAGCTGGGCGACGTGCGCAGCGGCGGTTTGGGGGCAGCGCGGACGGGCGCTTACCGGGCGGTGCGGCGCGGTTGGGAAGCTAAGCGCCGGATGGGCGAGCGGTGGGCGGCATCGCCATCGCCATCGCCAGCCGGGTGGAGGTCGCAGAGCGCGCGAAGATTGGGCGCCGAGTGGAAGACGCAGCGGGCGCGCATACCAGCCGCCGGACAGGCGTCTGGAGTTGCGGGCGCTGGCGTGCGGGCCGGGCGGACGCCAGCCAGCCGGACGGGCGCGGCGGAGTTGCGGGCGCCGGGCGCGCCGACGCGAGACGAGGCGGCGAAGCTCATATTAAACGCGTGATTAAATTTGCGAACACATGCTCGGTTAGCGCGCTGGCCGGGCGACCGAGAGTCTGGGCGCGCTGCGTGGCGGTGCTCGGGCGCGGTGCGCGGTGTCGGCGCCGCCGCGCGACTTTTGACGTTCGCTCGTTTCTACCTCTTTGAACTCCGATTTTGATCTGCTTTCGCCTATGAACTCCTGTCGAGATGCTCTTCAATTATATCTGATCCTTGGTAGATCTAATTCATCCTATTTTCTGCCGTTTTCCTACAAAACATCGAGACGAACGAAGTAAGTCCGAATCTATAAATATTAATCGAACCAACGGCATAAATAGGACAAACCTTAGAAAATGACACGTAAAACAATACCAAGAATCATCACAAAATCATACCAAACAGTGCCCGTCTAGAAGCTGATGGACCGGTATTCTTGCTTGGCATCTACAGGAGCATGTTCGAGGCGGGACCTTCCCGTCCCTGACAGCTCACCTTCCCGGTCCTACCACTAGTAGGATTCCATCCTCGCCATTGCTCGCCCAGGCCATCACCGTCAGTCTTGCCATGCCTGTCTCCACCTCCACCTGCGGGCCCTCCTCTAGTCCAGCCGCCGTCACCCCCGCCTGAGCCTTTGGGCCATGATGCTATGAAGACCGAGGACCCATGTGACATAGCTACAGGTACCGTGAGAGAGACCGAAGTCCGTCCTGCTGTTGTTCCATTTTCGGAGGATGTATACGAGGATGTCATGGCTCAGATCCATCGAGATCTAGCTGCTATGGAGGAAGCCAGGGTCGTTAGAGATCGAGAGCCCGTGGTTCTCGTACCTGACATGGAGGAAGACCCAGAGGAAGATCCCGAGGAAGACCCAGAGAAGATCCCGAGGAAGATCCAGAGGAAGACCTGGAGGAAGACCTCGAGGGAGATCTATCAGCTGACGACGAGATGGAGGGAGTGGATAGCTCCCATGCTTCCAGTCCCGACTCCGACACATGGAGCCCGATCTACACCCCGGGTGACCATAGATCTAGTTTTTAGGACTAGATTATCTTTTGTCTATATACTTTGTATATATTTTGATGCATACGGAAACGATGAGTCGTTCCGACATGAACCCTATTTTGATGACCACGGTGGCGTTAGATTTTTGTACGCACCGTGACTAGGTACATGGAGTGATGTTGATATTTGTTTTTGGGCATCATACTGCACTCCTGGTCTTTGTAATCTTCAAAACGCTGATGAAAGTCCTCGTAGAGGCAATTGATATGATATGATGATAGCTCCTCGAGAGCCTTTTGTTTTAATATTACGATATGTGGTGTTCGATGATATGCTGGATTTATGTTCATAATTATAAATACCGTGCTGATGTATATATACATTGACCCTGATGGATAGTATAAGAAAATTTCTAATTACGTGTGTTTATGAAGGATAGGATGCCACCGAGAAGAAGAAATCGTGAAGTAACACCAGAGAGAGAAGACACTACACCCCCACCACCACCACCGGCGAGACGGATTGAGGAACTATTCCTCAGGCAGAACCCACCAACCTTCAACGGACCGGGAATCCCGTGGATGCTGAACTATGGATTCATGCTCTGGAGCGAATCTTCAACTTCCTCCACTGCACCTCTCAGGAACGCTTGTCATGCGTTGCCTTCAAGATGACTGGTGCCGCTGACTTTTGGTGGGAGGCGAAGATGAAGACTCTATCTGAGGAAGAGCTAGAAAATTTCTCCTTGGAGGAATTTAAGGAGGAAGTGTACGAGAAGTACATTCCTAAGAGCTACCGGAAAAAAAAAACATGAGTTCTACAACCCACGCCAGAGGAAGACGACGGTCACATATTATGACCGTGCATTACGTGAGATGTCGCGGTATGCGCCATGAGTTGGTCGACAAGACGAGAAGAGGATCGAAAAGTTTTGGGCGGGACTCCGCCATTAGATCAGGGTGTCGCTAGCTTGTCACGGGAATCTTACTTACCGTGAGGCCCTCAGTCGGGCATTGCACATCGAGGCTGCTATGCCCGAAGACAGGATTGTCGCTGCACATCCCCCGAATCATCAAGGGAATCGTGGGAAGAGAAAGTGGGAAGGACCCCACCAAGGACAAGGGTCCAACACTGGCCAGGCCGACATGAGGCAATGGCAAGGAAATAACGTGTCATCTGGGCACGGGCAGGGGAATGGACGCCCATGATACCCGCGATCCGCGGGGAAACCAAAATTGTGAAGCTCCCTGTGCCCCGGTGCCATAGGGTCATAAGGGGCATGCGCGTTCACAAATGACGGATGCTTGAGTGTGGCGGAAGGGCCACTACTCCAGGATCGCCTCGATACGCCAAGGAGAAATGGCCGTCCCAATGTGACCAACTAAGTCCAATCGGTCCGGGCCATTCAAGCCCAACCGATCCAACCAAAAGACCCCTGCTCAAGATTACCAACAAATCAACGACCATATCAACCACGGCGTAACGACGACAACAATGGCGACAAACAAGCACAGCGAGCATCACCAGGCCCAACAAAGAACAACAACCACAACAACAACAACAAAGAAGAAGAACCACAACAACATTATCAGCAACAACAGCTGCCCCAGCAAGCGAGGGCCTACGCCTCAACCAGGAAAGGGAGTTCCCGCAGGAGCCGCCAAGGAACCAAGGAAACTTGGCAGGTATGGGAATACTCCTTCAATTGCATGTTATCCTACTGTTTGATACTGGCGCCTCACTCTTTTATTGCTGAAGCATGCGTAGAGAACTTAGGATTAGATCCTAAACGCGCTGAACAAATCATGAGAATTTCTTCTCCAGTAGGAGGCATAAGAACGGTAACCCACATATGCTCGAACCTAGAACTTGGACTAGGCTCACTTAAGGTCATGACAGATAACCTTCACGTCATACCTATGACAGATGTGGACATAATCCTAGGAATGGATTAGTTAATAGAACATAGTGCGACCATCCTGTGTAATGAAAGGAAAATTTCTTTCCAACATCCCGGAGAGGAACCTACCGGCCTTCACGGGATCAGCATGGGGAGGAGAGTCCCAATCATATCCGCACTACAAGCAAGGACGTTGCTAAACAAGACCGACAACCATGCCTACCTCGTCTACCTCCAGGAGGAAGATCAGAATGAGAGGAGGATAGAAGACGTCCCGATCGTGAAGGAGTATCCCGATGTGTTTCCAGACGAACTATCGGGATTACTGCTAAATCGACAGATCAAATTCACGATCGACCTTGAACCAGGTTCTGCCCTTGTGTCAAAAGCCCCATACCGGATGGCACCAAAGGAACTTGAAGAATTGAAGATCCAACTGCAAGAACTCTTGGAGTTAGGTTTCATTAGACCCAGCAGTGTCTCCATGGGAGCACCGTCCTTTTCGTGAAGAAGAAGGATGGCACTTTGAGAATGTGCATAGACTATCGAGAGTTAAACAAGATAACTCTTAAGAATAAGTATCCTCGCCTCGAATCGACAACTGCTTGATCAACTTAAGGGAGCAGGAGTCTTTTCAAAGATAGATCTAAAGTCGTGATACCATCAACTAAGAATTAGACCGAGGATGTACCTAAAACGGCTTTCCGTGACAAGGTATGGTCATTTCGAGTTCATCGTCATGCCTTTGGACTTACAAATGCCCCAAAGCGGATTTATGGATATCATGAATAGAGTGTTTCACCCATACTTAGACAAATTTGTCTTAGTATTCATAGACGATATCCTAATATACTCCAAGAATAACCAAGAACACGAAGAGCACTTGAGGACTGTGCTGCAAACGTTAAGGCAAGAGCAACTCTTCGCCAAGTTTAGCAAGTGTGAGTTTTGGTTAGCGGTGACATTCTTAGGTCACATCGTGTCTGCCGAGGAATCAAAGTAGACCCTCAAGATCGACACACCGTGAATGGGAGTCATCAAGAATCCAATGAAATTGAGTTTCTAGGACTTGTCGGCTACTATCGAAGATTTATCAAGGATTTTCAACGATAGCCCACCCATGACCCAATTGTTGAGGAAAGGAATCAAGTATACCGGACCGCCGAGTGTGAGGCTAGTTTCCGTGAGATCAAGGAGTTCTTGACGACAAAGACTCAGACTAGCAAAGGTCTCGAGGCGATAAAGAATACACAATCTACACGGATGCTTCAAAGAATGGGCTAGGATGCGTGCTGATGCAAGAAGGCAAGGTTATTGCTTATGCTTTAAGGTAGTTACGCCTACATGAGTTGAACTATCCTACGCACGACCTAGAGTTAGCAGCGGTCGTACATGCCTTAAAGATTTGGAGGCATCACCTTTATGGAGTTAGATGTGAGATCTATAAGGACCATAAAAGCCAGAAGTATTTCTTTGAGCAGAAAGATGTTAACATGAGGCAGCGTAGATGGTTAGAACTAGTGAAAGATTACGACTGTGGTATCAATTACCACCCAGGCAAGGCTAATGTTGTAGCCGATGCCTTGAGTCGCAAATCCCACCCTAGTTTGGGATGTCTCCTCAGTCATGAGGAAATACTTATAAAGGAATTTCAGAGGATGAACATCGAAGTCATAGACCCGTCTCTGACAATAGAGGGCTGTATTGCAACGTTGATTGCAATCCCAGACTTAAGAGTCCGAATCTTAGAAGCTCAGAGGAAGAGCGAGAAGTTAGAGGAAATACGAGCTAAGATCAAGGACAACAACCACAAGAATTTCAAAGAAGCAACATATAATGTTTTGTTGTATGACGGGAGAGTGTGTGTTCCAGAAGACGAAGGGCTTAAGAGCGAGATCTTAAAGGAAGCCCATGAAACTTCTTACACCGCACACCCCGGAAGCACCAAAATGTACCAAGATCTCAAAGAGAAATTTTGGTGGGATGGAATGAAGAGAGACGTAGCTTCATTCGTAGAACGCTGTTTGACGTGCCAACAAGTGAAAGCACTTCACCAACGACCGTACGGAACCTTACAACCGCTAGACATACCGGAATGAAAATGGGACGATATAGCCATGGACTTTGTTACCGGGCTACCCAAATCACAAAGAGGAAATACCGCTATTTGGGTCATCATCGATCGTTTGACCAAGAGCGCGCATTTTCTACCCATTCCGATAACACATGGATCAGACAGACTAGCATAGTTGTACGTCCGAGAGGTCATACGTCTACATGGAGTTCCGAAGACTATTACGTCTGACAGAGATTCGAAATTTACATCCAGATTCTGGATGAGTTTACAAAAGGAATTGGGAACTCGACTACATTTCAGTACCGCGTTCCACCCACAGACGGACGGACAGTCCGAGAGGACCATTCAAACGCTGGAAGACATGTTGAGAACCGTTGTCCTCGATAGAGGAGAAAGTTGGGAACAAGTGTTACCACTTGTGGAGTTCGCCTACAATAACAGCTACCAAACAACAGTTGGAATGGCCCCGTACGAAGCTCTTTATGGAAAGAAATATCGATCACCCCTCTACTGGGATGAAGTGGGAGAGAGGATAGTGTTAGGACCTGACTCTGTGGGTGAAATGATCGAGATTGTGAGATAGATCCGCCAACGGATCAAGGAGGCCCAAGACCGACAAAAGTCGTACGCCGACAAACATCGCACAGAACTACATTTTGACGTAGGAGACAAATTCTTCTTGAAGATTTCTCCGTCAAAAGGAATCGTGAGATTTGGAATAAAGGGGAAACTACGACCACGCTTCATAAGACCCTATGAAATTTTGGAAAGGATAGGCCGCCGACTTCTGGACTTACATTACCGCAAGTTTTGAAACGTGCACAATGTGTTCCACGCTTCACAACTAAGGAAGTACATACATGACCCCAGCCATGTGATACCGCCATGACATCGCCCTCGACGACAATATGAGTTACGAGAACCGCTTACGAAATCTTAGACCGACGTATCCAAAAGCTAAGGAACAAGGAGATACCATTGGTGAAAGTTCTAGGGAGACACCATGGACAAGAAGAAGCAACCTGAAAACTAGAGTCGGCTATGAAAGAGAAATACCCAGATATGTTCCAAGGGTAGCAAATTTCGGGACGAAATTTATTTTAAGGGGGATGGTATGTAATAACCCGAAAAATTTAAAACTTTTTAGTGATGTTTAAATCACTTATTTGTGGTTCTTAGACCTTAATTATGTTTAAGGTAACCAACGAAACGAATTAGAATTGATTCGAAGATCGAAAACAAGAGAAATCAAAAACTAGTGACTAGTCCTACCGGATTAGGGTTTTCTGAATAGCCTGAACATAGAATGAAAGATCGAGAATGAATCTTGACAAAAGGATTTCATTTCTAGAATCTTCTCTCGAAAACATCTTAGAAGCCACAGAATGAGAATTTTCGGGCATATTTGCCCGGTCAGTCTTAAAAGCACTATTTACGAGCCGAATCAACTTCCAGTCCGTGCTAACTATGATAATTAATGATAAAAATTAAAATCATGAAGGAATATATTATTATGAATTTAGAAATTATAAGAATCAATTTCTGAAAGAAATTCCTGAAGAACTTAACCGAACGCCGGGAAAAATATGCCGGGAAAGCCCTAAATTGACCCGAACAATCCGAAACTCGAACCAAGGGTCTAAATCAATAAAATATGATTTATAAGACTCAAAGTAATTATGAAACCTCAAGAGTTCAATAGGATTTTTGAATGAGCATAAATTAATCGCCGAACGTCGTTTTTCCGCGATAACTCGGAATTGACTTATCGGACGACGTCCGAACTTCATAAATTTTTATAAACATTGAAATAAGTCATTTAAAGGCTATTTAATAAAATATAACCTTTAGGTTCCGAGAAATCAATCGAAAGCGCGTTAAAACTTAAAGAGTCGGTATTAACACGCCAAAACGGGTAATTTGACCAATCCACCTCCCAACAACCACCAAGACCACCCCAAAATGGGTAATAACAGCCCTTAGGTCTGCCAATACAGTGAGGAGTCGTTCCATTGAAGCCTCATACATTGGAACACATTTTTCTCTCTCTTTTTCAAATTCTCTCCATTGTTCTTCAAGTTTTCAACCTTCAATCCTCCCTCTTAAACCCTTCCAACCTCCAAATTTTTTTTCTAAGACCATACTAAGGTAGTACTCATCATTCTCTCCATTTGTAATGGAGTAGAATTTTTTTTAGATTTTTCTTGATTTATTTCACAAAAACCCTAGTTTGCTCCTCATTTTTTTTCATGACCTTGAAGCCATCAAATGCTCTCAAGCCATGCATAAAAAATGCTTAGAATAATGTTCTAAGGCTATTGTAAAAATTTCATAATTTTTTGGAGCATGTTTGTTGTTTTTCGATTTATGCTTTAATTCTTTTATATATGACAAAGTATGATTTTGTGAATATTATTTGATATTGTTGCTTGCTAATGTATTATAAGCATGTAGTATAAAATCATAATTTTTCAGAATACTTTTGAATTTTTTTAGAAAAGCCGTGTGCTCCATGGTGATTTAAATCCATGGTTTGATTTTTCTTTTTGAAAAATAGTTGAGATATGGTGTTTAATATATGATGTGAACATCATATAAAAATCTTGAAATTTTTGAAACACATCTCCTATTTTATTTTATATTGACCGAATACTTATATATATTTTTGGAGTATTGTTTGATTTTTATTTGGTGGAAATAGTTGAGATATGGTGTTTAAGGTATGATATGAACATCATATATTAACCTTGAATTTATTCAAACACCCTCCTATTTTCCAAGAGAGATCCGTGAGTATATATATATATATATATATATATATATATATATAGTGATTTATTTTATTTTGTTGTTGAGAATAATAGGATGTGATATTATAAATATTAGTTGATGTTTAATGCTA
Organism: Salvia rosmarinus; assembly: GCA_036937905.1. Classification (NCBI taxonomy): domain Eukaryota; kingdom Viridiplantae; phylum Streptophyta; class Magnoliopsida; order Lamiales; family Lamiaceae; genus Salvia; species Salvia rosmarinus. The sequence continues at coordinate 32,003,420 of CM072820.1, read as the reverse complement.
ATATCATATGTTATTGCATTATATAACCATATTGTGAAAGATTGGAATTTATTGTATATAATATATATATATATATATATATATATATATATATATGATTGTGATTGCCGAATTGAATAAGGATGAAAAGCATGAAATTAAATTTTAATGCATGATATGAAGTGATATTTCATATTTAGTATATAGTATAAGCATGATATATTTTTTGTGGAATTTATTAAACACCAAAGCATAGTAAATTGAAATTGCCGAGAGTTTTGAGGTTTTAACCTATGGTTTAAAATTTTGTATGATGATATTGAGTTGATAATTAAATCCTATAGTATGATAGGAGTATAACATGATTTTATTGGAATTTATTGGATACATATGCTAATTGTTGCTAATTATCGAAAACGTAACAAAATGGATAAGTATGAGTTTAATTCTAATGTTAAATGATGCTATGATAGTGAAATTAGAAGTGAATGATTGTGATTATGGTGAATGAATGGAACACTTATGCACACATACACAATGATTGTGTATTATGTTAGAAATTAGGGTTTTCTAATGCTTTAGTATAGTTTATGTTGTGTATGGTTTTGTTTAGTGTTGAATGTTTATGTTTTGTTGTTATCCTATCTGAGATTGGTATATCCCATATGGTATGTGATTGTGTTGGTCCACCAACGTTAAAAAAGGGTAACGATCGGATCCGACTTAGTTAAGGACTAACTAGATTGTGTACACGCAGTGATCGTGTGTTAAAGTTAGCTACCTCGATCGGTCACGACGACTATGTGTAGGTGGCCACCCATAGTCGCGAATGAATGATCGACATGGAAACAACGTGAATGAAATAGTTCGATCGAACGCTTTTGGAAAATGATAAAATGTTTGATAGTATGAGTCTTTAACTAAAATCCTCATGTGCTATTGTCGGCGTTAATAACTTTTGACAAAGAAAATGTTTTCGCAACGAGTCCATCGAGTACTTTTGTACTTAGTCCCGCATTTCGCTTTTGATGTGCGGTGTTGAGCAAGGATCGATGATGGGTGCGAGGTGGTGCGTAGTAACAATTGTTTTATGCTTAATTAGGAAGGATTCTAGAACCTCGGGCATGCATCGTCATATTCATGTCCACACGCTTATTGCCGCCTAACTCGATAACTTTGATGTTTTGATTATAATTGCTTTCATACCGTATCAATTTGAGGTCGCACTGTGCTTTGAATTGTGCCTCGATCGGGTTATATTTGAACCTTGCACCTTTTCGACGAGTCCTTCCGTGACTCGAGTTGGTATCAATAGCTTAATTCCTTGTTAGATATGCGTTGTTGAGTAGTTAAATGATCAACTGCATTGAATAATTATGTTTATATCCGCCGCTTTATCATACCGATGACGATCCATAGGATCCGTACTTCATTGGAAAGTCGGGTCGTCACAGATGATGACATGTTTCTGCTCACCCTTCTCGATGCAGACATACTTGAGGTGTCCGGGTAACTTTTTGAGGTCTGGCTTTCCTTGCAGAGATAATCTTTCCACTTCTACCTTCCGGTCCTCATCTGTAATGTTGCTCTCCACATAGAGCTTCTCTTATTCCTCATCAAAACCTGCAAAAGTTTCTATGCGGTCTTCTTGCAATACACATGTCTCGACCAAAGCATCATCAATAGCATCTATGTAAGAACATTTATTAATCAAATCAGAAGATGGTACAATAGCACTTTCTCGAACAAAAAAGGATACAGTCTCTTCCAAACTATTATTTTTAATAATCCATTCTTAATATCAATCAACGTGTTGGTGGTAGCCATAAAAGGTCTACCTAAAAGAATTTTGTGCTCCATACCATTTTCTTTGACATCACCCATATCAAGAACAACAAAATAAATAGGATTATCAACCCACCACTTTGACTAATATATCCTTAATAATCCCTTTAGGATAACAAATAGATCTATTAGCTAGCTGTAGACACACGGTTTTAAATCCCCCAATTCTAGTTGCTCAAAAATAGAGTAAGGCATTAAATTGATGCCTACACCTAGATTGAGCATGCATGTAGCTTGCCTTCCATTTTCTAAAGCAATCTTTATTATAAAACTTCCTGGATCGTGCTGCTTGGGTTGTAATTAGTGCTGAAGAATAGCACTAGCTACTGCGGATACTGGTGTGTCGTTTTCACCAAAAATAAAGGCGACACTCACTCAGTATGACCTTACTGCACAGATAATAGTAAGCAAAATCTGACACTCGGTCAGTATGCCCAAACTGCACAGATATCAGTAAACAAAATCGTCTCCCAAATGATTGGCGATAATTTCTCCAATTTTTCACCTGTAAAATAAGTTTGGCAAGTGACTAAACTATAAAATCGAAAATAACAAAACGAAAGGTATCCAGATGTTTGATTGTAACAAATACGATGAAAGTATCCGGTTCCAATTAATTCCACTCTAGCTTAGACAAATCCGATCCTCGATGCAAATATAACTTTAATTCATGCAAACAAACCAGTTATGATCACCGAAGACGCTTCTGACGCAATCTTATCTCTCCTTATTTTATCGGTAATTAGGAAGACATTTTACTAACTACTTCTCTAATCGAATGACAACCATAAGAGACACTCTATAGATTTAATGAGCCGACAGCTTTAAGAACTAGAAAAACCGATTCAAAACCGATAAACTCTGACGCATGATTATCGAATTAATACTGTTAAACTCTTGACTCTGATGAATCACTTTACCATTAAACAAATCTAAACCACAATTACGGATGGCCGATTCAATTGGCTACTAATTAATTCCAAACTACTAAATATTCGTGACTACCTAGCAGAGACGAAACAATTAACGACAATAAACACAGAGAATAACAGATGCATGCATAAAATTAAAGGATAAAACCAATTAGATCTCATGGAACGTGTCGCGCTAGAGTTTCCTTAATCTTTATCGGAATGAAAGAGATTAGCTAGAACTCATAAATGAATTCAAGCTAATAATGATAATGCAATGAACAAAAATTAGCAAACAAAAGAAAGAATAAAAGTAAAACTTGAGCAATTGGATTCAAAGCTGAGTTCTCTCCTCCATTCCTACGTGAATGAATGTCCAATAAATGGGATAAAAGCTATCCTATATGAAACTCTCTCAAAACAAATCTAATCCCCTATTAAAAAGGAAAACCTATTCTAATATAATAAGGACACTATTAGATAATTCAAAATAATAACTAAAGAATCCCAAATCAATAATTGAGGCCTATTACATAATTAAACTTTGTTTGATATCACAAAGCCTTCAAAAATCCATTTAATCCACGTCATTATCGTCCAGTCCCAGTGAAACATTGCTGATGGGCATACTGCACGACTTTCAAACAATAGCTTTACTTTAGTTCTTTCATTCTTCAAAACTTCATCCAAAATAATGCCAAGAACTTCAATTTGCTTATCATCCCTACAAAATACCGTAAAAACATAAATCATTAATAAGTGCAACATGAAACCTCCATTTCGATCCAAAACATGTCACTAAACATCTAAAATATGTTACCAAAATATGCCCAATCAAATCCCCCCACATTTAGACAATGCTCGTCCTCGAGCATAAAGAAAGGAAAACAAAACAAAAACTGAAACGAGAGAAAAAGAACAAACTCAAAACATAAATTGGCAACAACTTAACGGACAAAGATCATAGTCCGGATTAGAATACAATCCTCCGCAATCCTTCCGCTGATTTGTATATCAAAGCGCTTTGCTTGAGCTTGTATACAATGTTTCTCGTTACCACTATTACAATCTCCTATCCGATTTGAATACTTGATTGCATATATCCGTGTCCCCTTATCTCATATATGTTAGATCATACGGTGTGTAGAAGATCACGTGTTCGTATGATTGGTCAAGCTTAATGAGATATAAAAGTTTCACACCGAGACGACTTAAGGACGAGTTGTCGGTTTAGGGCTGCAAGATAGATAAGAAGTGACTTGACTTAGTTGCTTGTCTATGCCGGTACGCCTCCGACGTATCAAGGATCATAGTGAGATGTGTTCTTCTTTCGACCGTCGTGAAGAACCAAGATCTCGTGACTTACGATGATCTAAGCCTCGATAAGGTATTAGGTGAGTATGAGTTGTCGACCATCACTTCGACTTGTTATGAGTGAGGGTTATATGTTCTAACCCAAGATTCTCCGATCTCTCGGTGGTGGCAAAGGTCTCAGATGTCACGCTAGTTATCTCAGACGAGTCACCGATCCGCTTAGGACGATGATGTCCCCTTAAGAGCTCAAAGGTTTATTGTACTAAACCCCGCAGTTGAGTTAGCTCAACAATAATAAGGTTGAGTGGTACTACTTAAGAAATGAAGTTATTAATCGCTTTAAGCAATGATTGCTATAAATGATTAATGGACGCTCGATATCTTAAATACGGGATTCAGAATGTCTAAGTGCAAGCCCGACTCAACTTCGTAATAAAGGGTAAGTCAACATTATTTCTCTAGTGGCATGATCGAATGTTTATAAATTAATTTATGTTCGGTCGAACATAAGATAATTAATTTATTCGAGGCCCATCTTTATTCCTCGTGATTTGATCCCTGGCCGGCCCATCCAGCCCATAGCTACAAGTAAATCGGTCCCTATGTGCTCTCAAAGGAAAGGTTTTATTCTCTTTATCCCACAAGGATATTATTATATTTATGGTATATGCATAGATCCTTTCCATATAAGATTATGGTAATAATCCCGAGTGTATGGAAATAATCCCGAGTATGGAAATAATCCTAAGATTATGGTAATATTCCATATAGATTATGGTAATATTCCATATAGGATTAAGGTAGTGCATTATAAATATAAGGTATGAGATAAAGTCAGGTTAATGCTCACATAACAACACTAGAATTTTCGGTCATCTCATTGTGTGTGAGAAAGAAAATTTTCGAGAGCTTTGGTGAAGAGAGCATTGGGTGATTTTCCAAGCATTCTCCATAGATCGCCCTCACCGACGCTGGAGATTGGGCAATCGGGATACAGTCCGTAAGGTCAAAGCACGAGTCCGATCCGCTCGATCCGCTCATCTCGCTCCATCGACCTCTTCGCATCCAAAGGTAAACACGTGAAAACCCCAACGTGTTGCGATTTATTTATATAGACGCATGCTAGGTTTATAATCAATGTATGGTGAATTAAACACCCAAGATGGATCCTCGGGCGGGGTTAACAAGATCCTCGACGGTATCTCGCGAGCGAGCCTCGGGTCGCGTGGGCGATCGCGAGGCGCGGCGATGGGCGTGCGTTCACAAGACGAGATCCTGGCGCCACGCGAGCAATCTAGCGGTCGCGAGATGAGGCCGCGAAGCAAGCGAAGCGAAGCGAGCTAGCGGGCGACGGGCGCGCTCACGCGCGAAAAACCGCTTCGCGGCGCAGCATCATGGTCGTGAGTTTCGCCGCCGGGCGACGACGCCTCTGCAGACGCTCGGCGCCGGGTGGCCACGCATGTTCCGCTCGTCGGTCGTGATCGCTTTAGCGACCGCGAGGACACGCGAGAAGGCGCGGACAAGAGGTCGGCGCGGTGGGTCTCGCCTCAGCGCCGCCCAAAGACGATTGGCCGACCCGCCCGCACCGCTTCCAGATTTTCCGTCCGCGCCCGCACGCGAGGCCCAATTGTTGAATCCGTCCGTGCCCGCACGCGAGGCCCGTTTTCAGTTTAATTGCACTTTGTAAATCTATGTAATAGATTAGATTTAAATGTGCGAGTTTCACGATTGGGCGCGATGAACGCTTTATTTTATTTTATCGCTCATATGCATGTCGTGGATGTTTAAATTATGCGGAGCATGTTATGTATGTTTATATTACGCCGACAAACCTTTATGTGTTTTACGAATTGGATGCGCATAGTAAGCATGCTAGGTTTATCGCTTATCAAGCATTTTTTAGAATTTCGAGCATGTTTTACATGTCGAGTTCTATAGAAAAGCATGCTAGATTACGTGATCTCGCATGGACAAACCTTTGAATAAAAAGACTAAGCAAGCAACCCGACAAATTATTTTTTCAAATTTAAATGTCAAGACCTCCACTTTTTGATCTCTAAACAAAGTGAGACGCATCGTGAGTAAACGCCCACACGCGCTTTGCTTGCACTGCTTATCATAAGTTTATTAGATGAGATTTCTAAATAAAACATTTTAAATCTATTGAGAAGTGGGAGTTTCATGTAAACGCCCACACGCGGGCTTGCATGTGCGATTTTCATAAGTTCTCTAGAGATAGATATAAAATGAGATAACAAAAGAATTTGAATTGGAAGCGTATGGTCCGGTGAGTATACCAATTCTAAGAATTCATTTTCACGTTAAAATTGTGGTCATTGCTAGACATCACCTCAAGTACAACTTCCGCCAAGTCCCTTCTGCGATAGTGATGTGGTCTAGTAAGGTCCAATCATTAATTTCATTCATTAAGGATAAGTTGACATGGATTGAAATTAAACGACTAAAAGGTATATTTTAGTCCGGTCGAGGGGTTCATGTGTAAACGTACACACGCGCGGGCTTGTATGTTGAATTCCTTGGGCGATTGGAGGTTTCAATTAATATTGTTTTATCAAAAGGTTACAATATTATTATTACGTAATTATTTGCAATCGTATGCTTATGTGTTTTACATTATCGCTTCGATATGTCTCTTACGCCGATTATCAATATGCTCGCACAAAATCCGTTATCCGTCCAAATTTTATCGAGTGGAAACGAAACATGGAATATGTTCTTATCGCTGAAGAACACATGTTTGTTCTCACTACTCCTAAACCCGATGCCTTATCGACGATCGACTAATGAGCAAGAGAGTCAAGGACTTTGGAATAAGTCAAACAATATGGCTAAATGCTATATGATGACTACTATGTCCAAAGGCTTGCAGTGCGCACATCGATCGATGGTAGACGCGACCGATATTTGGTCAAGTCTCGAGAGTAAGTTTGGGCGATTGATCTCGACGACCGCCCACACAATGAGAGAAATCTTGGCGTGTAAGATGGAAGAAGGAAGTTCGTCCATGAACATGTCTCCCACATGACTCATCTCATGGATAGTCTTGATCGGTTGGGAGGAGGTATTGACCAAGCCAAGGTCGATATCATCCTCAATACACCGCCCAAGTCTTTTGAGAACTTTCGGCGTGAATGCGATCATGAGCAAGACCGAGTTTACACTTAGTCGGTTGTTTAATGATCTCGTTCTTTGCGGAAGGAGTTATGGGAAAAGGAGCACATGCTCTTGCTAGCACATCTAAGGGCCCAAAATTTTCGTTGCAAAATGGAAATAGAAAAGGGGTACCAAAGGTGGTAGAGGCGAGGAAATAGTGGGAGTAATGGGAACAAGAACATGGTTGCCACGGAGGCTTGAAGAAGCGAAAGAGAAGGGCAAGTGCTTCAGTCTTGGCAAGACTGGGCATTGGAAGGCCAAGTGCCCTATGCTCAAGGCTCAAGGTACGCCGCTTGCTTTAGTAACGAAACATGTTTAGCGACTTGTTCTACCCATTCTTGGGTAGTAGATCTGGTATAGCGATCATGTTTGTTACACCTGCGGGGGTTCCCGCGACAAGGAGTCTGTTTGATGGCGAGATAACGATCTCCATGGGCAACAGCGAAAGTCAAGCTGTTGCGGTTGGAGATGTTTCTTTATGTTTTGGGACAACAGCTTTTAGTTTTGAAAGACGTTTTATATGTGCGGATTTTCATGAACCTTGTTTCTGTTTGAAATTATTTACTCATGGATATTCGTTATTTTTGATAGTGGTGTTTCTATCATAAGAAATGACGAAGTTATCGTGTTGGCACTTTATATAATTAAGCTTTATACTATTTCTCAAAAACATAATACCTATAACTATGTTGCATCTTCATCAAACCCTAAAAGAGAAAGTTTTCTTCAAGATGACTCTACTTTTCTCTCGGCATCTTAGATTAGGTCACATCAATCTAAATAGGATCCAAAGACGGCTAAGAATGGGCGTTGGGTAATCTCACGGTTACTCCGCTCCCGACCTGCGAATCTCAGTATAGAAGGTAAGATGTCGACTGCACCCTTCAAAGCGAAGGGTTATAGAGCCAAAGAAATGTTGGAGTTAGTCCATTCGACTGTGTGGACCGATGTCCACACAAGCTCGTGGAGGGTACGAGTATTTTGTCACTTTCATCGACGATTACTCAAGGTGCGGATACATATACCGCTTCACCGCAAGTCCAATGCTTTGAGAAATTCAAAGAGTTTAAGGCGGAAGTGGAGCGAAGCTAGGTAAGAGTATCAAGTCATCAGGGTCTGATCGCGGTGGCGAATACCTCGATGTGAGTTTATGGACTATCTAGTGAAGTGTGGGATTACATCCCAACAAGATTTCACCGGGCACACCACAAAAAATGGTGTGTCGAGGCGAAGAAATAGGACTCTTTTGGAAATGGTTAGATCTATGATGAGTTATGCTACATTGCCTATTTCGTTACGGGGATATGCCTTAGAGACGGCGGCATACTTGCTAAATCTAGTACCGCCCAAGTCACCGAAAAGACCCTTTCGAGTTGTGGTTTGGGCGAAGCCCGCTTTAAGCCACATAAGGATATGGGCGATCCGACATGTGTCTTTGAACAAGAAGACCGACAAGTTGAGGCTAGATCGGACGCAAGGCTGTTTATTGGCTATCCTAGAGGAACGAAGGTGGTTTATTCTATAGTCCTAAGGATCGAAAGGTCATTATTAGCACTAATGCCCGATTCTTAGAAGAGGATTATATGAAAATCATAAGTCCAAAGTTGAAATCATTCTTCAAGAATTAGAAGATGATCGTATTCCACCACCGATTAAGCCAAAGGTGCGAGATGTCGAGTCTAGTGGGAGGATCGACACCGATACTTCAAGAAATTGAAGTGGGTCGAGTTCCACCTGAGATACCGACCGTCATGTGGTACCTACACAGCAAGTTGTGCAAGTTAGAGAACCACAAGTATCTCGCACCACCGTTGCCATTGTGCTCAGAGAACCTCGTCAGAGTGGGAGGATTGTTCGTCAACCCGAGCGATTTATGTTCGTGGGTGAATCTTCGGATTTGGTCCCAGCAGACGAACATGCAATAATCGACCCATGGACATACAAGGAGGCGATACAAGATATTGATGCAAGATCATGGCACACCGCTATGGACTTAGAAATGGAGTCCATAACGGCTATGGATGTATATGAAAAGACACCTCTACCAGATGGCAAGGAAGCCATAGGTAGTAAGTGGATATACAAGAGGAAGAGATATTCCGATGGAGAGGTTTCGGCTTTTAAAGCCAGGCTTGTGGCGAAAGGGTACACTCGGTTGAGGGCATCGATTTCGATGAGACCTTTTCGCCTGTAGCAATGCTCAAGTCCATCAGAATTCTTCTAGCCATAGCAGCCCACTTGAACCTAGAGGTTTGGCAAATGGATGTTAAAACCGCTTTTCTAAACGGTTACCTTGAGGAAGGTAGAGACATCTATATGCAGCAACCTGAAGGTTATGTGGTAAAGGGTGAAGAACATCTAGTATGGAAGCTTAAGAAGTCCATTTATGGACTTAAGCAGGCCTCCCGATCATGGAACTTACGCTTTGACGAGGTGGTAAAGTCCTATGGATTTACCGAGTTGCCTAGCGAGAGTTGTGTGTATCGGTTAGATGTCAACGGTGATGTGGTATTTCTTGCACTTTATGTAGATGACATCCTTCTAGTTGGCAACAACGTGAAGCTGTTATCAGACGTAAAGAGTTGGCTATCCGATCAGTTTCAAATGAAAGACTTAGGAGATGCAGCGTACATTCTTGGGATCAAGGTTTACCGAGATCGCAAGAATAAAATGTTGAGCTTATCTCAGCGCCTTACATTGATACTGTAATTACTGCTTTAGTATGCGCACCGCCAAGAAAGGATTGTTACCTTTCGGACATGGCGTTCCTTTATCTAAGACACGATCACCTATGACCCAAAGGAGATAGAGGAAATGAGACAAGTTCCTTACGCCCGCCATAGGAAGTCTCATGTACGCAATGCTATGCACAAGGCCCGATATCTGCTATGCGGTAGGCATAGTAGCTAGATATCGATCTAACCTCGACAAGCTCATTGGATCAAGATAAAGCATATACTCAAGCACACGAAAAGGACTCGAGATTATAGGCTAGTTTACCATGCAGATAGTCTAATGCCTTTGGGTTATACAGACTCGGATTTCCAAGCTGACCGTGATGAGAAAAAGTCAACCTCGGGCTATGTGTTTACCTTGGGAGGTGGAGCCGTATCCTGGCGGAGTGCAAAGCAGCGATGCATTGCGGACTCTACCATGGAAGCCGAATATGTAGCCGCTTCGGAGGCTTCAAGGAGGCAGATGGTTCAAGAACTACCTCATGGATCTAGATGTGGTACCTGGTTTGCCCAAGAGTATCATAGTTTACTGTGATAACTCAGGTGCAGTGGCAAACTCGAAGGAACCACGGACCCACAAGGCGACCAAACACATAGAGAGAAAGTACCATGTCATACGAGAAATCGTTAGACGAGGTGACGTGCTGATTGAAAAGATTGATACGACGGAAAATCTAGCGGATCCATTCACGAAGAGCCTGCCGCAAAAAGTCTACGATGGACACGTTAGAGGACTTGGATTGCGCTTGATGGCACCCACTTAGAAAGGAAACTTTTGTATAAGTGGGAGAAGCAAAGTGATGGTTGTTTGTAATAGCTAGTAGAAAGACACATTGTATACTAAAAGTTTGCTTTAGTATAAGTGGGAGATTGTTGGATTTGTATACTGAAAGCAGTTTGGTTGAGCTTGTATACAATGTTTCCTGTTACCACTATTACAATCTCCTATCTGATTTGAATACTTGATTGCATATATCTGTGTCCCCTTATCTCATATATAAGTTAGATCATACAGTGTGTAGAAGATCACAGAAGTCTGTATGATTGGTCAAGCTTAATGAGATATAAAAAGTTTCACAGCAGACGACTTAAGGACGAGTTGTCGGTTTAGCCGCAGATAGAGAAGAAGTGACTTGACTTAGTTGTTTGTCTTTGCCGTACGCCTCGACGTATCAAGGATCACAGTGAGATGTGTTCTTCTTTCTGACCGTCGTGAAGAACCAAGATCTCGGTGACTTACGATGATCTAAACCTCGATAAGGTATTAGGTGAGTATGAGTTGCTGACCATCACTTTGACTTGTTATGAGTGAGGGTTATATGTTCTAACCCAAGATTCTCCGCATCTTGGGTGGTGGCAGTGCTTGTATGTCACGCTAGTTATCTGTATCGAGTCACCGTATCCGTTTAGGATGATGATGTCCCCTTAAGGAGCTCAAAAGGTTTATTGTACTAAACCCCGCAGTTGAGTTAGCTCAAGCACAATAATAAGGTTGAGTGGTACTACTTAAGAAATGAAGTTATTAATCGCTTTAAGCGATGATTGCTATAAATGATTAATGGACGTTCGATATCTTAAATACGGGATTCGTAATGTCTAAGTGCAAGCCCGACTCAACTTCGTAATAAAGGGATAAGTCAACATTCTTTCTCTAGTGGCATGATCGAATGTTTATAAATTAATTTATGTTCGGGTGAACATAAGATAATTAATTTATTTGAGGCCCATCTTTATTCCTTGCATTTGATCCTGGTCGCCCATCCAGCCCATAGCTACAAGAAAATCGGTCCCCATGTGCTCTCAAAGGAAAGGTTTTATTCTCTTTATCCCACAAGGATATTATTATATTTATGGTATATGCATAGATCCTTTCCATATAAGATTATGGTAATAATCCTGAGTGTATGGAAATAATCCTGAGAGTATGGAAATAATCCTAAGATTATGGTAATATTCCATATAGGATTATGGTAATATTCCATATAGGATTAAGGTAGTGCATTATAAATATAAGGTATGAGATAAAGTCTAGGTTAATGCTCACATAACAACACTAGAATTTTCGGTCATCTCATTGTGTGTGAGAAAGAAAATTTTCGAGAGCTTTAAGTGAAGAGAGCATTGGGTGATTTTCCGAAGCATTCTCCATAGATCGTCCTCACTCGACGTTGGAGATTGGGCAATCGGGATACAGTCCAGAAGGTCAAAGCACGAGTCCGATCCGTTCGATCCGTTCATCTCGTTCCATCGACCTCTTCAGATCCAAAGGTAAACACGTGAAAACCCCAACGTGTTGCGATTTATTTATATAGACGCATGCTAGGTTTATAATCAATGTATGGTGAATTAAACACCCAAGATGGATCCTCGGGGCGAGGGTTAACATACGTTTTCCCTACACCTTCAACCCTTCTTTCGATTCAAAACTATGTAAACACCTTTCATTCAAGTCAAAATCATGCAAGATCAATCCAAACCTCACCAAGTTCCCTCTAAGACTCTCAAAGAACGAAAATAGACAGATTTACTCATTAAATCATGACTTGATGCTTTCAATCACAAGTTTGTCCATATGTCACTGTATCCACTACAAATGAACTCATGCACAATCACTAGGTCTTTCGATGGGTTGTAATGGGGCTTGGGTGCATAGAAGGATAAAGAAAAGGATAAAAATAGGCTTATAAGACCAAAAATATGCAAGTATGTACTCCTCAATTCTTTACTTCATTATGGCACATTGTTGCACACCGTCCATTATACCATCAACTTACGTTCTTAATATATGAAAGTATCAACATATAACTTCAAACATTCTGCTCATTACTTGATTCCCCAGTTTACTTTGCTCTTTTTCTTTTCTTTGTATTTTTTTTCTTCATTCTCTTTTTTTTTTCTTTTTTTTTCAATGAAACCCCAGCATAATCTCCCATATTTTCAATCACATTGAACACCAAAATATAATCCTACTGATCATGTCGAAAATTCAAAAAATTTGCATATTATTGGTGGGTCAAAAGAAGGCTAAGAAAGGCTAAGGCTTATATTTAGTAGCTTTTATGATCAAGAAAATGATTAAGGCACAAGAAGGCTAACTAGTGGAAAATTGAGAGTAGGAAGTAAATAATCAGGCCAAATATATAGGGATAATGATAAAAAAACTGCCTAGATCAATTTAATACACGACTTTCATATGCCGTTTCAACTATGGAAACAAGGCAAACTTGACATCAAGGTATCAAGTCAGACACAACACTCTTCAAAGAAACAAGGAACATTTTCAAGTTTGCTCATAGGCTCAAATCCCACAATATAAGTAAGCTCAAAAATTTTGATCAATCTTGCACTTATTCATCATCCATGAATACATACAGATGTTTTTGCATGATTTATTATCAAAAGAAAACAACCAAACAGACCAAGGCAATATCCTAATCTCTCATATTCAATTCATCCATCTAAAAGTTGCCATAACTCAAATAAAACAAAACAAAACAAGATAAAAAACTTTTCTTTTTTTTTTTGCTTTTAAGAACAAAGAAACTACGAACAGAAAAACAACCAACTTTTCCCCCACACTTAGACCACACAGTGTCCTCATTGTGTGAAAGAGAGACCAACAAATAAAAAAAACATAAATGGACAATAAAATAGAAAATAGAATAAGAATAGAAACTTCCCTGAACAAATCAAGTAGAGGATGAGACATACAACGGGCGATGAAGGCAGGTTTTGAGGGGCCTCGGTGCGCGGCTCTTGTGGTGGTTCACTTGGGTGGATGACAGACGGATGGAGTATTCATGCCATGTAGAACAGAGCTTCCAAACATGTAGAAAAAGGAATTAAAATAAAAAGAAAGTAAAAAGAAGGTAAAAGAAACAAAAAAAAGAAAATCTTGGGTTGCCTCCCAAGTAGCGCCCTTGTTTAAGGTCCAAGACCGGACACCATGGAGGTACGATCAGAAGTTGACGACGGAAGCAGCCAAGTTCATCTCTTGAAACTCGACTATCTTCATCCCTTCAATTGTAAACTGCTGTCCATCTGGAGGACCGTGCGGTATGGGCATAGTGCCAAGCTCCTTCTGTAATTTGCTTAAATGTTCAATAACATTAAGGTCCTTATTGACAACAATGGGCAGCGTGTCATCCTCTTCTAAAATTGCATACTTCAAATAACTGTGAGAGATTGTTCAATTCTAGCTTTTCGTCTTTCACAAAAGATGACAGAATTTGCTCCGTCTCGGTCATTATGTGTCATAGCCCGACTACTTCAACAAGTAATTAGGCCGTGACTTGGGGTTAAGAAGGAAATTCTGATAATCGATAACTACAAATGTGATCAAATAAATATCAAGAGATAAGATATGAATCAACTTTCATCAAGAAGGAATCAAACTTTAATGGTCCAAAGAGATAGAATGGAATTGGGCAAGGAAGATTTTTAGGTCCTCAAACCATAATAAAGAATCAAATGAAGAAGAATAACGGTTGAGGACGAATAATCACAAGAAATATCCACTAATAAGGATAGACTTTATCAAGATAATCAAATTGGCGATTCGCAAATCAATTAAACATTGAGCAACAGCCCGAAGAATCATGAAAATTTTCCAATAACGAACATGTGAAATCCTTGTTCACAAACATAATAAGAATGTCGAATTCACATCATCAAATAAGGACTATCGTTAAGAGCACAATCATTTCAACTTAACAAAACTATAAAGCAAGTAAAGGCCAAAGTTCGGTAATGGAAAGTGTGACTGAGAATTATGTATGAAGACATAACTCTCTGGGCAACAAAACATGACAACATCAATGAACAACAATTCATCATGAATTAAAAGAATCTATAGAAACTCCTTTGCGCAGCATTCGATTCTAGCATCCTTTCGAGCTCAACCTGCATATTTAGAAATATATGCAGGGTGTGAGTACAAAAATGCACTCAGTAGGTATACGCCGAAAACATAAAATATTGCCCTTTAGGGCTATATACTTGACTTGCCATAAAAATAAACTTATGCAGGGGTTCTATTGAAATTACCTGCATAAGACCATTCAAATCTGTTCATTCATACACATATCATCATAACATATGTATATGCATATCATATGCTTGCATGCAACTTTCTCTTTTCCTTCCCATATCCACGGATTCTTTCTGCGTGTTGAGAAGTAGGCCTCCTTCTCAAACACCTTGACCCAAAGGTCACTACCCGACGTCGGTCTATTCTTTCTTTCTTTCTTTTTCTTTCGTGGATAGGTAGTGGATGATGCTTATGCTCATGCTCAAAATCAGGCAAGTAAATTAACTTTTCAATAAATGCATATCATATCATATCATCTTCTATGCAAAAGCATATCATATCATTTGAAAATATATATAAAAGCATAAGCATATCATTATAGAAAATATGTTTACCCACCTGGCGATAGTCACTCAGACTGTACCTTCTATCTTTCACTTCTTTCTTCTTCCCATATGGTCCATCAATCAGCATAAAACGACATACAAGCCTATCAAGAACAAACAAGAACATAACTTATCTTAGTCATCGATACGACTATATCATCTCGATATCAAGACGCTATGGTCTATCAACACTTGGGCCATTGCATCCTCTAACATCTTAAACATATAACAAGACATTACGAAGCCTCATATATCTAAACGAGCATGAAAAACTCAACAACAAGCTTAAACTATCCAATCTTAGCCAAAAACCTAACAACCCCTTAAGATATAACTTATGTCCGACATCAAAAATCACGTGAGACATCATCTAACACCAACGGACCTCTATACATGCTCAACTATCATCAAAGATCATCAATCTATCATTAAAATACAAAGATCAAAGCTTTAACATTGAAAACCCATTTTTGCCGAAAAACTAAAATTTTACAACTTTTGAATACGTTGGCCGAAAAATCCAAATAAATCATTTAAGCATTATTCATATCGTAGATTCTAAATATGAAGTCAAAATGATCAAATAAAATAAAAAATCCAACATTATAGAAGCTAGGGTTTTCGGCCAACATAGGAGTTTTTGCATATGTTCGATTTCAAACGTTTTTCTTGCTCAAAACATATTTATATCTATCCAACAACACATATATGAAGGCAATTCAATCATATCAACATCATATATTCAAGATCCATGCCCTCTATATTTTTGAAAATTTCATGAAATTCCAAACAACAAACATATGCTTCACAAATTCAACGTTAAACAATACGTAGACGACGAATCTATCATAATATCAAGAATTAATCGAACAAAACATATCCTTCATAATTCTTCCAAAATGACCGAAAATATGAAATTACATAAGTTCATATTTTTAAATTTTTCAAATCGTAGATGTATTCTAGAGATGAAATTATACCTTATTTCGAAGACGCATCGAAAATTAAACGATTGGATCATTCTAATTTTGGCTTGAAATTTTTGAAATTTTGTGTGTGTGTGTGTGTGTGAGTGAGTGTGTGTTGGACGAAAATTGGAGAGGAAAAATGAAGGTGAATAGTGGTCTCCAAAATCTATGTATGTATTTAATAAACTAATTTCTATTTTATTTTGATTTTCTTTAATAAAGTGATTATTCATCCTTTTCTAGAAACTCATTTCATTTACTCATTTTCTTTAATAAAGAAGATGAATCACTTTTCTTTAGAAATTAAATATAATTATTGTAAATAATGCATAGCATTTTTATAACAAGAAATCGAAACTAATTATTAGATAAAAAAATCTCTACTTGAATCTTTGCTTTTAAAACTCAATAATAAATCACAAACATCAGAATATACTTATTAAAAATATTTTTGACCTTAAAAACTATTTTAAATATTCCGCTCTTAATCCGAGCTTAATCGGCAAACGCCTATGCCACAAAAGCATAGATTTTGAAATTCTCAATTTTATGAAATTAAGACTTCTTTGAGCATGTATCTATCATCTCAAGACTATTGAAATATAGGTCTTCTTATTCTAAATAAGATCTAAGAATCTTATCTCAGATTCTATCTCAAATCTGTCTCGGTTCTATTTTCTCAATGCGAAGCTTAACGTAAAAGCTTCTAACTTAAACAACTCTTTATTAAGAATACAATACCCTTCTTATAAAGCTCTTAACCAGGAGCTAAATTCTGCTACAGGAGAACGAGGTATTACATTCTCACCCCCTTACAAAAATTTCGTCCTCGAAATTTAGTACCTTTTTGCTGAGGTACTTCTTTAATATCTGATTTCTTAGCTTCCATGACGCTTCTTCTAAACCATGATGATTCCATGTCGATCTAAAATGCATTCTGGCTTCTTTTCGTGACTTAAATCTGGTTCAAGAATAATGTTCTTTTGCTGTGAGATGTGTTTTGAAGCAACACATATCATCGTAACTACTACGCATGGAATACCCTGTAAAAATTGTTGAAACTTGGAAGCAATACTAAATTATAGACGATTGGCTCAATCTTGTCCAGAATCTCGTACAGTCTGAAAAAGCCTTGTTTGAACTTCTTAGATTCTTTTCTTTACTTGTCGTACGATTCTTCATTCGCTTCTGATCCAAGCACTTCTCTTTCGTCAAATACGTCTTAATAAAGCGACGATCTATACTTTCTGCCATATAAGACTTCATAGAATGCCATATAAATCGTTGTTCTGATCTTGCCTTCCAAAGTCTGAATGGTCTTTTCGAAATGACCATCTATTTGAGAATAAAAACAAACTATACTGTATTTCAATCTTGTACTCATCCGTTGTTGAAAACTCGTCCCAAAACGAGATGTAAACTTGGAGACTTTGCTTGAAATGATCGAGACGTCATTTCATATAAATGTACTATCTTTCGAACGTATACTTGAGTTAACTTGTCAGCTCCATACGTGATAGAGACCAGAATAACATAAGCATACTTCGTTAGTCGATCGATTGTCACCCAAACTTCGATTTGGGTAACCAACACGTATGTCTTCTCATCTTTTCAACTTTATAAAGAACATAACGGACTGGTCTGCAGAATTCATAATCATATACTGCGATGTAACAGCCCTCTAATCCTAAGGACGGATTAACGAAGACTAATACTTGGGACAGTAATCAAGGAACATGAAAGACAATTAATCATAGACTTGTGGAGTAAATTTCAAGTAAACTAAGAAGCTTCAACCATTATATACATTACACACATAATATACAGGTGGGACTAGACCAACAGATCCTTAACACAAGAATTCAAATGATCTGAAGGTATTAAACTATCAACATCAAAACATAAACTTAGTGTTCTATTGCAGCGGAAAAGCATGTGAATACACATATGACGATGTGTAGTCAAGGTTTCTAACATATCATTATCAAAAGGGGTCCGACTGCTCAACACACCTCCATCCATCATCTGCTCAACCTGCACATTTAAAAACAAACATACAGGGCTGAGTACAAGAATGCACTCAGTGAACTCATGCCAAAAACATTTTATCAACTTTAAATTACACTGCCCCATCATAGTAAGATACAAGGGTTTTATTTGAAAAGGCCTTGTACTTACGAAACGTTTTCATCATTTCATAAATATTTGTCTGGCCAGACATATTTTCCTTGTATGTATGATCCATATCACATCTCATATAACATCTTATAAACTCATCTCGCGCTGTAGAAGGAGGCCTCCTCCCATGGACGTCGTGACCGGCCGAGAACCCTTTCAGCACACAGTCACCAAATAGTGCACAAAAATCCTTGCCACTCTGGCACAGGATACGAATTCTCAATCATCCTTGTGAGTTCTAACAATGATACGAATTCAAACATTTCATGAGTTGGGAGCTACCCAACAACATTCATAATTCGTTCATGGATAGGATACATATATAAAACATAAACATTTGGGCAGGTAATTAAATAAATCATTTCATCTTCATTTCTTGCAAATAAGCATCGTAAATAAATTATTTTGTAAGCATTTTATCTTTTTGAGTATAATAAAGCCCACCTAGATTGTCGATTTTTCAAAATATGATTTCTTTCTACGTCGCTTGATCACGTCCGTGTCCCACCTTTACGTAAAAACTAATTTAGTACGTCGGTTACGTTTTTTGAGATTTTCAAAGGTTAATAAACTTTGATAAATTTATAATATAATATTTCGCATCCCTTAACTAAATTAATACGTATTTTCATCATATATCTTAATTAATCATTTCTTGTACTTCGATAGAGACGAGATATGATCTACGATCTCATTTTAACCATTTAGGTTAAACGTCGAACTTATACTAACGTCTTTCGATAAAATGATTTCAATTATGAAATCGTTTCTCACCAATGAGATAATCTTTTAAAATTAATACGTTTTACACGTATTAGTGTACTTATTCAACGTATTTCATACGTTTAGACTTAAGTCAACGATTTTGACATTTCTTAACTTATTTTTCGAATTATTCACATATTTGATAACCAATTTCCATATAAATCGATTTTCAATCGATTTCTTATCAATTCACCCTAATTCTCGATTTTTCACATTAATCAATAAACATGATTTATATTTCACTTTAATGACACCTTACTTATACATTTCATATTATTCTCGCATCTAACGTTATTTAATATGACGTTTCGCCGTAAACATAGTATACTATGTTTCTAAAATCCCATAAATTCTTAGTAGGTCTAAAAATATTTTCTAAGGACATAATATATTATTTTTCTTGATATAAAGGATTTAAAACCCTAATTTCTCAATAACAACTCTCGGCCCCTTAGTAAATGCACTTACACAATACATTGAATGAAACAATTAAAATCCTACAATTTGGATCACAAAACCGCCGGTACTCTTATTTCAAAAGGGAGGAGCTTTTATTTATTTTGTCTTATGACCCACAATAATATCTACACAATGCCAAATGTAATTAAATTCATCACACAAGAGTTTTAAATAATCTTCCAACCTCAATTTGGTCCAACATATACGGCTACCCTCTTCTCAAAGCATCCCACTTGATTTACCTAGTTAATGATCTTGATTTTGGTGTAGTTATATCACACTTGATTCATCTAATACACATCATAGCAAAGATAGAAGAATTTAAATCCTTGAACCTTAATATATATATAAGCTCACGGCACTTTTGAATATTAGTGCCCAACATTTGATTTTCTTCCTATTTATAGATATATAACATAATATATGTCTTAGATGATAAATTAAATCATAGAAAAAATAATTAAAATGATTCATGTGTCAAAAACCCTAATTTTCGAAATTAGGATTTTCGAAAATTGCTAACTTGTTCAATAATTATTCCTTAATTCTCTAGCATTTTTTAACGATAAATAATGTTCTTATTATATAAAATAATCATAGGAATTTAAATATTATAATTCCTTGATCATTAGACTTATTTTTCTAATCGTCTCTAACGTTGACGTTCGAAATGTCTCAAAACGTTCATAATCGAACCATCTCAAAATGTTCGTAATAAAGTCGTAATGACTTTATTAATTCATTTAATTAATAAGGGAATTTTAATTCTAAGCTTTGTTACTTAGAAAAATTGACGCAATATTAACTATCGATATTCAATTGACGTTAAAATATTACTATCGAAAGAATTTATATAAACTATATACCTTAATTCACAATCGTTAGTGAATATGATATAAGAATTCATTATATCATAAATAGTCGAAATCAATATTCGATAAGTTACTAATTCAATTATCGTGACGAAACCCAAATTTACGAATTTTAATTATCGTAATTAGTTTTAATTCTTCTGGATATTACATCCTACCCCTTAAAAAATTTCATTCCAAATTTGCATACCTTAGAAAACATTTGGGGTATCGTTCTTTCATGGCATCCTCAAGCTCCCACGTGGCCTCCTCTTGTCCATGATGTCTCCACAACACTTTTACTAGAGAAATGGACTTGTTTCTTAACTGTTGAACCTTACAGTCTAAAATAGCCATGGGTTCTTCTTCATAACTCATATCTGGGTTGAGGATCACGTCGTCTTGATGGATCACGTGTTTTCGATCATGTATGTACTTTCTTAGTTGTGACACGTAAAAAAAATTGTGTACATTCCCCAAACTTGGCGGAAGAGCCAATCTATAGGCAACTGGGCCTATTCTTTCTAGGATCTCATAAGGTCCTATAAAACGGGGTCTCAATTTTCCTTTCACTCCAAACCTTATAATTCCTTTCGATGGAGAGACTTTAAGAAAGACTTTATCTCCACATTCAAAATGTAGCTCAGATCTACGCGTATCAGCGTAAGACTTTTGTCTATCTTGAGCTTCTTTTATTCGTTGCCTAATTTGACGGACGATCTCAATCATCTCACTTACTGTGTCAGGCCCTAATACTCTTCTCTCACCTACTTCATCCCAATAAAGCGGCGATCGACATTTCTTTCCATATAAGGCTTCGTATGGGGCCATATTAGTCATCGCTTGATAACTATTATTGTAGGCAAACTCAATGAAGGGTAAAACATCTTCCCACTTTGCACCTCGATCCAACACTACTGTTCTCAGCATATCTTCAAGTGTTTGAATAGTCCTTTCTGATTGCCCATCGGTCCGTGGAAGAAACGCTGTGCTAAAATTCAACTTCGTGCCTAATTCCTTTTGTAAGCTAACCCAAAATCTCGAAGTGAATTTGGAATCTCTATCAGATGTGATAGATGTTGGTACCCCATGCAGGCGTACAATTTCTTTTACGTACAATTGGGCTAACTTATCAGATCCATGAGTAATCTCAATTGGCAGAAAATGTGCACATTTTGTGAGTCTATCCACTACTACCCATATAGCAGTGTTCCCTCTTTTCGACTTTGGCAAACCCATAACAAAATCCATCGCTATTTCATCCCATTTCCATTTGGGTATTTCCAAAGGCTGTAACTTTCCATAGGGTCTTTGGTGCAATGCTTTCACTAGCTGACAAACAAGACAACGCTCTACAAAAGAGGTTACGTCTCATTTCATGCCTTCCCACCAGAACTTTCCTCGTAAGTCTTGATACATTTTAGTGCTTCCTGGGTGGGCGGTATCAGGTGTATCATGAGCCTCACTCATGACTTCGTTTCAAAGCTCGATATTATTGGGAACGCATAATCTTTCCTCAAACAATAAGGCATTGTCTGATGCTTCTCGAAAATCCTTCAGCCCTTCAGTTCTTACATTAACCCTTGTTCTTTCCAACTTTTCATCATTCCTCTGTTCGTCTATTATCTTCTTTCTCAAATTAGACGTCAATGTGAGTGTAGCAATACGACTCATGATCGTCTCTGGTTGTTCAACCATTTCTATTTTCATTCTTTCAAACTCTTCAACGAATTTTTCTTCCCTTGTAAAGAGACTTCCCAATTTGGGTTGATTCTTACTACTCAAGACATCAGCTACCACATTTGCCTTACCCGGGTGATAATTTATACCAAAGTCGTAATCCTTTACCAATTCGAGCCATCTTCTTTGCCTCATGTTTAAGTCTCTTTGCTCGAAGAAGTATTTCAAGCTCTTATGATCTGTAAAGATCTCACACCTCACCCCATAGAGGTGATGTCTCCAAATCTTTAATGCATGTCCTACTGCTGCTAGTTCCAGGTCATGAGTTGGTTAATTCAATTCATGTGGTCTAAGTTGTCGGGATGCATAAGCTATCACTTTTCCTTCCTGCATCAACACACAACCTAGTCCGTTCTTGGAAGCATCAGTATAGACTACATATTCTTTGTCTGCTTCTGGAACTGCTACTACAGGGGCACTAGTTAACTTTTCTTTGAGCTTTTGGAAATTTGCCTCGCAGTCCTCAGTCCAAGTAAATTTGGTTTCCTTTCGGAGTAGCTATGTTATTAGCTTGCTATCTTAGAGAATCCTTCAATGAATCTCGATAGTAACCAGCTAATCCTAAGAAACTTCTGATTTCATTTTGGGTTCTTGGCATCTTCCAATCTTGTACTGCTTCTACCATAGCCAGATCCACTTTAATACATTCTGCCGACACAATGTGTCCAAGGAACATTACTTCCTTAAGCCAAAATTCGCATTTGCTGAATTTAGCAAAAAGTTGTTCAGACCTTAAGATTTGCAAAACTGTTCTCAAATGTTCCTTATGTTCTTCTTCATTATTTGAATAGATGAGAATATCATCCATGAAGACTAAGACAAATTTGTCTAAGTATGGAGTGAACACTCTATTCATGAGATCCATGAATACGGCTGGTGCATTTGTTAATCCGAATGGCACAACTATAAACTCATAGTGGCCATATCTCGCTCGAATGCGCTTTTGACACGCCTTCGGTCGCACTTGAGTTGATGATAACCCGACTTGAGGTCGATCTTCGAGAACACACTTGCTCCTCGTAACTGATCAAACAAGTCATCTATCCTTGGCAGTGGATACTTATTCTTGAGTGTCAGTTTATTCAACTCCCGATAATCTATGCACATCCTCAAGGAACCATCTTTCTTCTTGACAAATAAGACAGGTGCTCCCCAAGGTGATACACTAGGTCTAATAAAACCTAGGTCCAACAATTCTTGGATTTGGATTTTTAATTCTTCCAGTTCCTTCGGAGCCATCCTATAAGGTGCTTTCGACACTGGAGCTGATCCTGGCTCCAGGTCGATGGTGAATTCCAATTGTCTATCAGAGGGTAATCCTGGTAAATTTTTGGGAAAAACATCAGGAAATTCTCGGACAATCTCTACATCTTCCGCTTTTATCTCTATTTTATCTTCTCCATTCAGGTAAACAAGAAATGCGCGACATCCTTTCTTGTTTATCATTCTTCTTGCCTTTAGCGCTGATATAATCGGAATTTTCTTCCCCATGTTGATTCCATGAAAGTCAGAGCTTTTTGTCCGTGAAAATGGAACAAATTTTCCTCTCCTTGCACGTAATTGTGGAATGGTTTTCGCCTAACCAATCCATTCCTAGGATTATATCTACATCGCCCATAGGTATTATGTTTAAGTTATTCGCCAGAACCTTAAGTGGTCCTAGGTCCAACTCTAGGTTCGAGCAAACATGCGTAACAGTCATAATCCCTCCTATGGGTGAAGAAATTCTCATTTCCAGATTCGCTCATTCAGATCTAAGTTCCAACATATCGACAAATGTTCTTGCTATGAAAGAATGCGAAGCACCCGTATCGAACAAAAGTATAACAGGTATGTTGAGAAGTTTTCCCATACCTGCCAAGTTTCCTCGGTTCTCGCTCATTCTCGCCTCGGTGTAGAGCATAAGCTCTACTTTGCTTGCTGAGGTCGACGGGTGCTTGCCATTGCCTCGCTGTTGTTGTTGTTGCTCGTGGACGCTATTGTCGACGCTTCTTGTCATTGCTGACGTTGTGGTTGCTGACGTTGCTGTTGTGGTTGGGGCTGATATTGAATAGCCCTGAGTGGTTGGGCATGGCCTGGCTGATTTGGCCTTCCCACTATTCCCGGGCATATCCCTGGGCAATTATTAGCATAGTGGCCCTTCACACCACACTTAAAACAATTGACCAGTAAGCACACTCCCTTGTGAAATTTTTGGCATTTTGGGAAAGGAAGAGCCCTTATCTGCTCTTGTGGACCTCCCATTGGAGGGGAAAAGACTGGCCTTTTCCATCCCTGCCCTTGAGGTACCATGTTCCTCGCCATGGCCTCTTGTTGTTTGCGCTTCCAAAATTTTCTGCTATTGGTATTAAAACCCTTCCCATTTTCTCTTACCCTTGTCCATCAGACATGTATCCGAGCTTGGCCGGCTTATCCTCCGCATAGCTTCCTCAATATCTAAAGCCCACCAAGAGCTTCAGTATGTCAAATCTCCATGATCGGCGAGACATTCTTATCTCTGGCCTTAGACCAGATCTAAACTTTTCTGACATCTTCATGTCCGTGCTCACTTGATCAGGAGCATACCTTGACATATCGCAAAAGGTACGATCATACTATGTCACAGATATCTTTTCATGTTTGAAATTGAAGAATTCATGCTCCTTCCTCTTCCTATAACTTTTTGGGATGTATTTCTCATATATCTCCTTTTTGAAGTCCTCCCAGGTAAAATCATCCATCTTTTCTGGTGCTAAAATTTTCCTTCTAGCTTCCCACCAGAAGTCAGCAGGTCCGGTGAGTTGGAAAGTAATACAAAACAGCTTCTCTTGTGCTGTACATCGGAGAAAATCGAAAATTCTTTCCATGGTTCTTATCCATTGTTTTGCATCGTCTGGACTTCCCTTTCCATTAAAAGAAGGTGGATTCTGCCTAAGGAAAAGTTCTTCTATCCTACGATCAGGTGGAGGTGGGATGGTTGTGGTATAACTTCTTCTGCTTCGGGTTGGGGAACTCTACCCCTTCTCCTACCTCTTCCTCTAACCCCTTGCTCGGGTTCACGTCTAGGCGGCATTCTGTTATTTAAAACATATAATTAACATCGCATATCATTATCACAATTTAAACATATATAACATCATCATATAATCTTATCATAAAGCAGCTTTAATAATACCATCCATCCTTGTCATACTCATTTTTGCCGCAAAAGCCCATTTTAGGGTCATCATGTATATATATATGAAAATTTTGCCTCCAAGAGGACTGTTAAGTACAAGTAGCCAACACAAAAGAAAGTCGAGTACATATGGGCACTTCTTCTAACTTAGCCATCGTCAACTAACATACTTAATTACATAGCGTTACAAAAATACTAAGCTTCTATTTCTACTACCTTATATTACCAAGCACGCTACACACATACTATACTATACATATCTACACAAATTTACATCCACTATCGTCGTCTGAAGCCTCTACCACTCATCCTCGTTCGGGTCTTCTTCTTCAGGATCCTCCTCCGGATCCTCTTCTTCCTCAGAGTCCTCATCAGAATCTTTCTCACGTGCTCGTACCCGAGATGGTCCTGCTCCGTCATCCCCAACGGCATGTATATCACGTACTGGACTATAGTCATCTCGAGGGGCAGACACCCTCATGCGCGCCGTCTGAGGATATGGCGCTGCTGGAGGCGGTGGAGCCATCATCGGTGGTAGGATCGGGAGTGGTGGTCGTGATGGATGTCCAACCGACAATGGGGGAAATACTGGCGTCCCCAAAGCTCTCGGTCATGACGCCCTAGTCACATGTACATGTCGGTCTCCTGCTTCTAGATTTCTCGGTACCACGTGATCGACCACTCGAGGAACTTCCGTATACAGCCACTCTGGCGACACATCACGCCAAGTATACTCTCTCGGGGGAAGATAAGGTCCTCTCGGTGCAACACGATAAACACTATAAACATAACTCAGGTGACTGACGAATCTCGGTAGGTCTGCGATCAAATCATAACTACCATCCACGCGGTAGATATAGTCGCCCGACACTTCCCTGGCATAGTCTTCCCAATCACACGGTAGTCGAGTCAAGAGACGCTTAACACCGTCGAAATCCATCGCACCATACTCATGTGCATCCATCCACTGTCGGAGATAGTGCATCAGAAACTCTCCAAAGCTGTCACCCCAGCACATTCCATAAGTATGGTATGCTCGAATCACTTCTTCCGGCGTAGCTCTCGGCCCTAACCTTCTCCTTGCCGTGCGACGAGTCCTCACCATCTGTCACAGACAAAACTATCATAAGTCAATCTAGATATATCTGATAAATAGATAAGGTAAATTTAAACACATCATTATATGACAGATAAACCGACATATCTATAAGGCAATTAAAACAATCCAAACACATCCGAATAGTAGATAAATGTTATCAGTAAAGGTTCTCATATACAACATACATTATAGCTTTCTTTACATTACTGGGAAGCTTACTATCTAGTAGCATTCTAAAATTCTCATCATACTATAAAGTTCTCGTTCTAAGTAAACCATAAACTAACTTCCACTGACCCTCGTAATTTCTAGAGAAGGAATCAGGGATTTTTCCCTTCATAAGAAATAAAGTACAGTGCGTTAGGAGTACGTAGGCGAAAACCATGCATAAATCGGAGTTCAAACGAAGGATAACGGGCCAAAACAAAATCACTGCACAAGGTAGCTTTGCCGATGCCGAGGTCGAAGTCATAGAGGCCGAAGTCATTGCCAATGCCGAGGCCATCGCTGAGGTCATTGCCGTAAATGCCGAAGTCAAAGTCGTAGTTTCCAACACTGAAGTCAAAGTCGTTAATGCCGACGCCGAAGCCGAAGTCGACAAGGTCGATGTCGGGTCGACGTCGATGCCAGTCGAAGTCGACAAGGTCGACATCAAGTCGGTTGAAGACAATGCCGGTTATAATTTTAATTGCCAAGGCCAAGGTCGTAGGTGATGCCGACGCCGCTCATACCAATGCCGGGATCGAAGTCGTTTATTTTTGTATCAATCTTTTGCTTTTCGATCTCAAGAAGGAATGAAGTTCTCAAGTCCATCTTTACTTTCGTTTTTCATGTCATTCCTTTTTCTTTTCTTCTCGTAGTGGAAGGAAGTTCGTACTTCTATGTTCTTTCGCAATACGTGATCATGCTTCTTATATCGTCTATGTTCTTTTTGAGATAACATATTCATTTGTCATAATCAACCTTGAGATTCGAAAATAAAGTTTCAAATATTCATAACCTAGCTCGCTTATACATACACGTTTCTTTGAATTTCGAAAAATTCATTATTTCAACTTTGGCCATTCATGTTCATTTTCGAACATACTCATACATTTCTCTCTTTGTTCACTTTGCATCACTTCATTTCCCAACATCTTCCCATAACTTTCATTTCATATTATTTGTCATAATCTTCATTGATTTCAAATTAATAACATAACTTTCATGAATTTCAAAACATAATTTAAAATAAAGTTTTGAAATTTCCTTTCAATCATTTTTCGTAACTTTCGTTTCAATTAAACGTCGTAACATTTCTTCACTTTTACTTTCAAAACATGCTTCCAATCTTTTTCATCATTGAACCTTTAATTTCAAAACTCAAGAAGAAATCATTTACCTCATCCCGGTTGAGCTTGATGTGATGGAGTGTTGAGCATAGTCAGCTGATCTCTAGAAGTCTAGTGACTCAATCTAGACTTGACTTTGAAAGAAGGTTTTCGATTCAAAGAGCGAACTACTCTGATACCACTTTGTAACAGCCCTCTAATCCTAAGGACGGATTAACGAGGACTAATACTTGGAACAGTAATCAAGGAACATGAAAGACAATTAATCATAGACTTGTGGAACAAATTTCAAGTAAACTAAGAAGTTTCAACCATTATATACATTACACACATAATATACAGGTGGGACTAGACCAACAGATCCTTAACACAAGAATTCAAATGATCTGAAGGTATTAAACTATCAACATCAAAACATAAACTTAGTGTTCTACTGCAACGGAAAAGCATGTGAATACACATATGACGATGTGTAGTCAAGGTTTCTAACATATCATTATCAAAAGGGGTCCGACTGCTCAACACACCTCCATCCATCATCTGCTCAACCTGCACATTTAAAAACAAACATGCAGGGCTGAGTACAAGAATGCACTCAGTGAACTCATGCCAAAAACATTTTATCAACTTTAAATTACATTGCCCCATCATAGTAAGATATAAGGGTTTTATTTGAAAAGGCCTTGTACTTACGAAACGTTTTCATCATTTCATAAATATTTGTCTGGCCAGACATATTTTCCTTGTATGTATGATTCATATCACATCTCATATAACATCTTATAAACTCATCTCGCGTCGTAGAAGGAGGCCTCCTCCAATGGACGACGTGACCGACCGAGAACCCTTTCAACACACAGTCACCAAATAGTGCACAAAAATCCTTGCCACTCTGGCACATGATACGAATTCTCAATCATCATTGTGAGTTCTAACAATGATACGAATTCAAACATTTCATGAGTTGGGAGCTACCCAACAACATTCATAATTCGTTCATGGATAGGATACATACATAAAACATAAACATTTGGGCAGGTAATTAAATAAATCATTTCATCTTCATTTCTTGCAAATAAGCATCGTAAATAAATCATTTTGTAAGCATTTTATCTTTTTGAGTATAGTAAAGCCCACCTGGATTGTCGATTTCTCAAAATATGATTTCTTTCTACGTCGCTTGATCACGTCCGCATCCCACATTTACGTAAAAACAAATTTAGTACGTCGGTTATGTTTTTCGAGATTTTCAAAGGTTAATAAACTTTGATAAATTTATAATATAATATTTCGCATCCCTTAACTAAATTAATACGTATTTTCATCGTATATCTTAATTAATCATTTCTCGTACTTCGATAGAGACGAGATATGATCTACGATCTCATTTTAACCATTTAGGTTAAACGTCGAACTTATACTAACGTCTTTCGATAAAATGATTTCAATTATGAAATCGTTTCTCACCAATGAGATAATCTTTTAAAATTAATATGTTTTACACGTATTAGTGTACTTATTCAACGTATTTCATACGTTTAGACTTAAGTCAACGATTTTGACTTTTCTTAACTTATTTTTCGAATTATTCACATATTTGATAACCAATTTCCATATAAATCGATTTTCAATCGATTTCTTATCAATTCACCCTAATTCTCGATTTTTCACATTAATCAATAAACATGATTTATATTTTACTTTAATAACACCTAACTTATACATTTCATATTATTTTCGCATCTAACGTTATTTAATATAACGTTTCGCCGTAAACATAGTATACTATGTTTCTAAAATCCCATAAATTCTTAGTAGGTCTAAAAATATTTTCTAAGGACATAATATATTATTTTTCTTGATATAAAGGATTTAAAACCCTAATTTCTCAATAACAACTCTCGGCCCCTTTTTACAAAATTTCTCAAACTTCTTCCAAAAATTCCTCTAAATTCATATAATACACTATATTATCATAAGATCATTAATATGTATAAACATTAGCTATAGGAAAATTGGACATCATTATTCCTACACTAAAGTTCTCGAAAATTTCTCAAACATTACCAAACAATTTTCTAAAATTCTAATAAAATTCCACAATGCCTAAACATCATTCTATATCATTAATCTAGCATAATATCCAATATTTACAACTCACAAATCAATATACCCAACCATATAGCTCTCGAAATTTTCCAACATGCACATACATTTGTTAAAAATTCTAGTAAATTCACATAGTACTTAATCAAGGCCCTAGATCAATAATATGCTATAATATCACTTAAATATAATTTGTACATCAACATACAATTTCAACTCATTTTCGGTAATTATAAAAACATTTCATATAATTTCTAAAAATTGCTAACAATTCACAATGAATTCTATTATCAACATATATCATTAGTCCATCAATAAATTAAACCCTAATATTTTCGATCACTACACTAAAATCATAACATGCTTAGCTTTCAATTTAAACAATACATATGCTTATACATAACATACTAAACATAATTAGTAAACAACTAAACATGCTAACATAATTTTCATATTTTTCTCATTTATAACATAAACATGTATATTAAAAATCTAACGGTTGGAAATCGAAAATTTTAACGTATAAATATAGTTCGTTCGATTCCTAACCTTTTAACCGGCTTTGATTTTTGGTGTATGGATTTTTATATCAAGGATTTGGCTAGAAAAATGAAGAACACTCCAAGCTTTTCTCTCAAGAAGCTCACGGTAGTAGAGGGTTGGGAAAGAGAAATGATATTTTGTTTCATTAACTAACACTTATGTACTAAAGCAAAAGAATACTACACTTAACATCTATTTCCTATACACTCTCGGCTCTCTCACACAATGCAAGAAAGATTTTTAATTTTATGACTCATCACTTCTAATACATCATCACTTACACTTAGTAAATGCACTTACACAATACATTGAATGAAACAATTAAAATCCTACAATTTGGATCACAAAACCGCCGGTACTCTTATTTCAAAAGGGAGGAGCTTTTATTTATTTTGTCTTATGCCACACAATAATATCTACACAATGCCAAATGTAATTAAATTCATCACACAAGAGTTTCAAATAATCTTCCAACCTCAAACACCTTGACCAAAAGGTCACTACCCGACGTCGGTCTATTCTTTCTTTCTTTCTTTTTCTTTCGTGGATAGGTAGTGCATTATGCTTATGCTCATGCTCAAAATCAGGCAAGTCAATTAACTTTTCAATAAATGCATATCATATCATATCATCTTCTATGCAAAAGCATATCATATCATTTGAAAATATATATAAAAGCATAAGCATATCATTATAGAAAATATGTTTACCCACCTGGCGATAGTCACTCGGACTGTACCTTCTGTCTTTCACTTCTTTTTTCTTCCCATATGGTCCATCAATTAGCATAAAACGGCATACAAGCCTATCAAGAACCAACAAGAACATAACTTATCTTAGTCGTCGATACGACTATATCCTCTCGATAACAAGACGCTATGGTCTATCAACACTTGGGCCATTGCATCCTTTAACATCTTTAACATATAACAAGACATCACGAAGCCTCATATGTCTAAACGAGCATGAAAAACTCAGCAACAGTTTTAACTATCCAATCTTAGCAAAAAATCTAACAACCCCTTAAGACATAGCTTATGTCCGACGTCAAAAATCACGTGAGACGTCATCTAACACCAACGAACCTCTATACATGCTCAACTATCATCAAAGATCATCAATCTATCATTAAAACACAAATATCAAAGCTTTAACATTGAAAACCCATTTTTACTGACAAACTAAAATTTTACAACTTTTGAATACATCGGCCGAAAAATCCGAATAAATCATTTTAAGCATTATTCATATCATAGATTCTAAATATGAAGTCAAAATGATCAAATAAAATAAAAAATCCAACATTATAGAAGCTAGGATTTTCGGCCAACATAAGAGTTTTTGCATATGTTCGATTTCAAACGTTTTTCTTGCTCAAAACATATTTATATCTATCCAACAACACATATATGAAGGTAATTCAATCATATCAACATTATATATTCAAGATTCATGCCCTCTATATTTTTGAAAATCTCATGAAATTCCAAACAACAAACATATGCTTCACAAATTCAACGTTAAACAATACGTAGACGACGAATCTATGATAATATCAAGAATTAATCGAACAAAACATATCCTTCATAATTCTTCCAAAATGACCGAAAATATGAAATGTACATAAGTTCATATTTTTAAAATTTTCAAACTGTAGATGTATTCTAGAGATGAAATTATACCTTATTTCGAAGACGGATCGAAAATTCAACGGTTGGATCTTTCTAATTTTGGCTTGAAATTTTCAAAATTGTGTGTGTGTGAGAGTGTGTGTTGGACGAAAATTGGAGAGGAAAAATGAAGGTGAATAGTGGTCTCCAAAATCTATGTATGTATTTAATAAACTAATTTCTATTTTATTTTGATTTTCTTTAATAAAGTGATTATTCATCATTTTCTAGAAACTCATTTCTTTTTCTCATTTTCTTTAATAAAGAAGATGAATCACTTTTCTTTAGAAATTAAATACAATTATTGTAAAATAATGCATAACATTTTTATAACAAGAAATCGAAACTAATTATTTGATAAAACAATCTCTACTTGAATCTCTGCTTTTAAAACTCAATAATAAATCATAAACATCAAAATATACTTATTAAAAATATTTTTGACCTTAAAAACCATTTTAAATATTCCGCTTTTAATCCGAGCTTAATCGGCAAACGCCGATGCCACAAAAGCATATATTTTGAAATTCTCAATTTTATGAAATTAAGACTTCTTTGAGAATGTATCTATCAGTTCAAGACTATTGAAATCTAGGTCTTCTTATTCTAAATAAGATCTAAGAATCTTATCTCAGATTCTATCTCAAATCTGTCTCAATTCTATTTTCTCAACGCGAAGCTTAACGTAAAACCTTCTAACTTAAACAACTCTTTCTTAAGAATGCAATGTCCTTCTTATAAAGCTCTTAACCAGGAGCTAAACTATTCTACAGGAGAACGGGGTATTACATTATGGGCATAGTGCTCGAAAGATGTTGCTCACTTCCTAATGATGCATTCTTATCTATCATATGCTCGAACTTATCTTCCCTGCAACTATGCTCAATAAAATCTTCAGCCCAAGGATCAACAATATCAATCATGAATATAGATTCAGGATCCTCAACATGTTTCATAGATTCAAAAATATTAAATGTGACAATTTCTCCATCAAATTCCAAGCTAAGCATGCATTTATCAACATTAACTATTACTTTTGCTGTTTTCATGAATTGTCTTCCTAATAGAATCAAAGACTTATGAGCAGAGGAAGAATCATTCATGTCAATAATATAGAAATCAACAGGAAAGATCAAATCATTTACTTTAACAAGAACATCCTCAACTACAACTAAAGGATATGCATTAGACCTATCAGCTAACTGAATGATTACGCTAGTTTCTTTCAATGGTCCTAAATGTAACTCAGAATATGGCATGCCATTTATGGATGCTCCTAAATCTAGCATGGCTCTCTCAACTTTCTTATTACCAATAATGCAGGCGATAGTAAACATACCAGGGTCCCGACATTTTTGTGGTAATTTCTTTCGAATAATAGCATAGATATTCTCCCCCACTCGGATCTTTGCATCTTTCCCATGTCTCATCTTTTTAGTACATAATTCTTTCAAAAATTTTAAGAACCTGGGAACTTGCTTGATAGCATCGATTAATGGCATGCTGATTTTATCTTCTTGAATACCTCTAGGATCCCTTTTTCATCATATTTTTTCTTATTTCGAATCAACCTAGAAGGAAATGGTGCATCAGTTAGTGTTTTAGAATTTAAAATATTGGAATCGACACTTACCTTGGAAGACAAATGAGTTTTAGATTTTTGTGTTTCGTGAGTGGTTTCATCTTCCTTCATTCCTCCATGTTTCACTTCATCTTTTGCATCATTCTTGAGGTTGTACTCAACCAACTCCTTGTTGCTCTGTAGCGTGACTGCACAAACGCTTCCTTTTGGATTAATCTCTATTTGTGACTGAAGTTTGCCTTGAGAAACCTGCAACTTGTTCATTTGAGTGGCTATACGTGTGATCTGTGTGCCCATATTGCTCAACGCAACTCGTGTCTCTTGTTGGAAAGCTTGTTGACTTTGGGTTAAACTCTTCACAATTTCATTCAGGTTTGGTTCTGACCCGTCAGTATAGGCATACCGCCCACTCTACGACTATCTCTTAGTATAAACTCCAGGTCCCTCTTGACTCCAACTAAAATTGGGATGATTCCTCCATCCCAGATTATATGTATTTGAAAATGGATCATTTCTTCTTTGCCTCTACCTTTGTGCATCATATTGCGCATCACCCGAACCATAGCATGCTTGTTCGGGTTGAGGATCCTGCAAATTAGGACATGCATCAGTATAATGACCATTTTTTGAACATATACCACATTGAATTTTTACGTTTGTCCTACTGCAAGCTCTCGAACTAAGGATGTTAGAGCATCAACCTTGTCGTGCACATTCGAACTCTCTGATCTCTCCACTACTTTTATAGGTCTGTATCTATCATCGTCTTCATATTGTTGGCCATTCGAGACCATGTAGATGATGAGCTGCTGGGCATCGTCCAACGTCTTATACAATTGTTAATGATCCACCGCAATCAGCATCGATAATTTTCCTATCAAAATAAGACATGCCACGGTAAAAATAGTTAGTGAGCAATTGATAATCAGAAAATCTGTGGTCAGGACACTTGCGACACAATTGTTGGAATCGTTCCCAATAATCTGTATACTTTCTCCATTCTTTTGTTTAATGCTACTAATAGCCATTCGTAAATTTGCAGCTCTTGATTTTGGAAAGAATTTACGTAAAAAGTATTCTTCCAACTGGCTCCATGTTCTAATTGAACCATGGGAAAGATCAAATAGCCAATCTCTAGCCCTGCCCTGCAAAGTATGAGAAAATGCTAGCAATCTCAAATTATCGTTGATAAATCCTTGTGGGCGTAAAGTAGAGCACACTAAATCAAATTTAGCAAGATGTTTATGTGCAAGTCTCTCCAGGCATATCTCCAAACTTGGGAAAAACTTGAATAAAACCAGGTTGGATCTCGGAGTTTTGGTTGATTGTAGGTAGAACAATGCACAGAGGGCGGCTACTCCTGCGATGACCTAACTCTTTAATCAATGGCTGTGAATTTTCATCATGGTTCCCGTCAATATTCCTTCTCGCATCCATGATGATTGTAATATCTTTTTTTCTTTCCTTAGCTACCTTTGTCAATTTGTGTGCAATTTTCTCAATTTCGGGATCAAAGACTAATTCTCTTGTACGAGAAGAACGATGCATAAACAAGAAAAAAAATAAAAAAATGAAACAGATAGAAAATCGAATAAATTACTGCTTAAAACCAATCCCCAGCAACGGCGCCAAAATTTGATGTGTCGTTTTTACCAAAAATAAATCGACACTCGGTCGGTATGCCTATACTACACAGATAGTAGTAAGCAAAATCTGACACTCGGTCAGTATGCCCAAACTGCACTGATAGCAGTAAGCCAAATCGTCTCCCAAAGAATTGGCGAGAATTTCTCCAATTTTCCACCTATAAAATAAGTTTGGCAAATGACAAAACAATAAAATAAAAAATAACAAAACGAAAGGTATCCAGATGTTTGATTATAACAAATATGATGAAAGTATCCGATTCCAATTAATTCCACTCTAGCTTCGATAAATCCGATCCTCGACGCAAATATAACTTTAATTCATGCAAACAAACCAGTTATGATCACCGAAGACGCTTCTGATGCAATCTTATCTCTTCTTATTTTATCAGTAATTAGGAAGACGCTTCACTAACTACTTGTCTAATCGACTGACAACCGTAAGAGACACTCTATAGATTCAGGGGTGTGCATCGGTCGGTCGGTTCGACCGACCGACCGAAATTTTTAAAACAAAAAACCGAACCGAACATATTTTTTTGAACCGAACCGAACCGATTTATAGTTCGGACTGATCGAAAACCGAACCAAAAAACTGATCGGTTTCGGTCGGACCGAAAAATCGACCGAAACATATATTAAATATATATATATATATATTTTATATAAACATATTTTAATCCTAATTATTTAATTTAAATATTAATTAACTATTATATAAAATATATAAATTTATAAAAATAATATTTTCGATTCATTTCGGTTACCGACCGAGCCTAAAATATAAAATCGAAAACCGAACCGAAAACCGATTTTAATTGAAAATTTGAACCCGAACCGAAAACTGACTTTTTTAAAACCGAACTGAACCGACCGAAACCGATCGGTTTGGTCGGTTTTTTCGATTCGGTTCGTGCAAACCCCTATATAGATTTAATGAGCCGACATCTTTAAGAACTAGAGAAACCCGATTCAAAACCGATAAATTTTGATGTAGGATTATCGAATTAAGACTGTTAAACTCTTGACTCTGATGATTCACTTTACCACTAATCAAATCTAAACCACAATTACGGATGGCCGATTCAATTGGCTACTAATTAATTTCGAACTACTAAATATTCGCGACTACCAAGCAGAGACGAAACAATTAAAGACAATAAACACAGAGAATAACAGATTTGTGCATAAAATTAAAGGATAAAACCGATTTGTCGTGCTAGAGCTTCCTTAATATTTATCGGAATGAAAGAGATTATCTAGAACTCATAAATGAATTCAAGCTAATAATGATAATGCAATGACCAAAAATTAGCAAACAAAAGAAAGAATAAAAGTAAAACATGAGTAATTGGATTCAAAGCTGAATTCTCTCCTCCATTCCTACGTGAATGAGTGTCCAATAAATGGGATAAAAGCTATCCTATATGAGAATCTCTCAAAACAAAGCTAATCCCCTATTAAAATATTCTAATATAATAAGGACACTATTAGATAATTCAAATTAATAACTAAAGAAGCTCAAATCAATAATTGAGGCCTATTTCATAATTAAACTTCGTTTGATATCACAAAGCCTTCAAAAATCCATTTAATCCACGTCATTATCGTCCAGTCCCAGCGAAACACTGCAGTATGGGAATACTGTACTACTTTCAGACAACAACTTTACTTTAGTTCTTTCATGCTTCAAAACTTCATCCAAAAAAATGCCAAAAACTTCAATTTGCTTTTCATCCCAACAAAATACCGTAAAAACATAAATCATTAATAAGTGCACCATGAAACCTCTATTTCGATCCAAAACATGTCACTAAACATCCAAAATATGCCCAATCAGATACAACAACCTTTTCATCGTCGGTAAACTTCCTCTTTTTCGATGCTAACTCCTTGAAGAATTTGACATATGCGGGCATATTACGAATTACATTGAGGAGAGGCAAGTTCACGTTCACCTTAGAGAGCATCTTGTAGAACTCCAAGAATTATTGATTCTTCTTCTCATTTCTCAATCTGCTCAAAAAAAGAATGGAAGGTTGGTACTAATTCTCGGCTTTGTGAAGCCTCGACCGTCTATTCTCATCCTCCTCCGTACTTTCTTTTGGTAACTCCTCAGTTGTTTAGTCAAACTGGTTTTCTCTAATGGTTTTTCCACTTTGTTGTCGATCACTTTTCCACTCTTGAGAACCGTGATTGCTTGTGCCTGTTCCAATTAACTAGGTTGCTTCCCTTTCTGTCCTTGCGGCACCAACTCTCCAACAATCCTAGCCAATTACCCCACTTGAGTTTCTATTTTTTCATTGATGCTTCAACAGTCTCAAATCTCTGGTGACTTGCGTGTATAAAAGTCTGTAGCGAATTCTCAAGTGTTGGTTTCCTATGTGCTCCCGGCGGCTGCTGCTGCTAAGGAGGCTACTGTCTGAATTGAGCTCATTGGCTAGATCCCCATTAATTTTTTTTTTCCAAGAGAAGTTAGGGTGATCACTCCAACCAGGGTTGTAAGTGTTTGAAAATGAATCATATTTAGACATCGGTTAATACCGTTGTTGGTAGTTTCGCTGAATCCTTGCATGACATTTACTTGCACTTCTTCATGTGCCATCTCACTTGTTCTTTGGCACACATTGACTCTGTGCCCTATTTCACCACAAATGTCACACGTTTCCATCAACATTGCTTGCTGCTGTTGGAATTGAGGCTGGGTTTGAGACTCGGTCGTCCTCAATAACTGCACTTGGGGAGTGAGTTCCACCAACTGTTATGTCACCTCAAAATTGGGAGTCACCTCATTAGCTGCAGCTGGTCTTCCTCCCGCACTTCTCCTTTGTGAATTTGTAGCTAAAGTCTCCAAGATTTCGCTAACATCATCGGCAATATGATTACCAATGTATCCTCCTACTGCATTGTCTATCATGTACTGAAAGTCCATAGTCAATCCATCATACAAAAACTGATTAAGAAGCTCATGTGGGTAATGGTGATGCGGGCATTGTTTCTTTAGCGAATTGAAACGATCCCATGCCACATGTAATGGTTCTCTAGTAATTTGCTTGAAGGTAGCAATCTTTTCTCTCAGCTCTTGTGTCTTCTGGTTTGAGTAGTACTTGCCCATGAATTTGTCATACACGGCTGTCCAATTCGTTAGAGAACCAGGCTATAGAGATATAATGTCTTGGCTCTATCCTTCAAGGTGTACGGGAAACACCTCATTCTCAAGGTATCTTCAGTGAGCCCGTTCAATGGAAAAGTGTGAACAATGACGTAAAACTCCTGGATGAAGTTCAAAGCATCATCTGTCGGCATCCTATAAAACGATGGCAAAAGCTGAAGTGGATAGGCTTCAACTCATAATTCCTAGCAGGGTCCCCGAGGACTATGCATGAAGTTGTCACACCAATGACGGGTTGGGCAAACTCACGCATCCTCGGGTTCTCTTCCTCATTAACTCCTCAATTAGTTGCCATTTCCTCGTGCACAAACTCTTTACCCAAAGATTTAGTCTCAAATTCCTCATGCACAAATATCGTTGAACTAGTCTCACTTTCCGACGAGCTTTCCTCATCCGAGTCCGTAAGATCCAAATCTCTCATCCTATGAATGTTATCTAATGTCGGTGCAAATTTTCTCTTAAGACTTCGGTGACCTAGCATAAACGATCACCAGAACAATAATCGATAACAACATTTCGGATCAATATATTTATCAAAACAATTTATGACATAAATTTTCACCAAAGGTTGACTTTAAATTTTCAAATTACAATGAAGAATCGAGTGTAAAAGAACTAATATCACATTCTCAAGCATGCTTCAACAATGATAAAAATTTTCGATGTTTCAAAGCATGGTTCGACAATGTTTCCAAACATTTTATATATCATATCGATTCAACCATATGAGTAAAATAAGGACTATCGTCGGATTATGATCAATTCGAGTAACAACCAAATAAAAATAAAGAAAGTTCGCAACGAGAAGAGTGATTGAGAATTATGTGAAGACATAACTCTCGGGCAACAAAACATGTTGACATGAAATGAATAACCTCAACAATTTATCAATATCATCATGAATCAAATTACTTAGAAAGCTCTTTGCACATCATTCGATTCCAAAGATCCTCTCGAGCTCAACCCGCACGCTTGAATACATACGGTGTGAGTACAAAATGCACTCGGTGGGTATACGAAAACATAAAACATCGCCCTTAGGGCTATATAATTGACTTGCATAACATTAGCAATGCACGAGGTTTTAGTGAAATAACCTTGCATGCTTTTACATAAATAAAATATCCACGGATTCTTTCTATGTGTTGAGAAGTAGGCCTCCTTCTCAAACACGCTATGACCCAAAGGTCGCTATCCGACGTCGGTAAATCTCAAACATCATAACATACCCGTGTTGATAGACCCGAAGGGTACCATGCCGCGGCCATACTCTTTTACCATTTCTTTCTTTTCTTTCTTTCTTTTCCGTGGATAGGTAAATGCATCATGCTCATGTTTATGCTCAAAACAGGCAAGTCATTTAACTTTCAAAACAATGCAATTAAATGTCTCTCATGTCATCTTTCATGCATAATCATATCATATCATTTGAAAACATTTAAAAACATAAGCATATTTTATAGAAAATACTTATACCCACCTGGATGTTCCTTAGAGCTAAGGAACTAATTCTCAATTCCATTTCTTTCTTTATCCATATTTGGTCCATCAATCCACATAAAACGACATACGTTTATCAAGAGCCAAACAAGAACATTACTTATCTTAGTCGTCGACACGACAAATAGAAGAAATAGGAGAAAATAACACAAACACAATGCCTAAAGTCTTCACTTGGGGTTTCGGCCCTTTTGGGAAATTTTGATACGGCGCCAACGTTTATATCAATCCAATAACATATATATGAAGTAAATTCAATCATAACAACATCATAAATTTAAAATCAAGGGCTGCCCTTTTGAAAATTTCTTGAAACTTCAATTAAATAATATATGCTTTACAATTTCAACGTTAAACAATACGTGAGCGTCGAATCTATCATAATATTCATAAATAATCAACACAACATAATCCTTCATAATTTTCAGCATATGACCGAAAATTCAAATAGAACATAGGATCATATTTTAAAAATTTCAAACCGTAGAAGTGTTCTCAGATGCAAATTATACCTTTATCTGAAACCGTCGGAAATTCAACTATCGGATCTTCCTATTTTTCTCATGAAACTTTCGAAATTTAATGTGTGTTTTAGTGTGTGTGTCGTGGGTTTGGGGCTGAAAATGAAGAAGAAAATGGTTCCAAAAGTATACTTATATAATTAATAAGGGCAAAATAGTAATTTCACATTATAAATTAAATTTTCTTTTATTTTCCCAAACAAAATGGTGCCAAATATCATTAAAATATAATAATTAAAATATTTTTAACCTTAAAACCATTTTAAATATCTTGCTCTTCATCCGAGCTTGATCGGCAAACGCCGACGCCACAAAAACGTAGATTTTGAAATTCTCAATTTTTTGAAATCAAAACTTATTGAGCATGTACCTATCATCTTAAGACCCTTGGAATCTCGGTCTTCTTATCCTAAATAAGATCCGAGAATCTTATCTCATATTCCTTTCCGATTCTATCGTCTCGACTAGAAGCTTAACACAAAAGCTTCTAACTTAAACAATCCTTTCATAAGGATGCAATGCCTTCTTATTAAGCTCTTAATCACGAGCTAATCTACATGTAAATACGGGTATTACATTTCTCACCCCTTACAAAAATTTAGTCCTCGAAATTTTATGCGTCGACAAAAGTTCGAATATATCCTTCTCATCCGATCTTTAACTTCCATGTTGCTTCTTCTAAATCATCATGACTTCATGTCGATTTAAGGCGCATTCGGTTTTCTTTATAGCTTAAATCTTGTTCACGAACATTTGTTCTCTTGATGTATAATGTGTTTTGGATTAAACACATATCCTAGTAACCGATCTATAGAGCACATCGCGAATATTTTGAATCTCGAGCAAATGCAAATCATGAGACGACTAGCCAATCTTTCTTGAATCTCACATAATTCGATACATCTCGATAACTTCTTGGATTCTTGTCTTTCTTGTCATACAATTCGACCATTTCTTTAATCATGTACGGTCCAAGCACTTTTCTTCTTGATCGTGTTTTAAAAAAAACGACGATCTATACTTGCTGTCATAGAAAACTTCGTAGAGCGCCATATAAATCTTGGTTCTGATCTTGTCTTCTAACGTCCGGATGGTCCATTTAAATTGACCATCTAAAGCGGATAAAAGCATCTTGGAATTCATCTCGTATCCATCTTTATTATGAACTCGTCCAAAACGAGATGTAAACTTGGAGTATCTGGTTGAGGTGATTGAGACAAGCAATCCATATAAACGTACCATCTCTCGAACATATACTTAATCTAACTTGTCACCCATACGTGATAAAAATCATAATAACATATGCGTATTTAGGTGAGTCGATTGATTATCACCCACGCCGAGTTGGGTAACTAACACGTAAATCTTCTCATACCTTCAATTGCATAAAGAACATCACAATCGATCTGCGGTCACGATCATATCTTGTGACAACTTTCTTCCTTTGCTTCATGCTTGTAAACTAAATTTCTTTACATTTACGAATCTCGAGATATACTTTTCATCGATTCTTCCTTGAATTGCTCCCATATAAAATTCTTTAATTGCGAAAGAAAGAACTTTCGGCGTAATCTTCATCCAGCTGTTGATCCTTCAACATCAACAATATACATAGAAGATATTCTTGACGGTGGTTCTCGGAACTTGCAAACTCGCTCAATGAAACGAACTCATTCTTTAACATCAGCCGGGTTATCAACATCATAAGGATAAAGCATTTGAGACAGAAGATTCTGCCATTCTACAATTGGTTTAAGGGGGAGAAAGTACAAGTAAATCTTGAAAAAAATTTGTACTTTCTTATTCTTTCAGACTGAGGATTTCTTTCTCTGGGTGACATACTGCATTGCAAATGAATACCAACTGTAGCATATCTTGCTTATCAATAACAGAATAAAGGTTTTCAATCAACAAACAAATTCAGATCTCAAAGATCTTCAAAATTGCTTATCACAAAGTTATGATGTGAAATGAAACAGTTAGATAGCAAAAAGGATCGTATAGATATCAAGGAAAGAAATCTGCATCTCTGAGGATCTTTACAAAATAGGGAAAAACTTTGTCATCGGAATATGCTTTGATATCTCTGGCAACCACATCCGATACGACCTACAACTATCAA
This sequence comes from Salvia rosmarinus, assembly GCA_036937905.1. Taxonomy (NCBI): domain Eukaryota; kingdom Viridiplantae; phylum Streptophyta; class Magnoliopsida; order Lamiales; family Lamiaceae; genus Salvia; species Salvia rosmarinus. The sequence goes on along the minus strand of CM072820.1, from coordinate 31,960,637 downwards.
CTTCCATTTCATCCATGAAAGGCTGTCACAGAAAACAATTGACCAATGTTTAGGGTTGTAGGCTCTTGTGCTAACAAGCTGCTACCACTTGGGTTCATACTCAAAGTTTCGAGACACTTGGGGTCTCGATAAACCGACTTGAACCTTTTCTCAAATCTCAAAGGATAAATCTTGGAAACATAAGAAAATAGAATGAATGAATCGATGTAGGAATCTCGAGAGGCGAAAAGCGATCGCATTAATCTAAATCAATAAGGCAATTTCAATATCGATTTAAGAATAATCAATTTGTACAAGATCCACATCGATTCGGACATAACTAGTGAGCATTTGATAAGGAAGACTCTAGTTTTAGAATAAGGTGCTAGTATCGTGCTCGGACATAAAAGATTTAACATCTATGGTTTCAAGATTTTCACTATCATCATCTTCAAATAGAGAGGAAAATTATCAATTAATCAAGTCGATGAACAAGCGAAATAGATTTAGTAACATGAGGAGAAAATGAATCGATGGGAGGGGTTCGAGTATACGAAATATTGAAATTTGATGGTAACTAGGAGTCCTGGAAAATCAACTTGATTAAAAACAATAAAACCAGACTCAATATAATCAATGGCAACAACAACAACCCAATCTTGTCACTCTTTAGGCAATAAAGAGATCAATTAAAATTTATCATCAAATCTCGTCGTCTTGCTCAAACGTCTCTTTCCACCATCGATGGAATCAAACAAGAAATTCGTCCAAGGTAGACCGCTTCATCGATGTATATAGATGGAAATTCTCTTTGATCATTCTTGAGGAATATAAATGAACGACGACAATCGTTATGGCGACAACGAGATAACAATATCAGGTCGACGATTAATAAGTCGTACTCTTCCGAACTATCTGCACGATCTTCGTCATCCTAATAAGAATGCTCGAACTTTTCCAGAAACATACTCGAACTCGTGCGAAAATTTATTCATATTGTTACGTCTCTTTCTCTCGATTTCTTTTCAACTTTAGCTCATGAGCAATAGCTCATTTCAATTATTCAACCTAAATTGCACCTCTAGGTTCTCGCAATAGTAAGAGATCTATGTAGTGTGGTAAGGTTAACCAAAGTCGTGTCTCGAGGAAGACTTATGAGCTTATGGTGATGATATGAAAACTTGGGTCATTGCGAAAACAATAAATCTAAATCCTAAACTTTGGTTTAAGAAGATCATGCCGAAATAAATAATTGAAAAGTAAAACAACATAATGATTTCAAGCACTAGAGTTTAGAAACACTAACAATTGCAAAATATTAATTCAAGAATTTGAGGAAAACTAGGGCATTAGGTTCTTCGCCTTGATTAATTAATTAATGCTTTGCTTAAGAAATCTACCTACTCATGAAATTTCTAACATTGGGGCTGAAAATGAAGAAGAAAATGGTTCCAAAAGTATACTTATATAATTAATAAGGGCAAAATAGTAATTTCACATTATAAATTAAATTTTCTTTTATTTTCCCAAACAAAATGGTGCCAATTTAAACACTAGACTCTCGTCTCAAATTTTGTGCGTCGACAAAGTTCGAATATATCATACCGTCGATCTTTAACTTCCATGTTGCTTCTTCTAAATCATCATGACTTCATGTCGATTTAAGGCGCGATTCGGTTTTCTTTTATAGCTTAAATCTTGTTCACGAACATTTGTTCTCTTGATGTATAATGTGTTTTGGATTAAACACATATCTAGTAATCGCGATCTATAGAGCACATCGCGAATATTTTCGAATCTCGAGCAAATGCAAATCAGAGAGCGACTAGCCAATCTTTCTTGAATCTCACATAATTCGATACATCTCGATAACTTCTTGGATTCTTGTCTTTCTTGTCATACAATTCGACCATTTCTTTAATCATGAGATTAAATCTAAATTATAAAATTCCACAAACAAATAAACTATTAGACTACTCATTTTCGGTAAAGTCTAACCCCATTAATCTATAAGGATGCAATGTGTTAATCTTTCAATCTCACCCAAAGCATGAACAATTAAATGATGGCCAATCACTTAACATCAAACCCTATAATTAAGAATACTTAAACCTTGCAAATAATTAATCAATCAATTTGAATCACCAAACCCTGGATGAAGAATTTAGTTCATGTTCATCTCATGGATCAAACAGAGAAAAATTATAATCATCATCAACTTAAAAATACAATGGAATAGAGATAATAATTCTTACAATATCAATGTTGTTGTTGAATTTCTTCAATCAAAGTGTTCATGAATCACAAAGTAGCATAAGAAATAAAGAAACTAACTTTTCTAGAGAGAAAAATGTGGAGGCAAAAAATAATAATGAAAAGGTAGGTTTTCTCGTGTGTTCAAATTATATATATAGCATCCGAAAATTTTCGTGTAGCACCGGCCTCATGCCCGGCGCCGAACGGGCGCACCTCAATCTCTCACAAAATTTAGCACGCCCAATGCTGGTTTCAGCCCGTCGGCGCTGGGGTGCTCTCCCTAGATGCATGTACCAATCATGGCCCAGCATCGACGTCGACCTCGGCATGTCGGGTGCTGGGCCTATACTTCTGTTCCAATCCGCATGATCCACCAAGTGTCAGCTTCTGTTCGACGTTGGGAGAGGCTCTTTGACTCTACCACGAAGTCACACCCAGCCTCGGCTTCATCGAGTCCGGCACTGAGGTGTGCTCTCTTTCTTCCAGACGATGTTGCACCCAACGTCGGTTTCACCGAGTCTGGCACTGGGGTGTAGTATCTGTCTCCCAAACGACGTTGGACTCAATGTCGGCTTTTGTGAATCCAACACTGGGTGTAGTCTCTTTTTCCCAAACGATGCGCAAAGGCGCACCCAACGTCGTCTTCATAGAGTCCGGCGCTGGGTTGCGCTTCTTGTCTTCAAATAATTCAAACACCTGCAAAACCGAAACTAAACTTGATTCCAATGAAAGATATCTCAAAATCATGAAAATAGAAACCAAGTTAACTAAAACAACAAAAGAAAAACATAACAAAAACATACAAAACAACGAGGAGTGTGAAGTTGAGGATAACCCCCATGAACAACATGGATCATACACTAAATCCATTGCATTTAGCGTGTGGGAGCAACAACAGAAATTGTTGCACCGACAACAATAAGAGATGAATGAGATGAAGGAGGAATTAGCTCGCCTAAGGAGGCAACAAGAAGAGCAGACAGACCTAGAAAATCATAAGATGAGTCAAGGCGAGAAAAATAACGAATCAAAGATAGAGTCTTTTTATAAAGAAAATGAGAATTTATCAAAGATAGTCTTTTTTACAAAGAAAAGAGTTCTGGCCATGACGGAAAGATAGTAGCAAACAACTATTTCTCGCCAGCTACGAAGGTAGACCCCTTGCCTAAAATTTTCAGACATATCAATCATGAGTATCACAGGGTTATAGATCCTCTAGAACATTGGATGAAGTTCGAAAACATAGCTCAGCTACACCAATATACTAACAGAGTCAAATGTAGAGTTTTCCTGACCATGTTGGTAGGTCCAGCACAACAATGGTTCAGACAGTTGTTCCCTCACTCCATACATTGTTTTGAAGATCTGCAAGTAGTCTTCGCAAGTGCACGATGGTCAACTCATGGTACACACCACTTGTGGTCAATCATACGAGGGAAAGAAGAGACCTTAAGATCCTACCTAATAAGATTTAATGCGGCGGTATTAGAATCACAAATATAAGGTCTGCAGTAAAAGTTGATAATATTCACACACAACCTAAGGCTTGAGCCTTTATTTAATCCCTAATCAAAAGGCCATCGAGAAACTGGAAGGTGTTATTATCTCGAACATACGAATTCATACATCTAGAGGACATCGTTCTGGAACAACATGTAGAAAACACTGCAGTTAAAGGGTTACCGAAAGTAAAAAATGAAGAAAGAGATGGAGAAGGAAAGAAAGAACGGAAAAACCAAAGTTCGGAAATGAAGAAGCAAGAAAGGTTCAGTTCGTACACCCCTTTAACACAAGAACCGACAACTCTGCTCGAAATAGCAGCTAAAAAACTAGGGTTTAGATTCCCCCTAACTACTAAAGACTGACCCTAGAGGCTTAGATATGATAAATTTTGCAAATATCATAATGACTATGGACATCAAACTAATGAATGTCAACACTTAAAAGATGTTATCCAAAGACTTAACCAAAGTGGGCAATTATTAGAATATGTCTGGACAGAAAACGACAGGCAGTGGGGAAAAATGAAGGATGAAGATAGGCTATAGGTGGAAATAGGAGCTGATATTCCCTAGTAAAAGAAAAAAGATCTAATCAGTATGATTACTGGAGGACCTACAAGAAGAGATTCCAATAGAGTGAGGAAGGCCTCCTTCCGAACAGCTAAGGCTTGGAGTGGACACACTATTCTAAAAATAGAAGAAGAACAAGTGTTGCCTGAAATTTCTTTTGGTCCGACAGACGATAGAAAGATAATCAAACCTCATGATGATGCGCTTGTCATTACAAAGGATGTAGATGGATATGACATAGCTCGAGTCGTCGTTGACACCATAAGTGCAGTCAACATGATCTTTAGAGGATGCTATGACCAGATGTCCACTATGTCCCCATTACAACCCGTAGTCGCGGTCTTTTATGGTTTTGCAGGAGAGGTAGTATCCTCACTCGGTTCAGTTGAACTCATGGTCATCCTAGGAGATGAGACATCACATATCGCCAGGCGTGTGCAGTTTCTAATCGTAGATGCATCCTCTGCTTACAATGTCATCTTAGGGCGACCAGCTTTGAACGCCTTCCGACCTGTAGTATCCACTTTCTACATGAAGATGAAGTTCCTAGTAGGAAATGTAATTGAGGAAATCCTGGGAGATCAAGTATCATCATGAAAATGCTACATGTGGACCGTAAAAGATGGAGAATCGCACAAGAAAAAACACCAGAGATAAACACCTGCCAATGAACGACAGGAGACAAAAAGGCTAAAGAGAGAAATAATAACTGAAGAAGCATTTTCCACCCAAGTTCAGCTAGCAGAAGAGCTTATGAGCAATGAGTTATTCCCAGGAAGGACAGGTTATGCCACTAAAATTGGAAAGTAGATGTTAGATATAGATGCCAAGGAAATCGTGGTGTGTTTAAGAAAAAATACAGATGTTTTTACATTTAGCTCCATGGATCTGATGGGAGTTGACACTAAGAAAACCATGCATTCTCTAATTATAGACCCTACTGCCAAACCCATCAAGCAGAAGTTGCGCCAATTCGGCCCTGAAAAAGATAAAGTCGAGAAGAAGTAAGAAAACTATTTGAGACAGGCATATCAAGGAGGTATATTTCCCAAAGTGGTTGTCTAATACGGTTATGGTCACTAAAGAAAAAACGGGCACGTGGAGGATGTATATAGACTTTCGAGATCTTAACAAAGCATGGCCTAAGGATTTCTATCCGCTACCAAGAATTGACCAGCTAGTAGATTCCACCCCGTGTTGCTAGTTATTATCAATGATGGATGCTTACCAGGGATACCATCAGATCAAGATGGACCCCAAAGATGTGGCTAACACTATCTTTGGAGTTTATTGTGAAACAAATGGGTATGTCAGCATGCCTTTTGGTTCGAAGAACGCTGGGGCAACATACCAACGCATGATGGATAAAATCTTTAAAGAACAAATAGGGCGCAACATGGAGTTCTATGTAGACATGCTGGTAAAGAATCAAAAGGCTCATACCCACTCGACGGACCTAAATGAAATTTTCACGGTATTAAGGTCATACCGACTGACGACTGAAACTCAACCAAGCCAAATGTGCCTTTGGAGTGCAAAGTGGAAAATTCTTAGGCTATATGGTGACACCCAAAGGCATTGAGGTAAACGTAGCAAAAGTAAAGGCCGTACAAGAGATGACAGCACCATCCAGTATTAGAGAAATACAAAAGCTCAATGGACGAATTGCAACATTAAGTAGATTTATCTCTCGATCCGCGGATAAAAGCTTGTCATTCTTCAAAATATTGAGAAAAGGAACGCAATTTGGATGGACGGAATGATGCCAAAGGGCTTTTGAAGCACTGAAAAAGCATTTGAGTGATCTACCTCTATTGACCAAGCCGCTTGAAGGAAAGACATTGTTCTTATACTTTGTGGTAGGAGAAGAATTGTTAAGCTCAGTCTTAATCAAAGAGGAAGGAACACATCAGAAACCCATATAATATGTGAGCAAGATGATACAATGAGCCGAGCTGAGATACACAGAAATTGAGAAAGCAGTGCTAGCCATAATGGTGACATCAAGGAAGCTCGGACATTATTTCCTATCACACAAGATAATGGTCAGAACACACCTGCCCTTTTAAGATATCCTTGGAAAGCCAAATTTATCTAGGAGGATGGTAAAATAGGCAATGGAGCTAAGCATAGGCGGATCTAGGGGAAGCTGCACCGGGCTCCAGTCCGGTGCAAGCCCCAAACTTTTTCTTCCGTTTATGTATTATATTAAGCCCAATTCAAAATTAGCCCGTCCAAAATAATTAAAAATTAAAACAAAATTGTCATTGTTGGTTTTTTGTATATTTTTGACCCATAAGAAAAGCCCATAAGAAGGTTATAAGAATGAAAATGGTCAACCACCATTTTTGAAGGGAGAAATTGAAGTAGCCAAAATAGAAAAATTCGTAACCTTTATTTTCCTTCTCGGATTTTCAATGCGCAGCTTCAGAAAAATTTTGTTTTTTGAGGATTGAACCGTTAGATCACTGTGATTTTTTGGACAGAAGCTTCACAGCATCTGGGCCAACGTTTTGGACGATGGAGATCAGATTTTGAGTTTCGAAGGTCGGGTTTTGTCGATCTGAATAGAGGAGAATTTTTGGTAATATTTTTCTTGATCTTTGCTCGATTTTGATTCCATTCATCTTGATGTGCTTATTTTCTAGTGTTTGATATTTTGTATGCCTCTAATATAATTTAGAGAAGATTGTGTATTGTTCCATTGTTGATTATAGTGGATTTAAACGACTCTAGTAGTCCTGTGATTTTTTTCCTCTCTTTCCTTTTAAGAGGTTTTCCACGCTAAAATTTTGTGTCTCCTTATTGTTGTGTGCCTACTATTATGAACACGTATATTGATGCTTTTAGAATACCCTATTTGTTTAAATTCTCAAAGGTTCATACGAGTCGGGAAAATTAGCCAAGCAAATATGTCATATTCTTCCTCAGCGCTGCATTTCTTGATATTGCTCTCTACCCATTCGAAACTGTCAAAATTCAAGTTCAATCGTAGCCAAATTTTGCCAGTGGTTTGGTTGATGGATTTCCTAAAGTTTACGTTAGAGAAGGGTTTATATTGAAAGAAATTTTATTAAAAATATAAATATAAACTCAATTATTGATGGATTTTGTATATTGAAATCTAGCAAGACAACTTATGAAAACATAGAAATATTTTAGCATTTATGATATTTAATACTCTTAAGTATTTATTTTCAGCCCACCCCATCATCAACTTCTGGATCCGCCCATAGAGCTAAGTGAATACGATGTAGATTTCGAGTCAAGAACGACTATCAAAGCCCAGGCTCTAGCTGATTTTCTACAAGAAAACATAAGAGCACCAAAGATAGCAGCGTGGAAGGCCTATGTGGATGGGTCGTTGACAAAGGAATGAAGCGAAGCAGGCATATGGTTCCATCCGTCAGAACGGGACGACCTGCAATTTACGATACGATTTGGCTTCTCACCATCAAATAATGAAGCAGAATACGAGGTTCTCATCTCGACAATGAGAATCCTAGCAGACCTCGGTGTAGAAGAGATAATTATATACTCAGATTCATAGCTAGTAGCGCAACAAGTACTAGAAACATATGACAAGAAAAATGAGCATGTGATAGAATATCATGAACAAGTGGAAAACCTAAAGAAGAAGTTTCATAGGACATCTATGGTATAGATCCCTAGAGAAGAAAATAAGAAAGCAAATAAGCTTGCTAGATTGGCCAGTACAAACGAAGCAAATTTCGACAAACAGGCGGTACTATTAAAAGCCAAAGGAAAAGCCTTCATGATGGACATCGGAGCTATAACGGAAAGGGCAGATTGGAGATTACCCATCATTAGATTCCTCAGAATGGGACAGATGCCAGAACATCCCGGAGCACCAAAAAAGGCATCCTATGCTAAGTTCTGCCTAATTGGAGATTATCTTTATCGACGTGCTTTTACACACCCTTACTTGAGGTGTTTGTTGAAAAACGAGGGAGAGTATGTACTTAGGGAAATACATGAAGGATGCACATGGAACCATATAGGCTTCAAAGACATGGCATGAAGAGCCCTAAGAGCGGGATACTTCTTGCCCGCTATAAATCAAGATGCCAGAGACCTAGTCAGAAAATGTCCAAAGTGCCAATGAAACACAAGATTAATACACATCCCGATAGAGGAACTGGGGATGATGTATTCTCCATGCCCTTTTGGTAAATATGGAATAGACATAGTAGGAAAGCTACTGAAAACCACGGAGGTAGTTCCTACATAATAGTAGCCGTGGATAATTTTACCAAATGGGTAGAGGCAGAAGCCGTAGCAAAAATCGATAAGGGGACAATCCAAAAATTCCTATGGAAAAACATATGTTGTAGATTCAGAATACCAAGTCTTGATATCCGACAACGGTACACAATTTAACTGAGTGAGAATAAAAAGGTGGTGTCAAGAGATGAAAGTCCAGAAACGTTTTTCGCAGTGGACACCCTCAAGACAATGGACATGTAGAAGTAACTAACATGACTATCCTAAGTGGTCTAAAGGCACGGATAGAGGAAGCGAGGCAACCTGGCTGAAGAGCTGGACTCCATCATATGGGCATATCGAACTGTAGAGAAATCTTAGATTACCCATGCTGCCGAGGATCTATATTGGATGTTTAATTCACCATATAGTGATTATATTCCTAGCATGCTCCTATATTATTAATTACAACACATGGGTGTTTTTTTTGTGTTTACCTACGAATTTCTAGGATGGTAGATCAATCGCGGACTCCAGCTTTGATCTTCTGGACTGTTTCCCGAATGCTTATTCTCCAATATTGAGTGAGAGCAATCTATTTCACCTCCTATATGCTTATTGTGATGTATGAAAATCACAATAGGGAATAGGATAATTAGATTTTATCCTACCTTATAGTTATAATGTATTCAGAGATCCTATTTAGATATGACTCTTGCATATCTAATAAATATAATAATTATCTTAAATCCATGAAGATAATTCTTATCTAGAATAATTATCTCTCGATATCTAATAATATCAGATAATATCTATCTAGATATAGGAGATGTATTAAAATATTACATAAATCAGGATAGAATCCAAGTGAGACTCTTATAGGGGGGACAAAATTTGCTGTAATAACAGGCTTTGATGGGCCAGCCCAGGGATCAAATACAAGGAATAAAGATGGACCTAAAATGAATTAATTATCTTATGTTCAGCCTAGAACAAAAATTAATTCATAAACATTTATTCATTCCACTAGAGAATAAATGCTGACTGATAAACACGCTTTTTACTCGTTTATTCATGTTTTATTTAGATAATTTTAGATCAGTTTAAGTGCTTTTATATAGTTGAATTAATGCTTTTAGCTATTTTTGAAAGATACTGCTATTGGGTTCCTCTTTGGTGTTTTGTAGGCTTTCAAGATGATAATCGAAGCACGAAGCGAAGCACGAGCTAAAGACGGAAAAGAACAGGGGCTAGCGGCCACCCTAGGGACAGCTAGCCCGGCCGCGAGCTCGGGCGAAAACATTCTGGATAGTTTCTCACGACCGACCTAGCGACCTCTAGGCCGGCCGTGAGGCAAAGCCAAGCGACCGCGAACAAGGCCGCGAGCGCATCGAAGGACTTATTGACTCAATGCTAGCGACCGTGAGCTCGGCCGTGAGGCGCGCGGATGGGCGCGAATTAGGTTTCAGCCCTATGCCTATATATATCCCTAGTCTTGTGCATTGCACCTCTACCTTTTCTCTGCACGATTTTATTCAGTTTTTGCTAGTTTTTAACATACACTCATTCTAGCTTTGATTTATATTCATCTAGATATTAGATTATCATTGTTCTCCATTTAATTCACGCATTTTAATTGCTTTGGAACGTTTTCATCCAGACGAATTCAAATTTCCCGTTCTCTACTTGGGTTTGGATTCGAACCCAACCATTGTTCTTCCAACGCTACATTACGGGTTTTATCTATTTAATTCTTATTTTTATGGTTAATTCTTATTTTATTCCAATGTCTATGTCTAGCTAAATTTTCTTTCTAATCCTAGGGTTTGTATGATTCTATCCTGAGTGTGGTGATTCCTGCTATTGCTATTTACCTTCCAGGTATTGATTTGTGATTCTTGGTGCTAAATATTATGTGTTAATTTCTGATCAATTTTGATGCATATCTAGTTGCCAATTAATTTCTTAACAGTTTTAATTGTTAATCGATCTTGAATGCACAATACGAATAAGCCTTGAGTCGTAGCTGAGATAGGAACATTCGTAGGAAGCTATTCTTTGTGATCTATTTAGAGTTGCTAATTTTCACCTAGAGACGTAACAGTAATAGGGAAGATTAGTAATCTACATCCATAATTATCGTAACTGAAATTGTTGGTTACATTTGTGATCTTCCATCTTGGCTGGATTAAATATTGGTTAATAGGAAGTAGGATAAACATACGTTGTAGGTAAGATTAATACATCCCTAGGGTTAGTCTTTTAGTCTTATTATCTCTTTTGAGTGTTTTTTTATCTTTATTTGCTTTATTTGTTCTTGGCTTTGAATTTATTATTTGAAGTCCCAAACATTTTCAAAACCAATTCTGTTCTTGGATAATGATGAAGGATTATTGAGTTAGCTTCTGTATTTTTGCGTTACAATCCCTGTAGATACGACACTTGACTTACCTATCTACTTGCATGTTTTCGTGTTAGAAAATAGTGTGATCACTGACTTACCCATTTATTTCCGAAGTTGCGTCAGGCTTGTACTTAGACTTACGAATTCCCGTATTTAAGATATCGCACATCCTTTAATTATTAATAGCACTCTGACTATTTAAAATAATCAATCTCTTTAATTTCTTAAGTAGTATCATTCAACCTTATTATTGTACTTGAGATAACTCAACCTGTAGGGTTTAGTACAATAAACATTTTGAACTTCTTAAGGGGACGTCATCATATTAAACGGATATGGGTAACTTGATACAGACAACTAGCATGACATATAAGCACTACCACCACCCAAGATGCGGAGAATCTTGGGTTATCTCATGTAACCCTCACCCATAACAAATCAAAGTGATGGTCAGTAACTCATACTCACCTAAAACCTTATCGAGGTTTAGATCAATATAAAGTCATCGAGATTTAGGTTCTTCACGATGGTCAAATAAAAGAACTCATGTCATTGTGATCCATCAATACGTCAAGAGGTACCAGCGTAAACAAGCAACCAAGTCAAGTTACTTCTTATCTATACTGTAGCTTATACCGATAACTCATCCTCAAGTTGTCTCAACTGTGACCTTTTATATCTCAACAAGCTTAACCAATTATAAAGACTTCTGTGATCTTCTACATACTGTATGATCGAATTTTTGTATGAGATATTGTGAAAACATATGAAATCAAGTAAACAACTCAGATAGAATATTGTAATTGTGGTAATAAGAAACATTGTATACAAGCTCAACCGTTCTTCTTTCAATATACAAATCCAACAATCTTCCACTTATACTAAAGCAAACTTTTAGTATACAATGTGTCTCTCTAATAGCTATCACAAACAACACCATCACTTTGCTTTTCCCACTTCTACAAAAGTTTCCTTTCTAAGTGGGTGCCATCTTGCGCAATCCAAGTCCTCGAACATGCTCGTCGAGATTTTTACGGTAGGCTCTTCGTGAATGGGTCAGCTAGATTATCCGCAGTACCAATCTTCTCTATAAGCGAATCACATCATCGTAAGAATTCTCGTATGATATGGTACTTTCTCTCTATGTGTTTTTCCGCCTTGTGGGTCCGTGGTTCCTTCGAGTTTGCTACTGCACAAGAGTTATCACAGAACACTATGATATTTTTGGGCAAACGAGGTACCACATCTAGATCCATGATGTAGTTCTTAAACCATACCGCCTCCTTAGAAGCCTCAAATACGATTACATATTCGGCTTCCATGGTGGAGTCTGCAATTCACCAATGTTTTGCACTCTGCCAAGATACGGCTCCACCTTCCAAGGTAAACACATAACCTGAGATAGACTTCTTCTTATCACGGTCAGCTTGGAAATTCGAGTCTGAATAAGCCAAAGGCATTAGACTGTCTGCCTGGTAAGCTAGCTTATAATCCCGAGTCATTTTCAGGTAATTGAGTATATGTTTTACCGTAGTCTAATGAGCTTGTCCAGGGTTAGACTGATATCTTGATACTATGCCTACCACATAATAGACTATATCCAGGGTTACACAACATTGCATACATGAGACTTCCTACGATGGAAGCATATGGAACATGTCTCATTTTCTCTATCTCTTTTGCAGTCATCGGTGACTGCTCCTTAGATAAATGAACACCATGTCTGAAGGGTAGTAATCCCTTGTTGGCAGTTTGCATGCTAAAGCGAGTAATCAAAGTATCAATGTAAGTCACCTGAGATAAACTCAACATTTTCCTCTTGCAATCTCGGTAAATTTTGATCCCAAGAATGTATGCTGCATCTCCTAAGTCTTTCATCTGAAACTGATTGGATAACCAACTCTTTTCGTCTGATAATAGATAGATTCACGTTGTTGCTAAGTAGAAGATGTCATCTACGTAAAGTGTAAGAAATACCACGTCATCTTTGACATCCAAATGATACTCAAACTCTCGCTAGGCAATTGGAAAAACCATAGGATTTTACAACCTCGTCAAAGCATAAGTTCCATGATCGGGAAGATTACTTGAGTCCATAAATGGACTTCTTAAGCTTCCACACTAGATGCTCCTCACCGTTCACCACATAACCTTCGGGTTGCTGCTTTAGGGAAATCTGATTTTACCTTCTCCCGAGGATCTATCTTGGATGTTTAATTCTCCATACATTGATTATATACGTAGCATGCACCTACATAATTCATTACCACACGCTGGTCTGTGGTTACTTCGAGTTTGCTACTGCACAAGAGTTATCACATAACACTATGATACTATTAGGCAAACGAGGTACCATATCTAGATCCATGAGGTAGTTCTTGAGCCATACCGTCTTCTTAGTAGCCTCAGATGCGACTACATGTTCGGCTTACATGGTGGAGTCTGCAATGCACCGTTGCTTTGCACTCCGCCAAGATATGGCTTCACCTTCCAAGGTAAACACATAGCCTGAGGTAGACTTCTTCTCATCATTGTCAGCTTGGAAATCGAGTCTGAATAACCCAAAGGCATTAGACTATCTACTTGGTAAACTAGCCTATAATCTCGAGTCCTTTTCAGGTACTTGAGTATATGCTTTACCGCAGTCCAATGAGCTTATCTAGGGTTAGACTGATATCTTGCTACTATGCCTACCGCATAGAAGATATCGGGCCTCGTACACAGAATCGCATACATTAGACTTCCTACGGTGGAAGCGTAAGGAACTTGTCTCATTTCCTCTATCTCCTTTGCAGTCTTAGGTGACTGCTCCTTAGGTAAAAGAACACCAGGTCTGAAGGGTAGCAATCCTTTTTTGACGGATTGCATGCTAAAACGAGTAATCACAGTATCAATGTAAGATGCCTGAGATAAGCTCAACATTTTCCTCTTGCGATCTCGGTAAACCTTGATCCCAAGAATGTATTCTGCATCTTCTAAGTCTTTCATCTGAAATTGATCAGATAACCAACTCTTTTCGTCTGATAACAACTTCATGTTGTTGCCAAGTAGAAGGATGTCATCTACGTAAAGTGCAAGAAATACCACGTCGCTGTTGACATCCAAACGATACACACAACTCTCGCTAGGCAACTGGGTAAATCCATAGGACTTTTTCACCTCGTCAAAGCGTAAGTTCCATGATCGGGAAGCTTGCTTAAGTCCATAAATGAACTTCTTAAGCTTCCATACTAGATGCTCTTCACTCTTCACCACGTAACCTTCGTGTTGCTGCATACACTACAAAAACGCAACAACGACGGATTAGCAACGGCTAAAATTGGTCGCCATTCAATGACGTAATAACGACGACATAAATTAACGACGGATTTGAGACGTTATTAAGACGGAATTTGGCGGGCCTATTTCACATGAACATATAACTACGCCGCTTTAAATCGTTAATCTGTTGTTGAATTTAACGACGGACATAATCCGTCGTTAAATTAAGGATTTTTTTTTTTTAATGTACAATTTAAATATAACGTCCGATCCGTCAGAAATAACGGATGTTTTAATATTTATTTTTAATTAATATTACGACGGATACTTTCCGTCGTTAATTTTATTTTTAGTTTTATTTATTCTAAATAATTTTTACGACGGAATTTATTCCGAATTATTTTAATTTTTTAACGCCAAGAAATACAACGATGGATATTATAGTCGTTAGTCCGTCGTAAATTTAACGACGGATTTATTCCGTCGTTATAAAAAACGGATTTTTCCATTTTCAATTTTGCACATATTTTAACGACGGATTATGTCCGTCGTTAACGTTTTCCGTCGTTAGTACGTCGCTAGAGGGTTTTAAATTTAACGACGGATATTTTCCGTCGCTAATCCGCCGCTAAGAAATAATATCTGACGCGTATTCTTCCCCACCTCATTACGCTCGCACCCAAATCCCCCAAAGCCTAATTACCTCGCCCCAGCCCACCCCCCCCTGCCGCCTCCTGCCTCCCGCCACTGCCGCCGCCCCCGCCCAAGCCCCACCGCCCAGCCCCACCGCCCACTAATTCCACCCAATTCCACCACGCCCGCCTCACATTGCCCACACCGCCCTGCCTCCGCCTGCCTCACACACACACACACACCACCGCCGCTTCATCCAGTATATATATATATATCTATTTAAAATTTATATTTATGTATGTATTTGTATATATGTATATATGTATATATTGGTACATTATGTTTATGTATGTATTGGTACATTATGTTTATGTATACATTATGTATGTATTGGTACATTATTGTTATGTATGTTTATGTATGTATTGGTATATATATATGTATATATTGGTATATATGTAAGTATTAGTATATTGGTATGTATTGATATATTGGTATATATGTATTGGTATATATTGGTATGTATTGATATATTGGTATATATGTATTGGTATATATGTTGGATTTACTTGGTTATTTAATGAGTATGTTGGATTTTAGGTGCCCTTAAGAATTGGACATGAATTTTCAAATTGCTACTCTATCAATAATCAATCCAACAAGTTGCTTTCACATTTAGCGGGACAAATAAAAGACGGAAAATAATTACAATTGGTCCATCCCCTTTTATTGCAATATATATCTCCCCAAAAAATAAAACCACTACACGATCGACATGATTTTGTCTTATTCGTCTCGACTATATTCGATTCTTTGAATTAAAGAATACTCTCAGATAATAAAAATTGGTGAAATTTTTAACTAACTTCACTCAACCCATATAATTAAAAAACAACTCTATCGAAAATACTTTGGCTGGCTCAGTTTGACTTGACACGGACCTTAAAATTTTAACAAACAATCTCAATTGAAAATAATTTGACTCATTTGTTATTAACTAGGTTGAATTGATTAAATTTTAATAAACACCTTTAAAATTAACAAACAATCTAAATTCAAAATAAATTGGATAGTCAACTCAACTCGAGTCATTCGATATTTAAGAGGTGAATTAATAAAATTTAATCGACTCGCTTAATTAATGAGGGAACATTGGATGGCACCACTCTTTAATCCTTTGAATTTGTAAGAAGTGGTGGAATTCTTGTGTCAAAATTCATGTATACGACAATTTCATTAATGAGCACAAACGCTTATGCTATTGTGTTGCAATCAATGCCCACTACACCTTAACCACCTAATAAAATTTCAATCATAAAAACTTAGCCGGTTAAAAGTGGGATTCTCAACATAACTTGTCACGATCTAAATCATGATTTTATTTTTATATTCAATTCAAAAATAGAAAAGAAGATAGAAAGATTCATTTTATCGATCGACAATCGACGTGTTTTTGCCAACAAAAGGAAAAGGTATCTTTAAAAGCTTAAAGTATGGCACAAGATTGTCCACATTTCACCCTTAAAGACTATTCCAATCAATCACAAAATAAAAATCGGATTACATATTATATGGAAATAAATCCTTGGAATAAAAAGAATAAAAGATTTCAATTGTTAATTTCTAAAACATTTACAGATGGTTAATTTATAACCAAAATGTATAATCCGATTTTGATAATTGGATTATACATTTTGTGATTTAATAATTTCATAATTTTTATTAAATCACCACCCTTGTGATTTAATAATTTCAAATTTTAATGTAAATTTTTAAGTATTAGATTTAATACAATAATTATAGATAAAAGATAAATGTATCTACTTTCTTAGTATGTAATTTTAATATCAAATCACTCGATTTAGTTAAAGAACCTTCAACTTTTTCTTTTTTCACCAAGAGCATTAATCAAGAGAATTGTACAATCAAGAGAATGGAAGTTCGGTATGGGAGTCGAATTTTTAGCGCAAAAGAGAACGTAATCAAGAGAATTGTATAATTTATATATAAGCATTAATTGAAAGTATTCATGAAAAAATTGATAGCTTGTTCACTTTTTTTGCACACGTCAAGCGCTTGCGTCCGAGGATGCAATAAGAAATGCTGCATGATTGTGTAATCGAGAGCTTTTTTTCTTCCTTCGCTAATAGAATTACTTTTTGCATATTCCCAAATAAGAAATGTTGCATGATTTGATGTCAACAACAAATGAATTACTTTTGATATTTCAATAGAAACACATGATTAGTCTTATTTTCTTTGATAAAGAGTAGCAATCACAAAATTCCTCTCCTAACCCTTCACATATGATGTAAGTGATCACACCTTTAATATTTATATGTATTGCTATATATATTAATGTTGTGATCATTTACATCACATGTCCCACACGTGAAGGGGTTAGAGAGGAATTTTTATGATTGCTACTTTTATCAAAGAGAAATAAGACTAATCATGTGAACTTTTTCTATTTGGTGATTTATATTTATGCATCGATTTTATACCTCAACAAATTAGTTTCATGTCGACATGCATCCGTGTTACTTTTTATATAGTATATGTCTCGTGCATTTCTATTTCTATAACGTGAGAACCTTTTTGTTATGAAACGAAAATAGACTTGGATCCGAATATGAGTATACTTGTCTTTTGCATCTAAATATTATCCTAACATAACCAAACATTAGAATTATGCCGCATACCTCTATTTACCAATAAATAGAGTTATGCGCATCTCTCTTCACCTAAATTCTCCTCTTACAAATGTACTTCCAAATCATTAACAAATGTACTTCCAAATCATTAACCAAATTAAAGTCGGGCTTAGTAGTTGGTACTCGAACATTTGCCTCTCACTTCATCTCCCAACATTTATGAACATTCATCTCCCAAGATTTGCTTCTCACTTTCGTAATCTCATTTCCCATGACAGAACATTTGCCTCTCACTTCCGTAATCCCATTTCCACTTCCTCGTGATGAGTCGTAATCGTGAATGGATGTATAAGCATTTTAGTACTGTGGTGGATTAAATCATGATTTTCTTCATGACTTGAAAACTTCATCGAGTTTGCTAGTAATCAACTATCATTCATGGATGGGGAAAAGATCAAGTGTCCTTGTAAGAAGTGCAATAATATACCTTATCAAGTACAAGATACCGTGCGATATCACGCTTCAAAATTTGGATTTGTTCCAAATTATAACACTGGATCTTTCAAGGGAGACAAATGTGAGTATAGATCCGCAATGCAAGATCACCCCGAACCTCAATCAAGTACGACGACAATGGTAATGGATGCTGCTGGTCCTCGCTTAACTTTGCCGAGCTCAAGAGGAACCAAATGTCGAGGCACGAAAATTTTACGACATGTTGACGCCGTCGATAAACCGTTGGCCGGTTGCTCAAACCATTCACAATTGTCTGCTGTGGCTCGACTTCTTAGTTGGAAAGTCGAGAATAATATATCCGAGAAAGGTTTTGATCAAATAATGTAACTCATGAAAGAGACAAATCCAGATGGTAATCTTGCACTGATGACTTCTACAAAGACGAAGAAATTGTTGCGTGGCATGGGATCGCTCGTGCACAAGATAGATTGTTGTCCACATAATTGCATGATTTATCAAGACAAGATTTGAATTGACGAGATGTAAAGTTTGTGAGCATCCACGCTTCAAGAGCAATAATCGAGCATCCGAAACTCGAAAGAAATCACAAATTCCATGTAAGAAGATGTATTATTTTCCTCTTACCCTCGACTACGTAGGTTGTATGCATCCGAGGCTACAATGAGAATATGCGCTGGCATGCATCGTCGATCGATGATGGGGTCATGCGCCATCCGCGCACACACCGCATGGAAGCATTTGAACATGAAGTTTCTTTTGTTTGAATCTTAGATTCGTAATGTTAGATTGGGTCTTTCGACTGATGGTTTCCAACCTTTTGGTCAATCAGGACAACAATATTCTTCATGGCCTGTTATAGTTACTCCTTATAATCTTCCTCCATGGATGTGTATGAAGGAACAATATATGTTTCTCACAATTCTAGTGCCAGGGCCACGTAATCCAAAAGAAAAGATTGATGTGTTCTTGCAACCATTAATTTCAGAGTTAGTAGATTTGTGGGAAGCAGGTGTCCTTACCTATGATGTCTCATTGAAACAAAATTTTCAGATGCGTGCTGCATTGCTTTGGACAATTAGTGACTTTCCCGCACTCTATGTTGTGCGGATGGAGTACACCGAAGGTTAGCTTGTCCACATTGCATGGAGGATATCAAGCGCTTACTTTACCAAAAGTGGTAAACAGTCATGGTTTGATAATCATCGAAAGTTTTAAACCCGATCACCAATTCGTAAGGGATAGAAGAGGATTCGAAAAGAATACGGTGATTACTAGTAGTCCACCAAGCGCTATCGGAGAAGAACTATTATCTAGGATTGAAGGAATGGGACTAGTGAAGGTGACCAAATGGGTAGTGATGCAATAAATAGTAGTATTTCCAAATATTTTGGTAGTGGTTGGAGGAAGCGGAGTATATTCTGGGATTTACCGCATCGAGTTCTCTTTTGATTCAACATAATTTGGATGTCATGCACATAGAGAAGAATGTATTTGATAATGTGTTCAACACTATGATGAATATTCCGTAAGACGAAGATACGAGCAAATCAAGAGAAGAACTTAATTTGTATCGCAATAGACCGTAGTTGAAGATGAATGAGTCGATGTGCAAGTATCCAAAAGCTTCTTACACACTTGACAAACATGAGAAAAAGTCTTGTGCGAATGGGTGAAAGGTCTTAGATTTCCGATCGGGTATGTCTCAAATATGGGCGTATGTGTAGACATGACCAAATTGAAGATGTTTGGGATGAAGAGTCACGATCGCCATGTTTTTATGCAACAGATACTCCCGATCGCATTTCGAGAACTTCTCCCACCTAATGTTTGGAAAGCAAGAACGAATTAAGTTTATTTTTCAAAGATTTGACCTCTCAAACATCAAACTTGAGGACATGTGCAAACTTCAAGAAAATATTCCACTCATTTTATGCAAGCTCGAGCGATATTCCTCCTAGTTTCTTCGATTCAATGGAACATCTACCACCATCTAGCGTATGAAGCTCGTTGTTTAATTCCTGCTCAATACCGATGGATGTATCCATTCGAAAGGTAAACGCTCACTTTAACAATTGTTGTCCATATGTATAAATATACACATATAACTATTAATCTTTTTATATACATTGATAGATACTTACGTAAGTTGAAAAATAACGTGAGAAATAAAGCTCGAGTGGAGGGTTCTATTTGCAATGCGCACTTAGTGTAGAAGCATCAACATTATGTTCTTATTATTTTGAGGGTCACGTAAGAACGAAACATAAGAACGTGCCTCGCAATTATAATGTTGGGGAAGATATTAGCATGAAGACTTCCCGATATGCTTTCAATATTCAAGCAAGGTGGACGCCTTTTGAAAAATGTCAAGAGATATCTAGATTCGAGTGAGTATGATGTCGCTCGATTATATGTGCTATTGAATTGCGCTGAAGTTTCGAGAACTATTTAAAGTAAGTATTTATAATTTCACGTCAGATAACTTTCAATTAGTATAACTATTTAAATACTAATTATAACTATTTGTTTTGAAGTTTGTTTATCGATTTCTTGAAAAGATTACATCCACGGATCTCCTCCTCTCGAGATTCAAAAGGAAATCGATGTAAACTTCTCACATTGGTTTGATACATATATGAGTATATAATCCCATTAACCGTAACCTTTGTAATATTTAATCACCGATTGATAGATGTTTATCGATTTGTTGGATTTAGGTCAAAGACCATACCAACAATCCATTCATATTGATTTAGCAAAAGGGCCTTCTCCAAAGGATTAAGACGTATCCGTGGTACTACATAAATGGGTATAAATTTCACACGTTAGAGCATGGGACACAAAGAGCCACGATGAACAAAGTGGTGTGTGCATTAAAGGTGAAACTTATGGTGCGTATAAGAATGAACTCGATTTTATGGGCGATTCTCGGAGGTTTGTGAGTTGGAATACCATGGGCTACCTATGAAGACCGTAATAATGTTTAGATGCGAGTGGTTTGATCCATCACGATTGGGGACATCGGTGCATCCCGAATACAAATTGGTTTCTCGTGAATTATAGACGAAGGTATAATAAGTATGAACCGCTTGTCCTCGCCACACAAGCCGCTCAAGTATACTATTGTCCTTATCCGAGTTTAAAACAATCTACAAAGGATTGGTGGGATGTATGCAAAATTAAAGCGAGAGCTAATGTGGAAGTCTCGGATGAATCATCTAGTTCGATAGTACCTCCGCCATTTCAAGAGGATGAAATGCCTTTAATTACAAGTGTAGTGGTTGATGATGACATGACACGAGTTCATCCCGATGGCACTTTGATAGACATAGAAGAAGCGGATGACTAATCAACAAGATGATGAATTGTTTAATCGATTCATATGAATTATCTAATCGTAAAATGATAATACATCGAATGATGATGATTATGATGGAGATGAATAGGTCGATTATGTCAGCAGTGATGAACTTCTCCCGCAATTTGACTTTTTCAAGGTATAATCAATACCTCGCACCTCTCTCTATCTTTTCTCTTTTTTTGTTGCCATCCTAATGATCATCTTTTGCTACAACCATTGCTTCTCTCTATTCTCGTTATCGAGTATAACAAGATAGCACAACAATTCACTAACCATTACCTCTTCTCCCACTTTACTAATGCATTACAAGTCAAAACATAACAATTTCTACTCAAGATTTCAGATTTGATGCTCGAACCATGGTCAAGGACCTGATACTCGACCTAGATATAATAATTAGATAATGAATGTGTACACATCGGTGATAAGCAAAATATTCAAATATTATCATGCAATAGGACACATCAACGAATACAACATCAAACCGCAAATTTAGAAGTATAAGCCTAAAATACAACCGAACAACCATTCAAGCATAAGAAAGTAAGTTTTCTCTCAAAGACAACACATTTCAATGAATCATATTGTCAAAAGCTTTATAGGAAAAGAAACAAGAATTACCTTGAAAGATATTGTAGATGTAACTTTTCCAATGACAATGTTTAAACAAATAGCTAACGTAAACCAAATTCAAAGACAATTGATAACTTTGAAGAATAAAAATTATTAAAGTAACGCATCAAATCTATTTTCGATGGCAAGTCGAGGACGAGGTAGAGGAGTCCAATTAGTGATCGTAGGAATATTTCGCATCTACCTCCTCGATGAAGGAGTTGGCGCCTCGGTAGGAGGACTTACGATAGGTGGAGGAGAGGGTCGAGCAAAGGGTCCGGCACTGCACGATGGGGAAAGACCTCGACTATTGTGAACGGGTACCTATAGTTTAATTAGATTATTTTAACTCAATTGTACTTATTTGAATATAATGTAAATTATTTTTAACTCAATTGTAGGATTTTATGTCCATCACATGATGTTGCACATGTGATCACCGAGTCGCTCAAGAAGGTCATGAACCATCGGGTTTCGCTTGGAAATTGGTCCCCGAGGATCGAGGCGGGTGTATTTTTAAGACTTCCGTGTATTATTGATTTACATTCAAGTATATTGGTTTATTTCGCACTAAGTGATAGTTAATTTGATAATATTTATATCCTTATGTTGAAAATGATGTTTAAGGTTCAAATAATATTTATATCCTTGCATAAATTCTTATAAATAATAAATATATCGCATAATCAAGAAATGGTGCTAAACCGATAACTCAATTTTTAATTGTAGTCCGGACAAATAGTCGTCCTTCATTTCCTTTTTTTAATGAAGTTGATTCGGGGGTCTGCCTAACACATTCGTTCATTATTTCTTTTGTTAAATAATTCTTGCAATCTAAGAATATAAAATATGGTTGTAAATTATACAACTATATATGGATATTGATGTCAACCATCTCTGAGAAATAGAGAAATAGCTCATGCATGGATATGTCATTTGGGTTTAAACGAGATTGAAGTGTTCAAAGAATCATGCATAGAAGGAGAAGCGTGGAATATATTGAGGTCTTCTAGAAGAAAAAACCAAAGAATCAAACGACATTGAAGAGTTCAAATTGAAATGTTGCTAGCGAGGTAGGACATCAAAATCTAGAGTTGAAGTAATAATGAAAACACACAATTTAAAGTGGTACGATGATGTATAATGTTTGAAATATTACAAATGAAGGGTTACATATGCGAAGTATTTTAATCGAATCTCACAAATTAATCATTAGCATATATTTATCATTAGTTAATTTAGTGAGGTGTAATACCTCAAGTTATTCAGTGCATATATTTATAATGAACGAATGTGTTAAAGCGTAACTTCAGAATCAACTTCATTAAAAAAGGAAACGAAGGACAACTATTTGTCCGGACTACGAATTAAAGAATTCAGTTTATCGCTTAGCACCATTTCTTCAGATTATGTAAGATTGATTAATTAATTCAATTCAATTCAATTCAATTCAAATGTATCATTTTCAAATTTATGCTTTCGCATTATTTCTCACGGACGCGCCGCTTTGTTCATCAAGTAGTCATCGTGCATGGTGCCAAAAGGCGGCAAGTGAGATATAAGGATCTTATTCATAAGATCAAGAGGCACAGAGTCGACGACGCCGCCACCTCCATTCATTCCCAGATCGGATTGGCTGCGTGGCGTGATTATTGGAATCACTGAGGTGCGCATCAAGGCGGAAAAGCTAGGAGGAGTAGGATGACGAGCCGATGATGAGGGGCGGGATCAAGCACGTGGTGGCTCCATATGTGCTTTAGATTATGCTACCAAAGATTGTAAGTATTTAGTTTTTCGAATTCAATTTAGGTTTTAATGTTGTTCTTCTTCCTACTCACATATATCATAATCTGTTAATTGCTAAGTTATTAGACGCCACAAACTAATCGGATTAAAACATCCTTAATGAAGCTTGTTTAATTTTCTTATTTTTAAGTAGCAACTGTACTTCTATTATATGCACACAAATACTTATTATAATTTACCCACGTACATTAATAATGTTTGAATGAATGAATAGGCCAGAGAACGTGGAGTCCATATTTCTGAGGTCCAGTGGGATGTTTTTCAGAAATATCATGTCGCTCCCGATGGAAGTTATACAGATGGGAAGGCTCGTAGCATCGCGGTAAGTAGATTAAATATTAAATATGGTAATGATGTAAAAATAACTTCTATTTGGAAACTTAAACGATTTTACTGCAAATACAGGAGCAGGTGGAGGACCAAGTTCAGATTTTGACTCAAGCCGCCAGATGAGAGCCCGTAAGTAGATAGGACCGGATCCTCGGCGGTATCCTGAGGCGCCGCGATCGAAGAAAAGATATTGTTTGGTCTTGGTTCTCTCACGACATTCATGGAGAGCGACTTAGTTCCGCCCTGCAATGACATCTCGTATGGAGTCTCCCGGATATCGAGCGATCGACGGAGATGGAGGAGCGGATGCGGTTAGAGAGAGCGGATGGTCGAGCAACCACGGCCGGAGAAAGAGAGGCGTGAGCGATCGAGGCGAGGATTCAAGCACAATAGAGCGAGCATGCACAGATGCTTCAACGCCTTCAAGCTCGAGATAGAAGCTCAACAGAGGCATTCCAATGATTCCTATCGGGCTCGAGTAGCAGATCGACCTCGACCACCCCTCCACCATCTTGATTCCTATCTTTACGCTTTTACTTCATTTATGGATATGTTGAATTGTTGTTGTTGGATTTGGATTGTTGAATTGTTGAATTGGATTTATATTTGATTTATAACTCAGATCGAATAGTTGTTGTGAATTATCGATTGTGGATGGATTGTGGATTTATGATTCGATTGTGGATGATTGTGGATTTGTGATGATTGTGGATTTGTGATGATTCGGATTGTGATTTGGATGGATTGTGGATGGATTTGGATTGTGATTGGATGGATTGTGGATGGATTTGTGATGATTGTGGATGTTGTTGGATTTGGATTTGGATTTGTGATGATTGTGGATGATTGTGGATGGATTTGTGATGATTGTGGATGTATTGAACAGGTAAAAAACACGGGTAAAACCTAATCTGAAACTGGCTGGTGAATTATTTTAAGTATAGCGACGGAATAGCGACGGAATTAAGTCGGAACTGCGACGGTTCTGAGACGGAACACAATCTAATTTGTCGTGGTGTAACAACGACGGATCTACGACGGACTTTTTTAGCGACGGAAAAATTCCGTCGTTATTTGCGACGGATTTAAGACGGACACGCGAATAAATCTTGCGACGGATCTGAGACTCAATTACGACGGAATTATATAGCGACGTAAAAAGTCCGTCGTTATTTGCGACGGATCTACGACGGAAATGCCCAAATAATTTAGCGACGGAAAAAATTCCGTCGTAAGTAACGACGGACTTTTCCGGCCGTTAATTCAACGTAACGCATTTACGAGTCAAACGACGGAGATTTCCGCCGCAAGTCCGCTTCAAAATTTTGCGACGGAAGTTTTTTCGCCGTTGTCTCAAGAATAACGAGGCTTTTAGAGACGGTATAAATCCGTCTACGATCCGCCGCAGACTGTTTTTACGACGGATTTTGATGTTTTGCGACGGATTTTCCGTCATTGTCACAAGTGTTTTTTGTAGTGATATAGATATCTCTACCTTCCTCAAGGTAATCGTTTAGAAAAACGGTTTTCACATCCATTTGCCAAACCTCTAGGTTCAGGTGAGCTGTTATGGCCAGAAGAATTCTGATGGACTTGAGTATTGCTACAGGCGAAAAATGTCTCATCGAAATCAATGCCCTGAATTTGAGTATACCCTTTCGTTATGGGCTCAATTTCTAAGTCCATAGCGTTGTGCCATGATCTTGCATCTATGTCATGTATCGCCTCATTGTATGTCCATGGGTCGATTACTGCTTGTTCGTTTTTTGGGACTAAATCCGAAGACTCACCCACGAACATAAATCGCTCGGGTTGACGAACAACCCTCCTATTACGACGAGGCGCTACTGCCACAATAACAACGGTGGGTGCAGTAACCTGTGGTTCTCTATCTCGTACAACTTGCTGGGTAGGTGCCACTTGTACAGTCGGTATCCCCAATAGAACTCGACTCACTTCAATTTCTTGAAGTATCTGGTGTCGATCCCTTTCACTAGACACGACATCTCGTACTTTTGGCCTAATCGGTGGTGGAATATGATCATCTTCTAATTCCTAAAGAATGATTTCAACTTTGGATTTATGGTTTTTCATGTAGTCCTCCTCCAAGAATTGGGCGTTGGTGCTAATAACGACCTTCTGATCCTTAGGACTATAGAAGTAACCACCTTTCGTTCCTCTAGGATATCCAATAAACAGCCTTGTGTCAGATCTAGCCTTTAACTTGTTAGCCTTCTTGTTCAACACATGTGTTGGAGTGCCTCATATCCTTATATGGCTTAAACTAGGCTTGCTCCCAAACCATAACTCGAAAAGGGTCTTATCGACTAACTTGGACGGTACTAGATTGAGCAAATAAGCCGTTGTTTCTAAGGCATACCCCCATAACGAAATAGGCAATGTTGCATAACTCATCATTGATCTAACCATCTCTAAGAGAGTTCTATTTTTTCGTGCTGACACACCATTTTGTTGTGGTGTGCCCGGTGTAGTGAGCTGGGGTGTAATCCCACACTGCACAAAATAGTTCATGAACTCGTTACTAAGATATTCACCACCGCGGTCAGACCGCAGTGACTTGATACTCTTACCTAGCTTCGTATCCACTTCCGCCTTCAATTCTTTGAATTTCTCAAAGCATTCAGACTTGCGGTGAAGTAGGTATACGTATCTGTACCTTGAGTAATCGTCAATTAAAGTGACAAAATACTCGTTCCCTTCACGAGCTTGTGTGGACATTGTTTCACACAGGTCAGAATGGACTAGCTCCTGCACTTCTTTGGCTCTATACCCCTTCGCTTTGAAGGGTCTGGTTGACATATTTTCCTCTATACAAGATTCACTGACTGGGAACGGAGTAACCGTGATTTCACCCAACGCTCCATTCTGAGTAAAGAAAACTTCATCTTCTTATGGTTTGATGTAGATGCAACATAATTATAGGTATTATGCTTGGTAGAAATAGTATAAAGAGAATTATATAAAATGTCACCACAGATAAATTCATCATTCCTTATGATAGAAACACCACTACCAAAGCAACATAATATCTATGAGTAAATAGTTTGGAAATTGAAATAAGGGTCTGTCGAAACTCCGACACATATAAAATATCTCTTAAAACTAAAAGTGTCATATCAAAGCATAAAGTAACATCTTCGACTGCAATAGTTTTGACTTTCGACGTGTTGCCCATGGAGATCGTTATCCCGCCATCACTCAGCTTTCTTGTTCGAAGGAACCCCTGCAATGTGTAACAAGCATGATCAGTCGCACCCGTATCTACTACCCATGAATGAGTAGAACAAGTTACTAAACATGTTTCTATTACTAATGCCAATAGCATACCTTAAGCCTTGAGCATGGGGCACTTAGTCATCCAATGCCCAGTCTTGCCGCACTTGAATCACTTGTCCCTCTCCTTTGGCTTTTTCAAACCTCCGGTGGTAACCATGTTCTTGCTCCCACTGATTTCCATGCCTATACCACCTTTGGAACCCATTATTCTTCTTCCATTTTCAATGGAAAATTGGGGCCCTTAGATGTGCTAGCAAGGGCATGTGCTTCTTTTCCTATGACGTCTTCCGCAACTACGATATCGTTGAGCAACTGATTAAGTGTAAACTCAGTTTTGGTCATGATCGCGTTCACGTAAAATTTTCTCAAAAGACTTGAGCAGCGTGTTGAGGATGATATCGACCTTGGCTTCGCCATCAATACCTCATCCCAACTGATCAAGACTATCCATGAGATAAGTCTTGTGGGAGACATGTTCATGGAATGAACTTTCTTCTTTCATCCAACACACCAAGATTTCTCTCATTGTGTGGAAGCGGACTGTCCGATCCGACTGTCCAAACATACTCTCGAGAGTTGACCATATTTCAATCGCGTCTACCATCGACTGATGTTGCAGCTGCAAGACTTTGGATTGTAGTCATCATATAACACTTGGCCATATTGTTTAACTTATGTCAAAGTCTGCTTGACTCTAGCTGCTCGTACATCGATATGTCAGTAGGGGCATCGGGTTTGGGAGAAGTGAGAACAAACACGTGTTCTTCTACGATAAGACCATACTCCATGTTTCATTTTCACTAGATAAAATTTGGACCGGATAAAGGATTTTGTGCGAGCATATTGATAGTCGGTGTTAGAGATAAATCTGAAAAGTAATGTGAACACATAAGTATACGATTGCACATAATTCGTAACAATAATAATGTAACCTTTTGATAAAACAATATTAATTGAAACCTCTAATCGTCCAAGGAATCACACGTGCAAGCCATGCGTGTGGACGTTTACACATGAACCCCTTGATCGGACTAAAATAAACGCTTTAGTCGTTTAATTTCAATCCATGTCAACTTATCCTTATGACAAATGAAATTAATGATTGGACCTTAACTAGACCACATCGCTATCGTAAAAAGGGACTTTGCTGAAAGTTGTACTTGAGGTGATGCCTAAGCAGTGACCACAATTTTGATAGCGAAAATCGAATTCTTAGAATTAACATACTCACTAGAACCATACTGCTCGTTTGTCATCTCATTTTATGCCTATCTCTAGAGAACTTATGAAAATCACACATGCAAGCCACGCGTGTGGACGTTTACACATGAAACTCCCACTTCTCAATAGATGAAAATGTTTTATATAGAAATCTCATCTAACAGACTTATGATAAACAGTGCAAGCAAGCCACGTGTGTGGACGTTTACTGACAGTGCGTACCACTTTGTTTAGAGATCAAAATGTGGAGGTCTTGACGTTTTAAATTTAAGAATTAATACGTCGGGTTTCTTGCTTAGTCTTTTGTTTCAAAAGTTTTTTCATGCAGATCACGTAGTTCTAACATGCTTTCTCTAGAACTCAACATATAAAATATGCTCGCAGAATTCTAAAACTTGCTTCAAAACGCGATAAATCTAACATGCTTGCTAAACGCAATCAATCATGAAAACATATATCATGTTTATCTACGTAATTAAACATACATAGCATGCTACTGCATAACTTAAAAATCCACGACATGCATTGAACGATAAAAATAAAATAAAATGAGTTCATCGCGGCCCATTCGTGGATCCTGTACATCCTTGCCTAATTTATTACATAAATTTGCAAAGTACAAATCTTCAAAAAAATCTCAAAACGGGCCTCGCGTGCACGGTCACAGACTAGACTCGTTAAAACTGGATTTAGGCCAAAAATCAAAAATTACCTAGAACAGTGATTGGGGTCGGTCGGATCGACAAAACTTGATCCGGGTGGAGAAATGGGTCGGGTCAAAAATGGGTCGGGTTGGCCCGATTAGCACCCGCCGTCCCTCATCATCTCGTTGTCCGCATGACGTCGCCTCACCGAGCGCCTCACGGGTGTCCGCATGAGCCTGCACGTTGAGGCTGCGCATGGTATGCCAGCCCAATGCACGCTCACCGTGTACTGCACTGTCGCTAGCCGTCCCTCTCCTACTGAGCTACCGACGTCGCCTACACATGATGAGCGCCTAGGTACGCATCACGCCCAGAAGTCATGAGCTGAGCGCACGCCTCATGCGCAGATACCAGTGTACTCATCGACCTTTTTGTCGAGGTTCGTGCACCTCGCTGTCGAGCATCGCCAGCTATGCTACGGAGTTTTGTTGCACGATGTGCTGTCGGACATCGCCTAGCTACCGAGAAAAGCTTTGCGCGACTCGCACGCTGGCATACTCGTACGCTTCACGTGATGGGTATCCGCACGCTTCACGTGACGGACATCCGTTGTAGGGAAATCTGATTTTAACCCCCTCCCGAGGATCTATCTTGGATGTTTAATTCACCATACATTGATTATATGCCTAGCATGCACCTATATAATTAATTGCAACACGTAGGGGTTTTCTCGTGTTTACCTTTGAATCTATCGGGGTAGAACGGATCGAGACTCGTGCTTTGATCTTCTGGACTGTATCCCGGTTGCCTAATCTCCAATGTCGAGTGAGGACAGTCTATGAAGAATGCTATAGAAAATCACCCTCTTTCTTATCTCTCAATTTTTGAAAATCTCACACTTTTGGGAAGTATAATTCTCGAAAATATTGCTTGAGCATTAACCTTGATTTTCCTCTTACCTTATATTTATAATGCTACCCTAAACCCTATCAAGATAGGATTTATGCATATCTAATAAATATAATAATATCCTTTAGGATAGAGAGGATCAAGTCAGAGTCCCAGTAGGACTAGAGAGAGATAAGGACGATTTTCACTAAGCTAAAAGGCCTGGATGAGCCAGCCCAGGGATCAAATGCAAGGAATAAAGATGGGCCTCAAATAAATTAATTATCTTATGTTCAGCCCAGAACATAAATTAATTCATAAACATTTATTCATGCCACTAGAGAATAAATGCTGACTTACCCCTTCATTTCCGAAGTTGAGTCGGGCTTGCACTTAGACTTTACGAATCCCCGTATTTAAGATATCAGACGTCCATTAATTATTTACGCTGCTCGATCGCTTAAATAATTAATATCTTTAATTCCTTAAGTAGTACCACTCAACCTTATTATTGTAATTGAGATAACCCAACCTGCAGGGTTTGGTACAATAAACCTTTTGAGCTCCTTAAGGGGAACGTCATCATCCTAAATGGATACGGTGACTTGATACAGATAACTAGCATGACATACAAGCACTGCCACCACCCAAGATGCAGAGAATCTTGGGTTATCTCATGTAACCCTCACCCATAGCAAGTCAAAGTGATGGTCAGTAACTCATACTCACCTAATACCTTATCGAGAATTAGATCAACGTAAGTCTCCGAGATCTAGGTTCTTCACAACGGTCAGATAGAAGAACTCATCTCACTGTGATCCATCAATACGTCAGAGACGTACCAACATAGACAAGCAACCAAGTCAAGTCACTTCTTATCTACACCGCAGCTTTATACCGACAACTCGTCCTCAAGTTGTCTCGGTGTGATACTTTTTATATCTCATTGTTTGACCAATCATACGGACATCGTGATCTTCTACACAATCGTATGATCTAACTTATATATGAGATAAGGGACATAGATATATGCAATCAAGTAAACAATTCGGATAGGAGATTGTAATAGTGGTAACTGAAAACATTGTATACAACCTCAACAAAACTGCTTTCACTATACAAATCCAACAATCTCCCACTTATACTAAAGCAAAACTTTTAGTATACAATGTGTCTCTCTACTAGCTATTACAAACAACACCATCACTTTACTTCTCCCACTTAAACAAAAGTTTCCTTTCTAAGTGGGTGCCATCTTCTTGCAATCCAAGTCCTCGAATATGCTCTTCGTAGACTTTTGCGGCAGGCTCTTCGTGAATGGATCAGCTAGGTTATCCGTAGTACCAATCTTCTCAATCAGCACATCCCTCGCCTAACGATTTCTCGTATGACATGGTACTTTCTCTCTATGTGTTTCGTTGCCTTGTGGGTCCGTGGTTCCTTCGAGTTTGCCACATCGCACCGAGTTATCACGAGAAACTATGATACTCTTGGGCAAACCAGTACCACATCTAGATCCATGAGGTAGTTCTCGAACCATACAACCTCTTTAGCGACTCAAGGCGGCTACATATTCGGCTTCCATGGTGGAGTCCGCACGCATCGCTTTGCACTCCGCCAGATATGGCTCCTCCTCCCAAGGTAAATAGATAGCCCGAGGTAGACTTCTTCTCATCACGATCGACTTGGAAATCCGAATCAATAACCCAAAGGCATTAGATTGTCTTCTTGGTAAACCAGCCTATAATCTCGAGTCCTTTTCGGTGCTTGAGTATATGCTTCACCGCAATCCAATGAGCTTGTCCGTGGTTAGATCGATATCTAGCTACTATGCCTCACCGCATAGCGTATATCGGGTCTCGTACATAGCATTGCGTACATGAGACTTCCTACGGCGGAAGCGTAAGGAACTTGTCCCATTTCCTCTATCTCCTTTGCAGTCATATGTGACTGCTCTTTATATAAAGGAATGCCATGTCTGAAAGGTAGCAATCCTTTCTTGGCGGTCTGCATACTAAAACGAGTAATCACAGTATCAATGTAAGACGCCTGAGATAAGCTCAACATTTTCCTCTTGCGATCTCGGTAAACCTTGATCCCAAGAATGTACGTTGCATCTCCCAAGTCTTTCATTTGAAACTGATCGGATAACCAACTCTTTACGTCTGATAACAACTTCACATTGTTGCCAAGTAGAAGGATGTCATCTACGTAAAGTGCATGAAATACCACATCATCGTTGACATCTAAACGATACACCAAACTTTCGCTAGGTAACTGGGTAAATCCATAGGACTTTACCACCTCGTCAAAGCGTAAGTTCCAGGATCGTGAGGCTTTCTTAAGTCCATAGATGGACTTCTTAAGCTTCCAAAATAGATGCTCTTCACCCTCTACCATATAACCTTCGGGTTGCTGCATATAGATGTCTCTACCTTCCTCAAGGTAACCGTTTAGAAAAGCGATTTTCACATCCATTTGCCAAACCTCAAGGTTTAAGTGGGCTGCTATGGCCAGAGGAATTCTGATGGACTTGAGCATTGCTACAGGCGAAAAGGTCTCATCGAAATCGATGCCCTCAATCTGAGTGTACACTTTCGTCACAAGCCTGGCTTTAAAAGCCGAAACCTCTCCATCTGAATCTCTCTTCCTCTTGTATACCCACTTGCTACCTATGGCTTCCTTGCCATCCGGTAGAGTGTCTTTCGTATACATCCATAGTCTGTTATGGACTCAATTTCTAAGTCCATAGCGGTGTGCCATGATCTTGCATCAATGTCTCAGATCGCCGTCAGATGTCCATGGGTCGATTATTGCCTGCTCGTTTCCTGGGACTAAATCCGAAGATTCACCCACGAACATAAATCGCTCGGGTTGACGAACAACCCTCCCACTACGACGAGGCACTACTGGCACAATGGCAACGGTGGGTGCAGTAACTTGTGGTTCTCTATCTTGCACAACTTGCTGGATAGGAGCCACTTGACGGCCGTATCTCTCCAAGGAACTCGACCCACTTCAATTTCTTGAAGTATCGGTGTCGATCCTCCCACTGACACCTACATCTCGCACCTTTGGCTTAATCGGTGGTGGAATACGATCATTTTCTAATTCTTGAAGAATGATTTCAACTTTGGATTTATGATTTTTCATATAATCCTCTTCTAAGAATCGGACATTAGTGCTAATAATGACCTTCTGATCCTTAGGACTATAGAATAAACCACCTTTCGTCCCTCTAGGATAGCCAATAAACAGCCTTGCATCGGATCTAGCCTCCAACTTGTCGCCTTCTTGTTCAAAGACATGTCGGATCGCTCATATCCTTATGTGGCTTAAACTAGGCTTGCGCCCAAACCACAACTCGAAAGGGGTCTTTTCGACTGACTTGGATGGTACTAGATTTAGCAAGTATGCTACTGTTTCTAATGCATACCCCCAGAATGAAATAAGCAATGTTGCATAACTCATCATCGATCTAACCATTTCTAAAAGAGTCCTATTTCTTCGCTCTGACACACCATTTTGTTGTGGTGTGCCCGGTGTAGTGAGCTGGGAGGTAATCCCACACTGCACCAAGTAGTCCATAAACTCGTTACTTAGGTATTTACCACCGCGATCAGACCGCAGTGACTTGATACTTTTACCAAGTTTCGTCTCCACTTCCGCCTTAAACTCTTTGAATTTCTCAAAGCATTCGGACTTGCGGTGAAGCGGTATATGTATCCGCACTTGAGTAATCGTCGATGAAAGTGACAAAATACTCGCATTCTCCACGAGCTTGTGTTGACATAGGTCCACAGCATCCGAATGGACTAACTCCAACACTTCTTTGGCTCTATAACCCTTCGCTTTGAAGGTCCGGTCGACATCTTTCCTTCTATATAGGATTCGCAGACTGGGAACGGAGTAACTGTGAGATCACCCAACGCTCCATTCTTAGCCAGTCTTTGGATCCTATTTAGATTGATGTGACCTAATCTAAGATGCCAGAGAAACGTGGTGTCATCTTGCGAATAAAACTTTCTCTTTTTAAGGTTTGAAGAAGATGCAACATAATTATAGGTATTATATTTGGCAGAAATAGTATAAAGCGAATTATATAAAGTGCCACCACAGATAACTTCGTCATTTCTTATGATAGAAACACCACTATCAAAAATAACAGAATATCCATGAATAAATAGTTTCGAAACTGAAACAAGGTTTCGTCGAAACTCCGCACATATAAAACGCCTTTCAAAACTAAAGCCGTCCTATCAAAACATAAAGTAACATCTCCATTTATAACGCCACGACTTTCACCGCGTTGCCCATGGAGATCGTTATCTCGCCATCACACGACTCCCTTGTCCGTAGGAACCCCGCAGGTGTAACAAACATGATCGATCGCACTCGTGTCTACTACCCAAGAATGGGTAGAACAAGTCACTAAACCGCTGGATTTGTATACTAAAAGCGCTTTGGTTGAGCTTGTATACAATGTTTCTGTTACCACTATTACAATCTCCTATCCGAATTGAATACTTGATTGCATATATCCGTGTCCCCTTATCTCATATATAAGTTAGATCATACAAGGTGTAGAAGATCACGTAAGTCTCGTATGATTGGTCAAGCTTAATGAGATATAAAAGTTTAACAAATGAGACAACATGAGGGCGAGTTGTCGGTATAGGCTGCAGATAGATAAGAAGTGACTGACTTAGTTGCTTGTCTATGCCGGGCACGCCTCGACGTATCAAGGATCACGGTGAGATAATTCTTCTATCCGACCATAGTGAAGAACCAAGATCTCGGTGACTTACGATGATCTAAACCCCGATAAGGTATTAGGTGAATATGAGTTGTCGGGCATCACTTTGACTTGTTATGGGTAGGTTATATGTTCTAACCCAATATTCTCCGCATCTTGGGTGGTGGCGGTGCTTGTATGTCATGCTAGTTATCTCAGACGAGTCACCGATCCGCTTAGGAAGATGACGTCCCTCAAGGAGCTCAAAAGGTTTATTGTACTAAACCCCGCAAGTTGAGTTAGCTCAAGTACAATAATAAGGTCGAGTGGTACTACTTAAGAATTAAAGATATTAATTATTTTAAGCAATGTAATGCTATAAATAATTAATGGACGCTCGATATCTTAAATACGGGATTCAGAATGTCTAAGTGCAAGCCCGACTCACCTTCGTAATAAAGGGTAAGTCAAGATTTATTCTCTAGTGGCATGGATGAATGTTCATAAATTAATTTATGTTACGGGCTGAACATAAGATAATTAATTTATTTGAGGCCCATCTTTATTCCTCAGATTTAATCCTCAATCGGCCCATCCAGCCCGTAGCTTCAATGAAATCGGCCCCTATATGCTCTCTAAGGATAGATTTTATTCTCTTTATCCTATAAGCATATTATTATATTTATGGGATATGCATGGATCCTTTCCTTATGGGATTATGGTAATGCATTATAAATATAAGGTAAGAGATAAAGTCTAGGTTAATCCTTAATAATCTACAAGCATATTTTCGAGAATCTCAAAGTTCTCTTGAGAGGATTTTTCGAAAATTGTGTGAGAGAAAGAGGGTGATTTTCCGATGCATTCTCCATAGATCGCCCTCACTCGGCGTTAGAGATCGGGCAACCGGATACAGTCCGTAAAGGTCAAAGCACGAGTCCGATCCGTTCGATCCATTCATCTCGCTCCATCGACCTCTTCGATCTAAAGGTAAACACGAGAAAACCCCTACGTGTTGCAATTAATTATATAGACGCATGCTAGGAATATAATCAATGTATGGTGAATTAAATATCCAAGATAGATCCTGGGGCGGGCTCGACATATGTCATCCCTATAATTGGTATCGAGCCCGGATCGTAATCTTGCTCTGCTGATTA
Source organism: Salvia rosmarinus (assembly GCA_036937905.1). Taxonomy (NCBI): domain Eukaryota; kingdom Viridiplantae; phylum Streptophyta; class Magnoliopsida; order Lamiales; family Lamiaceae; genus Salvia; species Salvia rosmarinus. The sequence continues at coordinate 31,924,623 of CM072820.1, read as the reverse complement.
ATTCACGCTTGATTATTACGTGCGCTTAATTAATTGTGGATCTTTCATTCATCATGGCTCGCTTTTTTTTTGTTGGGTTTTGTTTTTCACCACGAAAATCCGTGGTTAGATTAGATTTTTCATGTAAATCTTATCCGTAAAAGAAGAACGAAGACGAAAGCACGAAAACGAGACGACGAAGAATCGCTGGAGAAACCGGACGACGGCAGCCCTCGGCACCGCGGCGCGATCCTCGCGGCATCGGACGGACGGCGGCGAAGGACAGATGACGCGCGCGCACCGCCGCGAGCGGGCGGTGCGGGCGCGCTGCTGCGGATGCCTCGGCACCGCCGGCGTTGGCGTGCGTGCGGCGCCGGCGTCTCGGCAGAAGCGCGGCACCATCGGGCAAGAGCTTGGCGGCTCGCCTCGCCGCTCACGGGAAACCTCAACGTGGTCGAGGCGGCGACACGGGCGGCGACATTCACGCTGGTTCATCGGCGGCGCCGCGAAACCGCACAGAAACCTCAACGAGGTCTCGGCACGCGCGCGCGCCGGCAAGGCGCGAGACGCGAGCGCGTAGGCACCTCGGCAGCCGCAAGACGCAGCGCTTCGGCCGTCACGCGCGCGCGCTATCTTGCTGAAACCTCGTGAGCGTGCTCGGCGGGGTGCACGACGGCAACGAGGCGCGCGAATCTCGCGCGAGGCCTCGACGGCGTCGGCGGCCTCAGCCAGACTCGCCAGCAGAAACCTCAAAGTCGCCGATTTTTCTCGGCAGGGTGCATGACGGCGTGCGGTCTTTGGCGGCCAGCGTATGGCTGTGCCCTAGCCCCCACCCTTTGTTTCCGACCCGCCCGCTTTAGTTCGGCCCACCCGACCCGGCTCGCCTGCACCGCTTTCAGCCCGCATCCGATTTTTTCGACCTTGCCCAGATTTTCGACCGATTCACCCGCTCCAATCGCTCCACCAAACCGGTTTTGACGAATCCGTCCGTGCCTGCACGCGAGGTCTGTCAAGTTTAATTACACTTTGCAATTCTATGTAATAGATTAGGCAAGAAAGTGCGAGTTCCACGAGTGGGCGACGAACGCTTTTATTTTATTTTTATCGCTCATCGCATGTCGTGGATGTTTAAATTATGCAAGAGCATGCTATGTATGTTTAAATTACGCCGACAAACCTTTAAGTGTTTTACGATGGCGCGCATAGTAAGCATGCTAGGTTTATCGCGTTTTCAAGCATATTTTAGAATTCTCATGAGCATGTTTTACATGTCGAGTTCTATAGACAAGCATGCTAGATTACGTGATCTGCATGGACAAACTTTTTGAATAAAAAGACTAAGCAAGCAACCCGACAAATTAATTTTTTCAAATTAAAATGTCATGACCTCCACTTTTGATCTCTAAACAAAGTGAGACGACCGCGAGTAAACGCCCACACGCGTGGCTTGCTTGCACTGCTTATCATAAGTTTGTTAGATGAGATTTCTAAATAAAACATTTTAAATCTATCGAGAAGTGGGAGTTTCATGTAAACGCCCACACGCGCGGCTTGCATGTGCGATTTTCATAAGTTCTCTAGAGATAGATATAAATGAGATAACAAAAGAATTCAATTGGAAGCGGTATGGTCCGAGTGAGTATGCCAATTCTAAGAATTCATTTTCTATTAAAATTGTGGTCATTGCTAGACATCACCTCAAGTACAACTTCCCGTGAAGTCCCTTCTTGCGATAGTGATGTGGTTCTAGTAAGGTCCAATCGTTAATTTCATTTGTCATAAGGATAAGTCGACATGGATTGAAATTAAACAACTAAAAGGTATATTTTAGTCCGGTCGAGGGGTTCATGTAAACGCCCACACGCTGGGCTCGCATGTGGGATTCCTTGGGCGATTGGAGGTTTCAATTAATATTGTTTTATCAAAAGGTTACAATATTATTGTTACGTAATTATATGCGATCGTATGCTTATGTGTTTTCATTATCTTTTCGTGATATGTCTCTTACACCGATTATCAATATGCTCGCACAAAATCCCTTTATCCGTCCAAATTTTATCGAGTGGAAACGTAACATTGAGAATGTTCTTCCGTCAAGATAATTTATTTGTACTCACTACACCCCGTCCCAAGCCTCTAGACGATTTATCTACTGATGAGGAGCGCAAGGAGCACGAGAAATGGGACAAATCAAACAGAATGGCAAAGTGCCTTCTTTTGGTCACCATGTGCGAGTCCCTGCAGCTCCAGCATCAAGAGATGGAAGATGCAGCCACGATATGGCTAAATCTTATGAAATCGTATGAGGAGTCGGACAGAATCGCTTGTCATAATTTGACAAAATCAATAATGTCAAGTTCAATGAAGGAAAGTGATTCGGTGCATGACCATGTAGAGCAAATGATCAATCTCTTCGGAGAGCTCGAGTTGGTTGGAGGATATATTGATGACGTAGTCAGAATCGATATGATCCTCAACACTTTGCCCAAGTCTTTTGATGACTTCCGTTATAGAACAGTCCTTTATGATAAGAGTTATACTCTAGATTCATTGCAAGAGGATCTAGTAACCAAGAACGAAACGGGTAAAGGTGCGGATCTTTAGCACGCACCTCAAAGAAAACCACCGCTTATCAAAAGATGAAAAGGGAAAGTGGAATTCAAGGATGCTAAGGCTAAAGAAAAGTGGGAGTAATACAAAGGCTCTACCAAATGGTTTGAAAAGCCAAAGGAGAAGGGCAAGTGCTTGAAGTGCGCGAGAGGCTGGGCATTGGAAGGCTAAGTGCCCCAAGCTCATGCTCAAGGTACGCCATTTGCTTTAGTAATGTAAACATGTTTAGCGACTTGTTCTACCCATTCTTGGGTAGTAGACACGGGTGCGATCGATCATGTTTGTTACACTGCGAGGATCCCGCGGACAAGGGAGTCGTTTGATGGCGAGATAACGATTCCATGGGCAACGCGCGAAAGTCGGCTGCTGCGCTTGGAGATGTTTTTATGTTTTGGGACAACAGCTTTAGTTTTGAAAGACGTTTTATATGTGCCGGATTTTCATGAACCTTGTTTCGCTTTCAAATTATTTACTCATGGATATTCTCGTTATTTTTGATAGTGGTGTTTCTATCATAAGAAATGACGGTTATCTCGTGTTGGCACTTTATATAATTCGCTTTATACTATTTCGCAAAACATAATACCTATAACTATGTTGCATCTTCATCAAACCCTAAAAGAGAAAGTTTTCTTCAAGATGACACTACTTTTCTCTCGGTATCTTAGATTAGGTCACATCAATCTAAATAGGATCCAAAGACCGCTAAGAATGGGCGTTGGGTAATCTCACGGTTACTCTGCTCCTCACCGCGAATCCTCAGATAGAAGGTAAGATGTCGACCAGACCCTTCAAAGCGAAGGGTTATAGAGCTAAAGAAATGTTAGAGCTAGTCCATTCTGACCTGTGTGGACCAATGTCCACACAAGCTCGTGGAGGGTACGAGTATTTTGTCACTTTCATTGACGATTACTCAAGGTACGGATACATATACCTGCTTCACCGCAAGTCTGAATGCTTTGAGAAATTCAAAGAGTTCAAGGCGGAAGTGGAGACGAAGCTTGGTAAGAGTATCAAGTCACGCGCTCGATCGCGGTGGTGAATACCTCAAGAACGAGTTTATGGACTATCTAGTGAAGTGTGGGATTACATCCCAAACAAGATTTCACCGGCACACCACAAACAAAATGGTGTGTCGAGCGAAGAAATAGGACTCTTTTGAAATGGTTAGATCAATGATGAGTTATGCAAATTGCCTATTTCGCCTCGGGTATGCCTTAGAAACAATGGCATACTTGCTAAATCTAGTACCATCCAAGTCACCGAAAAGACCCCTTCGAGTTGTGGTTTGGGCTAGCCCGCTTTAAGCCACATAAGATATGGGCGATCCGAAGACACGCGTCTTGAACAAGAAGGCCGACAAGTTGGAGGCTAGATCCGACGCAAGGCTGTTTATCGCTATCCTAGAGGAACGAAGGTGGTTTATTCTATAGTCCCAAGGATCAAGGTCATTATTAGCACTAATGCTCGATTCTTAGAAGAGGACTACATGAAAATCATAAATCAAAGTTGAAATCATTCTTCAAGAATTAGAAGATGATCGATTCCACCACCGATTAGGCCAAAGGTACGAGATGTCGAGTCTAGTGGGAGGATCGACACCGATACTTCAAGAAATTGAAGTGGGTCGAGTTCCACCGAGATACCGACCGCATGTGGTACCCACCAAAGAAGTTGTGCAAGATGAGAACCACAAGTTTCGCACCCACCGCTGCCATTGTGCTCGTAGAACCTCGTCAGAGTGGGAGGGTTGTTCGTCAACCCGAGCGATTTATGTTCGTGGGTGAATCTTCGGATTTAGTCCCGTGAAACGAACAGCAATAATCGACCCATGGACATACAATGAGGCGATACAAGATATTGATGCAAGATCATGGCACACCGCTATGGACTTAGAAATGGAGTCCATAACGGCTATGGATGTATATGAAAGACACCTCTACCGATGGCAAGGAAGCCATAGGTAGTAAGTGGATATACAAGAGGAAGAGAGATTCCATGGAGAGGTTTCGCTTTTAAAGCCGTGCTTGGCGAAAGGGTACACTCGATTGAGGGCATCGATTTCGATGAGACCTTTTCGCCAGAGCAATGCTCAAGTCCATCGTAATTCTTCCGGCCATAGCAGCCCACTGAACCTAGAGGTTTGGCAAATGGATGTTAAAACCGCTTAAACGGCGGTTACCTTGAGGAAGGTAGAGACATCTATATGCAAGAACCCAAGGTTATGTGGTAAAGGGTGAAGAGCATCTAGTATGGAAGCTTAAAGTCCATTTATGGACTTAAGCAGCCTCCCGATCATGGAACTTACGCTTTGACGAGGTGGTAAAGTCCTATGGATTTATCCAGTTGCCTAGCGAGAGTTGTGTGTATTGGTTACATGTTAACGGTGATGTGGTATTTCTTGACTTTATGTAGATGACATTCTTCTAGTTGGCAATAACGTGAAGTCATATCGACGTAAAGAGTTGGTTATCCGATCGTTTCAAATGAAAGACTTAGAGACGCAACAGACATTCTTGGGATCAAGGTTTACCGAGATCACAAGAAGAAAATGTCGAGCTTATCTCAGCGCGTCTTACATTGATACCGTGATTACTGCTTTAGTATGCGGACCGCCAAGAAAGGATTGCTACCTTCGCATATGGCGCGCCTTTATCTCAAGACGCAATCACCTATGACCGCAGGAGATAGAGGAAATGAGACAAGTTACTTACGCTTGCCGTAGGAAGTCTCATGTACGCAATGCTATGCACAAGGCCCGATATCCGCTATGCGGTAGGCATAGTGGCTAGATATCGCCTAACCTCGACAAGCTCATTGACCGCAAGAAGCATATACTCAAGCACCGAAAAGGACTCGAGATTATAGGCTAGTTTACCATGCGAGATAGTCTAATGCCTTTGGGTTATCTGCACTGGATTTCCAAGCCGACCGTGATGAGAAAAAGTCAACCTCGGACTATGTGTTTACCTTGGGAGGTGGAGCCGATCCTCTGGCGGAGTGCAAAGCAACGATGCATTGCGGACTCTACCATGGAAGCCGAATATGTAGTCGCCTTGAGGCTTCTAAAGAGGTCAGATGGTTCAAGAACTACCTCATGGATCTAGATGTGGTACCTAGTTTGCCCAAGAGTATCATAGTTTCATCGTGATAACTCGTGCGATGGCAAACTCGAAGGAACCACGGACCCACAAGGCGACCAAACACATAGAGAGAAAGTACCATATCATACGAGAAATCGTTAGACGAGGTGACGTCTTGATTGAAAAGATTGATACGACGGAAAATCTAGCGGATCCATTCACAAAGAGCTCGCCGCAAAAGTCTACGGTGCACGCTCGAGGACTCGATTGCGCTGATGGCACCCACTTAGAAAGGAAACTTTTGTATAAGTGGGAGAAGCAAAGTGATGGTTATTTGTAATAGCTAGTAGAAAGACACATTGTATACTAAAAGTTTGCTTTAGTATAAGTGGGAGATTGTTGGATTTGTATCTTGAAAGCGCTTTGGTTGAGCTTGTATACAATGTTTCCTCGTTACCACTATTACAATCTCCTATCCGAATCAATACTTGATTGCATATATGTGTCCCCTTATCTCATATATAAGTTAGATCATACAAAGGTGTAGAAGATCACGTAAGTCCGTATGATTGGTCAAGCTTAATGAGATATAAAAGTTTCACACCGAGACAACTTGAGGACGAGTTGTCGGTATATAGCCGCAGATAGATAAGAAGTGACTTGACTTAGTTGCTTGTCTATGTTGGTACGCCTCGACGTATTGAAGGATCACAAGGAGATAAGTTCTTCTATCCGACCGTAGTGAAGAACCAAGATCTCGGTGACTTACGATGATCTACACCTCGATAAGGTATTAGGTGAGTATGAGTTGTCGACCATCACTTTGACTTGTTATGGGTGAGGTTATATGTTCTAACCCAATATTCTCCGCATCTCGGGTGGTGGCGGTGCTTGTATGTCATACTAGTTATCTCAGACGAGTCACCGTATCCGCTTAGGAAGATGACGCCCCTTAAGGAGCTCAAAGGTTTATTGTACTAAACCCCGCAGTCGAGTTAGCTCAAGTACAATAATAAGGTTGAGTGGTACTACTTAAGGAATTAAAGATATTAATTATTTTAAGCAATGTAATGCTATAAATAATTAATGGACGCTCGATATCTTAAATACGGGATTCGTAATGTCTAAGTGCAAGCCCGACTCACCTTCGGTAATAAAGGGTAAGTCAAGATTTATTCTCTTGTGGCATGAATGAATGTTTATAAATTAATTTATGTTCAATGAACATAAGATAATTAATTTATTTGAGGCCCATCTTTATTTCTTGCATTTGATCCTGGTCGCCCATCCAAAGTCCGTAGCTTCAATGAAATCGGCGCCCCTATATGCTCTCTAAGGATAGATTTTATTCTCTTTATCCTATAAGGATATTATTATATTTATGGATATGCATGGATCCTTTCCTTATGGGATTATGGTAATGCATTATAAATATAAGGTAAGAGATAAAGTCTAGGATAATCCTTAATAATCTACAAGCATATTTTCGAGAATCTCATAGTTCTCTTGAGATGATTTTTCAAAATTGTGTGAGAAAAGAGGGTGATTTTCCAAGCATTCTCCATAGATCGCCCTCACTCGGCGTTGGAGATTGGGCAACCGGATACAATCCGTAAGGTCAAAGCATGAGTCCGATCCGCTCGATCCATTCATCTCGCTCCATCGACCTCTTCGGATCTAAAGGTAAACACGAGAAACCCCTACGTGTTGCAATTAATTATATAGACGCATGCTAGGAATATAATCAATGTATGGTGAATTAAATATCCAAGATAGATCCTCGGGCGAGGGCTCGATATATGTCATCCCTATATAAACATGTTTAGTTACTAAAGCAAATGGCGTACCTTGAGCCTTGAGCATAGGGCACTGGCCTTCCAATGCCCGCCTCACAGCACTTGAAGCACCCGCCCTCTCTTTTGGCTTTTCAAACCTCCGTTGGCGAGACATGTTCTTGCTCCCATTACTCCCACTAGTTCCCTCGCTCTACCACCTTTGGTGCCCTTTTCTTTTCCATTTTTCAATGGAAAATTTGGGCCCCTAGATGTGCTAGCAAGAGCATGTGCTCCTTTACCCATGACTACTTCTGTAGCTACGAGATCATTAAGCAACTGACTAAGTGTATATTCGGTCTTGCTCATGATTGAGTTCACGCGAAAATTCTCAAAAGACTTGGGCAGTGTGTTGAGGATGATATCGACCTTGGCTTCGCTGTCAATACCTCCTCCCAACTGATCAAGACTATCCATGAGATGAGTCATGTGGGAGACATGTTCATGGACCGAACTTCCTTCTTCCATCTTACACGCCAAGATTTCTCTCATTGTGTGGAAGCGGACTATTCGATCCGACTGCCCAAACTTACTCTCGAGACTTGACCATATTTCAGTCGCGTCTACCATCGACTGATGCTGCAGCTGCAAGCCTTTGGACATCGTAGTCATCATATAGCAATTGGCAATATTGTTTGACTTATGCCAAAGTCTGCTTGACTCTCGCTGCTCATTAGTCGATGCGTCAGTAAGGGCATCGGGTTTGAGAGTAGTGAGAACAAACATGTGTTCTTCAGCGAAACATATTCCATGTTTCGTTTCCACTCGATAGAATTTGGATCGGATAGAGGATTTTTTGCGAGCATGTTGATAATCGGTGTAAGAGACATATCTGAAAAGTAATGTAAACACATAAGCATACGATCGCACATAATTCGTAACAATAATATTTTGTAACCTTTTGATAAAACAATATTAATTGAAACCTCCAATCGCCCAAGGAATTCCACATGCAAGCCACGCGTGTGGACGTTTACATATGAACCCCTCAACCAGACTAAAATAAACCTTTTAGTCGTTTAATTTCAATCCATGTCAACTTATCCTTATGACAAATGAAATTAATGATTGGACTTTACTAGACCACATCACTATCGCAAGAAGGGACTTCGCAGGAAGTTGTACTTGAGATGATGTCTATGCAATGAACAATTTTAATAGCAGAAAATGAATTCTTAGAATTGGCATACTCACTAGGACCATACCGCTTCCAATCCAAATTCATTTGTTATCTCATTTTAAATCTATATCTAGAGAACTTATGAAAAATCCCATATGCAAGCCACACGTGTGGACGTTTACACATGAAACTCCCACTTCTCAATAGATTAAAATATTTTATTTAGAAATCTCATCTAACAAACTTATGACAAACAAGTGCAAGCAAGCCACGCGCGTGGGGCGTTTACTCACGGTGCATATCACTTTGTTTAGAGATCAAAAGTGGAGGTCTTGACATTTTAATTTAAAATTAATATGTCGGGTTACTTGCTTAGTCTTTTATTTCAAAATATTTGTCCATGCAGATCACGTAATCCTAGCATGCTTTTCTATAGAACTCAACATGTAAAACATGCTCGAAATTCTAAAATATGCTTGAAAACGCGATAAACCTAGCATGCTTACTATGCTCATCCAATCACGAAACATATAACATGTTTATCTACGTAATTAAACATACATAGCATGCACATAATTTAAACATCCACGACATGCTTTGAACGATAAAAATAAAATAAAATCGCTCATCGCGCTCATCGTGGACCCCGCATTTCTGCCTAATTTATTACATAAATTTGCAAAGTACAGATCTTGAAAACTCGAAAAACAGGCCTCGCGTGCACGGGCACGGACCGGATTCGTCAAAACTGGATTTGAAAACGGGCTGGATCATTGGAACGGGCCGAACCGGGTCGAAAATCTAGAACCGGGTCAAAATTTCGGATCTGGGCCGAAAAATCGGGTCAGCGCCGAACCGGGTCGTGTCAGCCCAAAACAAACGGGTCGGGTCAGCGTATATGGGCTGGGCCACGCGCTAGGGCACAGCCCATGCACGCGCCCAGCACCACCGCCGCCCATCCTCACGCGTGCCTGGCCTGCCGGGAAAATCGCGCAGGCTGAGGTTTCCTGCGCGAATCTCGCGCTGAGGTTGCCGAGCGCCCCCGCATCGCCCATACGTTGCGTGCTACCTTGCGGGCTGCCTCGTGATCGCATGGGCGCTCGCGGCGTTACTGCCGAGACGCGCCGCCCGCACCTCACGCCCACGCCAGCGCGCGATCGCGCGCGCCACCTCGAGTTGCCTCACGATCGCGTGGGCGCTCGCGAGCGCTTCGAGCGCCGACGAGCGACGCCCGTCGAGGACGTGCCGAGACCTGCACCGAGACTTGCTGCCCGATGCGACACGTCGAGGCTACCGAGTGGCGCCAGGGCACTGTCGCCCAACCACGCCCGATGGCCTGCCATGGTCTGCCGAGCTTGTTCGCCGAGCAAAACACACACACCCTGCCGACGACCCGTCTATCGAGAAACATGCACAACAGCCGAGGGGCGTGCTGTGCGAGCGCCGAGCATGCAACGCGTGCCGTCGTCCGTACGCCCTCGCACCGTGCGTCCGGTTCCGGTGAACTCTCGTCGTCTCGTTCTTCGTGCTTTCGTCTTCGTTGTTCTTTTACAGATAAGATTTACAGGAAAAAATCTAATCTAACCACGGATTTTCTCGTGGTGAAAAACAAAATCCGACAAAAAATAAAACGAGCCATGATGAACGATAGATTCACAATTAATTAATTGCGCATGTTATAATCAAACGTGAATTAATGCAATAGGGCCAAGATACTGATCCCAAGCTGTGATATCAATTGTAGGGAAATATGATTTTAACCCTCCCGAGGATCTATCTTGGATGTTTAATTCACCATACATTGATTATATGCCTAGCATGCACCTATATAATTAATTGCAACACGTAGGGGTTTTCTCGTGTTTACCTGCGAATCTGTCGGGGTAGAACAAATCGAGACTCGTGCTTTGATCTTCTGGACTGTATCCCGGTTGCCTAATCTCCAATGTCGAGTGAGTACAGTCTATGGAGAATGCTATATAAAATCACCCTCTTTCTTATCTCTCAATTTTCGAAAATCTCACACTTTTGGGAAGTATAATTCTCTAAAATATTGCTTGAGCATTAACCTTGATTTTCTCTCTCACTTATATTTATAATGCAACCCTAAACCCTATCAAGATAGGATTTATGCATATCTAATAAATATAATAATATCATTTAGGATAGAGAGGATCAAGTCAGAGTCCCAGTAGGACTAGAGAGAGATAGGGACGATTTTCACTAAGCTAAAAGGCCTGGATGGGCCAGCCAGCCCAGGGATCAAATGCAAGGAATAAAGATGAGCCTCAAATAAATTAATTATCTTATGTTCACCCTGAACATAAATTAATTCATAAAATTTATTTATGCCACTAGAGAATAAATCTTGACTTACCCTTTATTTCAAGTTGAGTCGGGCTTGCACTTAGACTTTACGAATCCCGTATTTAAGATATCGACGTCCATTAATTATTTACGACTGCTCGATCGCTTAAAATAATTAATATCTTTAATTCCTTAAGTAGTACCACTCAACCTTATTATTGTACTTGAGATAACTCAACCTGCAGGGTTTAGTACAATAAACCTTTTGAGCTCCTTAAGGGGACGTCATCATCCTAAACGGATACGGTGACTCGATATAGATAACTAGCATGACATACAAGCACTGCCACCACCAAAGATGCAGAGAATCTTGGGTTATCTCATGTAACCCTCACCCATAGCAAGTCAAAGTGATGGTCAGCAACTCATACTCACCTAATACCTTATCGAGATTTAGATCAATGTAAGTCTCCGAGATCTAGGTTCTTCACGACGGTCAGATAGAAGAACTCATCTCACTGTGATCCATCAATACGTCGAGGCGCATACCCGGCATAGACAAGAAACCAAGTCAAGTCACTTCTTATCTACACCGTAGCCTATACCGACAACTCGTCCTCAAGTTGTCTCAGCTGTGATACTTTTTATATCTCATTAAACTTGACCAATCATACAGACATCTGTGATCTTCTACACACTGTATGATCTAACTTATATATGAGATAAGGGGACATAGATATATGCAATCAAGTAAACAATTCAGATAGGAGATTGTAATAGTGGTAACAGGAAACATTATATACAAGCTCAACCACACTGCTTTCAGTATACAAATCCAACACCCGTACGTCGAGTTCACGTGCCATCTCTCGAACCACTGTTGCTGTCCACCCGTATGTCTGGCACGATCGTGCGCCTCATCGCTCGATGTGCTATCGGCGTACCTTCCATCATGTCGTGCAATAGGATTCGGTCTTGTCATCTCGTTCTTCGTATTCTTCATCTTTGTTCTTCATTTTTACAGATTTGATTTACAAAAAAATAAATCCTAATCTAACCACGGGTTTTCTCATGGTGAAAAACGAATCCAACAAAAAAGTAAACAACCGAGCCACGATGAACGAATGATCTATAATTAATTATTGCGACATAATAATCAAACGTTAATTAATCCAACAGAGTCAAGATTTTGATCCCAGGCTCTGATACCAATTGTAGGGAAATCTAATTTTACCCTCTCCTGATGATCAATCTTGGATGTTTAATTCACCATACATTGATTATGTACCTAGCATGCATCTATATGATTAATTGCAACACGTAGGTGTTTACTCATGTTTACCTGTGAATTTCTGGGATATGAAATCAATGACAGACTCCATCTTTGATCGTTTAGGCTGTATCCAGGATGTCAATTCTCCAATACAGAGTGAGAGCAACCTATGGAGAATACTAAAAAAATTCACCACCTTTTTTTGTCTTAAAGATTTTCAAAAATCTCAACAAATAAATAAGGATTAATCATGATTTTCTCTGACCTTGTATTTATAATGCATTCATATAATTCTATTTAGATAGGATCCCTACATATCTAATAAATACAATCATATATTTGCAGATAAAACATATCTAGAATAATTATCTTTTGATATCTAATAATATCAATCAGATAATATCTATCTAGATACTGGAGAATCAAAACAGAGTCCTAGAGAGACTCTACTATGTGATGGGCAAATGTTTCAACAGTAAGAGACCATGATGGGCCAACCCAATGATCAAATGCAAGGAATAAAGATGGGCCTAAAATGAATTAATTATCATATGCTCAGACCAGAATATAAATTAATTCATAAGCATTTATTCATTCCACTAGAGAATAAATGCTGACTACCTGTGACGACCCGACTTCCCAATGAAGTACGGATCATATGGATCGTCACTGGTATAGTAAGGCAGCGGATATAAACACAACTAATCAATGCAATTAACCATTTAACTACTCAATAACGCATAGAATAAAAAGGGATAATTGTTCATACCAACTCGAGTCACGTAATGACTCATCAAAGGTTCAAGGTTCAAAATAACCCAATCGGGGCACAATTCAAGGAACAGTGCGACCTCAAGTTTAATACGGTATGGAAGCAATCATAATTCAGGCAACAAAATAATATCAGAGTTAGGCAGCAAATAAACGTGTGGACATGCATATGACGATGCATGCCCAAGGTTCTAGAAACCTTTCTAATAAAGCATCAAAATAGCTGCTACTCTGCACCACCTCGCACCCATCATCGATCCTTGCTCAACCTGCACATCAAAAACAAAATGCAGGGCTAAGTACAAAAGTACTCAGTGGACTCGTTGCCGAAAATATTTTCTTTGTCAAAAGTTATTAACTGCCCACAATAGCGCATGAGGATTTTAGTTAAAAGACCCATGCCTATCAAACATTTTATCGTTTTCCAAAAGCGATCGGCCGAACTATTTCATTCACGTTGTTTCCATATCTGATCATTCATTCATTCATTCGCGCACTATGGAGGTGGCCACCTACACATAGTCGCCGTGACCGGTCGAGGTAGCTAACCTTAACACATAGTCATACATGTACACAATCCGAGTTAGTCCATAACTAAGTCGGATCCGATCGTTACCCTTTTTTAATGTTGGTGGACCAACTCATTCAAATACCACATTGGATATACCAATCTCAGATAGGATCACAACGAAACATAAACATTTGGCAGTCAATAACATTTCATGTGATAATATTTCATAAAGCTTTGTAAAACATGCTTTGAGATATGCATAACATTTTCGTTTCAAGAAAGCCCACCTGCTAATCCAAGCTAGTGGTTCTAAATGAGCGGGTGTGATGTTCTTCCTCGCCGACTACGTACGATCAAACCCTTCATAAGAAAATAGTGTTTATTAGATTCTTTCTATTGATCGAAGATTGTTTATAAACTACTACTTAAAGTTCCCAATTAGGGTTTCTTTATGATTTTGTGTGATTGTTTTAAAATAATTTCTATTATCTTACATTCCCAATTTCCAAGCTATATTACTTCATCGTTCATAGGTGAACTTCAATTATGAATCACATATTCCGAGTCTATCCTCGACTCTTAACCTTAGTTTTATTATAACGATATTACGTTATAGGTTGTCGGTAATCAAATTATGATTGATAAATTAGGAAACTCTCAAGCCACTAACTAAACTTAGCAATTTTAGTTAGGTCCTAGTAGGTTATGCTTGACGGCTTGTCGTATTAGCACGATAATTAAAAGAGGAGTATTGACTTATGATTCAAGTGAACACATGCTATCATGTAAGTATGTACTTAAGAATAAATGAAGTGTTTCGGGAATATTAACTCGACTTTTGAGGCATAAGGATCGACATCTTATGTTCGAATCTTTGCTTGCACATTACGACATTGTTTGTTTATCCTAACTCGTCGAAGATTACATATGTCGTATAATCGTTGTTCGTCATCGAGTTGTTTTAACGCTCAACTAATATCGTATTGGGTTTTCGTTATTGAGTACTAACGTTGTAGCTCGGCTTTTGGTTTTTCTAACTTAGGAACTCGCGTTCGAGTATCCTTTTATGAAATAGAAAACCCTAATTTGTGTCTAACTTCGCTTCTCGTTAATTCCTTCTTAAATTATCGAAATTTGTCAATTTCTTTTGGATTCTCGTACATATAGTATTATGTTGTTTACGTTTGGGTTTTAGTTTGTCGGCACAATATAAACATAAACATTCAACACCAAACAATACCATACTCAACATAAACTACACTAAAGCATTAGAAAACCCTAATTTCTAACATAATACACAATCATTGTGTATGTGTGCATAAGTGTTCCATTCATTCACCATAATCACAACCATTCATTCTAAGCTTATAATTTCACTATCATAGCATCATTTAACATTAGAATAAAACCCATACTTAGCCATTTTGTTATGTTTTCGATAATTAACAACAATTAGCATATGTACCAAATAAATTCCAATAAAATCATGTTATACTCCTATCATATTATAGAATTTAATTATCATCCCAATATCATCATATAAAATTTTAAACCATAGGTTAAAATTGTCCAAAGTTTTCGGTAATCACAATTTAGTGAGCTTTGGTGTTCAATAAATTCCACAAAAATTATATCATGCTTATACCATATACTAAACATGAAATATCACTCCATATCATGCATTAAAATTTTAAACCCATGCTTTCTATCCTAATTTCATTTCGGTAATTCCATATATATATATATATATATATATATATATATATATATTCAATAAATTCCAACCTTGCACAATATGGTTATATATGCAATAACATGTAATATTAACATCAAACATTAACCAATATTTCATAATATCACACATCCTATTATTTTTAACAACAAAATCAAATAAATCATTATATATATATATATATATATATATATATATATATATAGCTCACGGTTTTTCCATCAAAATAGGAGAGGTGTTTGAATAAATTCAAGGTTAATATATGATGTTCATATCATACCCTAAACACCATATCTCAACTATTTTCAACAAACAAAAATCTAACAATACTCTTAAAGTATATAAATATAATTGGTCAAAATAAAATAAAATAGGAGATGTGTTTCAAAAATTCCAAGATTTTTATATGATGTTCACATCATATTTTTAACACCATATCTCAACTATTTTTCAAAAATAAAAATCAAATCATGGCTTAAATAAGCCGCCAAGCTCACGGTTTCTAAAAGAAAAATAAAAAAATAATTCTAAAAATTATGATAATTATAATACATGCTTCTAATACATTAGCAATCAACAATATCACATAATATTCACAAAATCATGCTTCCTCACATATAAAAAGAATTAAAGCATAAATTGAAAAAAAACAAACATGCTCCAAAAATTATGAAATTTTTACAGTATCCTTATAAAATTATTCTAAGTATTTTTTGTTCATGTCTTGAGAGCATTTGATGGCCCTAAAGTCACGAAAAAAAATGAGGAGCAAACTAGGGTTTTTAAACTCAAAAAAAAATCAAACAAAAATTCCACTCCATTAGGATTGAAGAGGATGATGAATAATACCTTCCTATGGTCTTATAAAGATTATTTGAGTGTGGGAGGGGTTTGGAAGGAGGATTTAAGGCTCAAGGCTTGAAGAGTGTAGAGAGAATTTGAAAATTTGAGAGCAAAAAGGGTTCTAAGTGAATGGGCTGCAATGGGACGTCTCCCCACTGTATTGGCAGACCTAAGGGCTGTCATTGCCCATTTGGGGGTGGTATTGGTGGTAGTTGGGAGGTGGATTGGTCAAATTACCCGTTTTGGCGTGTTAATAACGACTCTTTAAGTTTTAACGCGCTTTCGATTGATTTCTCAGAACCTTAAGATTTTATTTTATTAAATAGCCTCCAAATGACTTATTTCAATGTTTATAAAAATTTCATGAAGTTCGGACGTCGTCCGATAAGTCAATTCCGAGTTATCGCGGAAAAACGACGTTCGGCGATTAAATTATGCTCATTCAAAATTTTTATTGAACTCTTGAGCTTTCATAATTAATTTGAGTCTTATAAATCATAATTTATTGATTTAGACCCTTGGTGCATGTTTCGGATCGTTCGGATCAGATTAGGGTTTTTCCGGTATATTTTTCCCGGCGTTCGGTTAAGTTCTTCAGAAATTTCTTTCAGAAATTGATTCTTATAATTTCTAAATTCATAATAATATATTCCTTCATGAATTTAATTGTTATCATTAATTATCATGATTAACACGGACTGGAAATTGATCCGCTCAGAATAGTGCTTTTAAGACCGACCGCAAGTATGCCCGAAAATTCTCATTCTTCGCTTCTCTCATGTTTTCGCGAGAGGATTCTAGAAATGAAATCCTTTTGTTAAGATTCATTCTCGATCTTTCATTCCATGTTCAGTTATTCAGAAAACCCTAATCCCAGTGGGATTAGTCACTAGTTTTGATTTCTCTAGTTTTCGATCTCGAATCGATTCTAATTGCTTCGTTGGTTACCTTAAACATAATTAAGGTCTAAGAACCACAAATAAGTGATTTAAACATCACTAAAAAAATTTTTTAAATTTTTCGGGTTATTACATTACCCATTTATTACCAAAGTTGAGTCGGACTTGCACTTGACTTACGAATCCCCTATTTAAGATATCGCACGTCCATCAATTTTTTATAGCATTCTGACTGCTTAAAATAATTAATCTATTTAATTCCTTAAGTACTACCACTCAACCTTATTATTATACTTGAGCTAACTCAACCTGCAGAATTTAGTACAATAAATCTTTTGAGCTCCTTAAGGAGACGTCGTCATCCTAAACGGATACGGTGACTCGATACAGGTAACTAGCTTTACATACAAGCACTGCCACCACCCAAGATACAGAGAATCTTAGGTTATCTCATGTAACCTTCACCCATAACAAGTCCAAGTGATGGTCAGTAACTTATACTCACATAAAACCTTATCGAGGTTTAGATCAACATAAAGTCACCAAGATCTAGGTTCTTCACAATGGTTGGATAGAAGAACTCATCTTACTATGATCCATCAATACGTCGAGACGTACCAGCATAGACAAGCAACCAAGTTAAGTCACTTCTTATATATACTGCAGCTTATATCGACAACTCATCCTCAAGTTGTCTCAATTGTGATCCTTTTTATATCTCAATAAACTTAACCAATCATACAAACTTCTGTGATCTTCTACACACTGTATGATCTAACTTTTGTATGAAATAATGGGACTACATATGTAATCAAGTAAACAATTCAGATAGGAGATTGTGATAGTGGTAACAGGAAATATTGTATACAAGCACAATCATTCTGCTTTCAGTATACAAATCCTATATTCATCTCCTAAGGCTTTTATCTGAAACTGATTGGATAACCAACTCTTTAAGTTTGATAACAGTTTCACACTTTTACAAGTAGAAGGATGTCATCTATGTAAAGTGCAAGAAATACCACGTCACCGTTGACATCTAAGCGATGCACACAACTCTCACTAGGCAATTGGGTAAAACCATAGGTCTTTACCATCTCGTCTAAGCTTAAGTTTTATGATCAAAAAAGCTTGCTTAAGTCCATAAATGGACTTTTTAAGCCTCCACACTAGATGTTCCTCACCTTTCTTCACATAACCTTCAGGTTGCTGCATATAGATTTCTCGACCTTCCTCAAGGTAACTGTTTAAGAAAGCGGTTTTCACATCAATTTGCCAAACCTCTAGGTTCAAGTGAGCTGCTATGGCCAAAAGAATTATGATGGACTTGAGCATTGCTATAGGAGAAAATGTATCATCGTAATCAATCCCCTCAATCTCAGCGTACCCTTTCTCCACAAGCCTGACTTTAAAAGCCAAAACCTATCTATCAGAATCTCTCTTCCTCTTGTTTACCCAATTACTACCTATGGCTTCCTTGTCATCTGATAGAGGTGTTTTCTCATATACATCCATAGCGATTATGGACTCAATCTCTAAGTCCATAGCGACGTGCCATTCTCCCGCTTCTATGTCTTGTATTGTCTCGCTGTATGTCCATGGGTCAATTATAGCCTATTCGCCTACTGGGACTAAATCTGAAGATTTACCCACGAACTTAAATCGATCGAGTTATCGCACAACCCTCCCACTACGACGAGGCGCTACTAGCACAATGACAACGGTGGGTGTAGTAACTTGTGGTGCCGTTTCTTGCACAACTTGCTGGGTAGGCACCACTTGTTACTGATCACCTTTGTGAAACTCGACCCATTTTAATTTCTTGAAGTATCTGGTGTTGATCCCTTCCACTGAACGTGACATCTTGTACCTTTGGGGGAATTGGTGGTGTAATACGATCATCTTCGACTTGAAGAATGATTTCAACTTTGGATTTATGGTTTTCATGTAGTCTTCCTCAAAAAAATCGGGCATAGGTGCTAATAACGACCTTTTGATCCTTAGGATTATAGAAATAACCATCTTTCGGTCCTATAGGATATCCTACAAATAGCGTTACGTCAGATCTAGCCTCCAACTTGTCAGCCTGCTTGTTTAGTACATGTTGGACTACCCCATATCGTTATATAGTTTAAACTAAGCTTACGTCCAAACCATAACTAGAAAGGGGTCTTGTTGACTGACTTGGAAGATAGTAGATTGAGCAAGTATGTTGTTGTTTCTAAGGCATACCCCCAGAACGAAGCATGCAAAGTTGCATAACTCATAATTGATCTAACCATCTCTAAGAGTGTCTTATTTCCTTGCTTTGACACACCGTTTTGCTACGGTGTGTCCGGTGTAAAGAGTTGGGACGTAATCCCATACTGTACGAGGTAGTCTATAAACTCATTGCTGTGGTATTTCCCACTATGATCAGACCGTAACGACTTGATACTTTTACCTAGTTTCGTCTCCACTACCATCTTAAATTCTTTGAATTTCTCAAAGTATTCAGACTTGCGTGAAGCAGGTATACGTATTCATACCTTGAGTAATCGTCAATGAAAGTGACAAAATACTCATACCCTCCATGAGCTTATGTAGTTATCGGTCTACATAGGTCAGAGTGAACTAATTCCAACATATCTTTAGCTCTATATCATTTCGTCTTCAAGGGCCTAGTCGATATATAGGTGTAACAGCCCTTTAACCCTAAGTACGGATTAACGAGGACTGGAACTTGGAACAGTAATTATAGAACATTTAAAAAGAATTAATCAAAGGATTATAGAACAAACATGAAGCGAACTACGAAGTTCAACCCTTATGTACAAGGCACGCATAATTTACATATAGAAAGGCAACAAGTTCTTAACCAAAAAGGGTTCACTGTTCTGGAGGAATTTAACTATCGACATCAAAACACCACATAACATTCAATCGCAACGGAAAAGCATGTGATTACACATATGACGATGTGTATTCAAGGTGTCTAATAAACATATTAACAACAAAAAGCATCCTGACTGCTCAACACCTCTCCATTATCATCTTCAGCTCACCCTGCACACTTAAAAACAAACATGCAGGGCTGAGTACAAGAATGCACTCAGTGGACTCATGCCAAAACATTTTATCAATTTAAATTACACTGCCCTATCACAGTAACACACGAAGTTTTAATTAAAATGCTTGTGCTTACTAAACATTTTTCATCATTTTCCATAAATATTCGTCTGGCCAGATATTTTCCTTGTATGTATGATCCATATCCTATCCCATATATCTCAATAATTCCATCAATTCACCTCATAACCATTTCCCTTACGTCGGAGAGGAGGCCTCCTCTCACGAATGCCGTGACCGACCGAGCACCTTTTCAAAGACACAACACAAAATAGTGCACAAAATCCTTGCCACTCCGACACAGGATACGAATTCTCGATCATCCTTGTGGGTACTTACAAGGATACGTATTCAACAATTTCATATGTTGGGAGCTACCCAACAACATTCACAATTTGAATATGGATAGGATACATACATAAAACATAAAAAGTTTTGGTAGGTAATTAAATAAACCAGTTCATCATCATTTCTTGCGAATAAAGTATCGTAAATAAAATATTTGATCTTTTTGAGTAGAATAAAGCCCACCTGGACTGTCGTTCGTCGATTATCAAAATGCGATCCCCTTTTCACGTCTTGCTCACGTTCACGTTCACGTTCACATTCACGTCCCACCTTTACGTAAAACTATGTTCAGTACGTTGGCATGTTTTTCGAGAATATCAAAGTTTAATGAACTTAGATAACTTATAAAGTAATAACTCGAATCCCTTAACTCGTTTTAATACGTCGTTTCAACGCGTATTTTAACTAAACATTTCTCGTACTTCGATAGAGACGGGATATGTTCTACTATCTCATTTTAACCATTTAGGTTAAACGTTCAACGTATTCTTACGTTTTTCGATAAAATGATTTCAATCATGAAATCTTTTCTCACAATGAGATATTCTTATAAAATTAATACGTTTTACACGTATTAGTGTATTTACTCAACGTATTTAATACGTTTAAACAAAAGTCAACATTTTGACTTTTCTAAACACATTTTATAAACAATTTCTATATAAATCGATTTTCAATCGATTTCTTTTCATAAAATCCTAATTCTCAATTTTTCACGCAAATCGATAAACTTTATTAATATTTTACTTTAATATTACTTAACTTATTCATTAAACATTATTTTTCATTTCTAACGTTATTAAATATAACGTTTCGCCATAAACATAGTATACTATGTTTATAAAATTCCATAAATTTTTAATATGTCTAAAATAATTTCTAGACATATAATGTATTATTATTCTTGATAAAAGGATTTAAAAACCCTTAGTAATATATATATAGCTCACGGTCCTTGTGCATTAAAATTTTTAAATCTCTTCCAAAAATTCTTCTAAATTCACATAGTATACTATTTTATCAAGGGATCATTAATATGTATTAATATTAACTATAGAAAAATTGGACATCACCTATATTATTCCTATAGGTCTCGATTTTTTCTAAAATTATCAAACAAATCCCTAAAATTCTAATTAAAATATACAAGGCCCCAACATCAATTTATAACATAACTATAACATAAAGTCCAACATTTACAAAATCTACATCAATGTATTTCACTCTATAGCACACGGTTTTTCTCAAACATGTACCAAACACTTTTATAAAAATTCTACAAAATTACACTATGCTTAAACATCATTATGTAACAATATAACATCATAATATTAATCAATATCAACTTAAAAATCATGTATTCATCCTATGTAGGCTCTCGAAAATTCTTGAACATATGAACATCAAATTCTTAAAAATTCTAATAAATTCACATATCAATTAATCAATGCTATAGATCAACATTATGCTATAATAACACTTAAATAAAATTTGTGCATTAAACTACATTTTTTCTTCATTTTCGGTAGTTTCACAAAACATAGTATATGATTTTTAAAAATTTCTAAATATTCACTATGAGTACCTTAGCTAATATATAATATGAATCCATCAATACATTTATCATGAAATTCACCATAGAAAAATTAATATAACATGCTTAACTTTAATTTAAATCATCAATATGAACATATAATCATATGTAGCACAATTAATAAACAATAAAACATGCTAGCAAATTTTATTCATAAGAACACATGCTTGTATATTAAAATCGAACCATTGGATATTGAAAATTTTAACGTCTAATCAAGCTCGTTCGATATCTAACCTCTTTAACGGTTTGGATTTATTGTGCAAGGATTAAAGGTCAAGACTTTGGCCTTTGAAATGGAAGAACTCTCAAGCTTTTCTCGGGAAGGAGCTCTCGGTTCTTTTGCGCTTTTGGAGAAGAGAGTAAGTGTGTTTAAATGTAATGACTTTACTTAAATAAAATGGATTAGACTTTGTATCAATCTCTCTCTCACTCTCGGTTCTCTCATACTCAAGGCAAGACAATTGAGTATGTGACTCACCATGTATTACCTCATCAAAGAAAAAGGTCTTACACATAGTTACTACATTAACTTTAATTTCTTGAACCAAAACAAATTTTTGACTTGGAACTTAAGGTGCCGTCGGTTCTATTGCAACAAGGGAGGAGTCTTTGATTTATTTCATTGCCTTATGTCACATAATTAATGCTACACAATTACATATGTAGTATACATCATCAAAAGAGTTGTGTTGAATCTTCCAACCCCAATGGAAGCCAAAATACACGGCTATAATCAAGCCTCCACATCCCACTTGGTCTATCACTTAATTTCCTTGGTTAATGTGTACAAAATCCTACTTGATTCATTCAATAACATAACATACAAGAAACAACCAAAACTCACGTAAACTTGTTACACAACATTGGTCAGAGCATTTTCCATTCTTATGTGCCAAAATTTGATTTTCCTTGCTATTATTATATATATATATATATATCATAATATATGTTTTAGATGATAAATTATATCATAGGAAAAATTATTAGAATTATTTCATGTGTGAAAACCCTAATTTTCAAAATTAGGTTTTCGAAAATTAGATTTTGTTCAATAATTTAT
The DNA here is from genome assembly GCA_036937905.1 of Salvia rosmarinus. NCBI lineage: Eukaryota > Viridiplantae > Streptophyta > Magnoliopsida > Lamiales > Lamiaceae > Salvia > Salvia rosmarinus. Next base: position 31,901,550 of record CM072820.1, on the reverse strand, counting down.
CCGTAATGCTCTAGCATTATTTTAATGCTAAATAATACTCTAATTACATAAAATAATCATAGGAATTTAAATATTATAATTCCTTGATCATGAAACTCATTTTTCTAAACATCTCTAGACGTTTAAAACGTATCAAAACGTTCATTATCGACTCATCTCAAAATGGTCGTAATAAAGTCGTAATCACTTTATTAAATCATTCCATTAATAATGGAATTTAATTCTAAGCTTCACACTTAGAAAATTTTACGAAATTTTAACTATCGATATTTAATCGACGTTAAAATATTACTTGTCAAACACTTTATAAAATTTTATTCCTTAATTCACAATAATTAGTGAATATGATAAAGGAATTCATTATCTCATAAATGATCGAAATCATTATCTATAATTTAATAATTCAATTATTACGGTGAAACCCTAATTTACTGAAATTTAAATATCGTAATTAGGCCTTTAATTCTTCTGGATATTATCGTAATACCCCACATTCATGTAGCCTCCTAATTAAGAGCTTATGAGAAGGGCATTGCATCCTTAAGATCCTTAAGAAAGAGTGGTTTAAGCCACAAGATTTTGTTTTAAGCTTGAGATAAGAAGATAGAATTTACGATAGATTCGCGATAGAATTTGAGATGAACCTTAAGATTCTTAGGTCTTGTCGGGAAAGAAGACTTAGATTTCAAAAGTTTTGAGTGATAAGTATGTGTTCATAAGGAGTTTGAACCCAAAGTCTTTTTCAAAGTTTTGTTGTTTGTTACATACGCTTGTCGTTCCCTAATCGTCGGCTAAATGTCAAAATGGTTTTGAGGACAAAATGTTTTTTTTACAATCAAATTTTGATGTTTATAATATGTTATTTGAGTTTTAAAAGAGAATTTCAAGTAGAGAATGTTTTATCAGAAATTGAGTTTTGAAATCGGAACGGTATGGATTAATAGTATGTATTTTGTAACATTAGCATGAAATTCTAGCAACAAAGAATGAGAAATTTCTAGATATATGATTATTCATCATGTATTAAAGAAAAGGAAAAATGGAGAAAGCTTGAGAAAATTCTAGATTATGGTGAATAATCACCATATTAAAGAAAAGGTAAAATAAAATAAAAATTTGTGGATATTATATATATGCTACTATTCATCATTTTCATGATTTTTCTTCCACATTTTCGTGCATCACACACACTAAAGACACTAAATTTTTGGAAATTTCATGCTCCAAATTTTGAAGATCCAACCATTGAATTTTCGATCCGACTTCGTATTAAGGTATATTTTCATCTCTAGAACATATCCATGGTTTGAAAAATTGATAAACATGAACTTTGGGACATGCTATATTTTTGGTCATTTTGAAAAATTATGAAGGAATATGTTTATGTTTGATTAATTCTTGATATAATGTTTGATTGATCGCCGACGAGTTGTTTAACGTTGAAATTTTGAGCATATGTTTATCCTTTGAAATTTTGTGAAATTTTTGAAAATATGGAAGGTCTTGATCTTAAATATATGATGTTGATATGCTTGATATTCTTTCATAAATTTGTTGATGAGTTGATATAAATATGTTTTGAGAAAAAAACGTTTGAAATCGAACATATGCAAAAACTCCTATAATGGCCGAAAACCCTAGCCATCATATTGTTGGATTTTTGATTTTATTTGATCATTTTGAGTTCATATTTGAATTCTATGATATGAGTAAAGCTTAAAATGATTTATTCGGATTTTTCGGCCGAAGTATTCGAAAATTGAAAAATTTTAGTTTGACGTCAAGTTTGGGTTTTCAATGCTAAAGCTTTGATCTTTGGATTTTAATGGTTGATTAGTGATAATTTATGATATTTGAGCATGTATAAAGATTCTTCTAAGATAGACAACATCTTGCGTGATTTTTGACGTCGGACATAAGCTATGCCTTAAGGGGTCGTTAGGTTTTTGGCTAAGGTTAGATAGTTTAAGCTTGTTGTTGAGTTTTCTATGCTTGTTTAGATATATGAGGCTTTGTGATGTCTTGTTATATGTAAGATGTTAGAGGATGCAATGACCCAAGTGTTTATAGACCATAGTGTCTTGATATCGAGAAAATATAGTCGTATCGACGACTAAGATAAAAGTTATTTCTTGTTTGATTCTTGATAAGGTTATATGCCGCTTTATGTGGATTGATGGACCAAGTGAGAAGAAGAAAGATATGAAGACAAAGAGTACAGTCGTCGAGTGACTGTCGCCAGGTGGGTATAAGTATTTTCTATAATGATATGCTTATGTTTTTATATATTTTCAAAAAAGATGATATGCATTTATTTGCAAAGTTTCAAAGTTGAATGACTTGCCTATTTTTGAGCATGACATGCATAATGCACTACCTATCCATGAAAGAGAAAGAAAGAAAGAATGAATGAATGAAAGAATGTACCGACGTCGGGTATGGACCTTCGGATCAAGGTGTGTTTGAGGAGGAGGCTTACTCCTCGATCAACACAAAGAAAGAAAGTCTATGGATATGGGAATGAAAAGTTATCGGCCGACATGAGAACATGCATATGCGTATTTTTATGATGCTATAAAATAAAAGCAAGTAAGTGTTTGTTATGATGATGCATGCACAAGTTATTTCACTAAAACCTCCTGTGTGTTGCAAATGTATGGCAAGTCAATCATATAGCCCTAAGGCAATGTTTTTATGTTTTTGGCGTATACCCATTGAGTGCATTTTTGTACCCAATCTATAGGCAACTGGGCCTACTCTTTCTAGGATCTCATAAGGACCTATAAAACGGGGTCTCAATTTTCCTTTCACTCCAAACCTTATAATTCCTTTCGATGGAGAGACTTTAAGAAAAAGTTTATCTCCTTCTTCGAAATGTAGCTCAGATCTCACGAGTATCGACCAAGACTTCGCTCATCTTGAGCTTCTTTTATTCTTTGCCTAATTTGACGGACGATCTCAATCATCTCACTTACTGCATCAGGCCCTAAAATTCTTCTCTCACCCACTTCATCCCAATAAAGCGGTGATCGACATTTCTTTCCATATAAGGCTTCATATGGGGCCATATTGATCGTCGCTTGATAACTATTATTTTAGGCAAACTCAACGAGGGTTAAAACATCTTCCCACTTTGTACCTCGATCCAACACTACTGTTCTCAGCATATCTTCAAATGTTTGAATCATCCTTTCCGATTGCCAATCGGTCTGTGGGTGAAACGCTGTGCTGAAATTCAGTTTCGTGCCCAATTCTTTCTGCAAACAAACCCAGAATCTAGAAGTGAATTTGGAGTCTCTATCAGACGTGATAGATTTTGGCACTCCGTGTAGGCGTACTATTTCTTTTACGTACAACTGGGCTAACTTATCAGACCCGTGAGTAATCTGAATTGGCAGAAAGTGCGCACACTTTGTGAGTCTATCAACTACTACCCATATGGAAATGTTTCCTCTTTTCGATTTTGGCAATCCCGTAACGAAATCCATTGCTATCTCTTCCCACTTCCATTCGGGTATTCCCAAAGGCTGTAACTTTCCGTAGGGGCGTTGGTGTAATGCTTTCACCTGCTGACAAACAAGACAACGCTCTACAAAAGAGGCTACGTCTCGTTTCATACCTTCCCACCAGAACTTTTCTCTTAAATCTTGGTACATTTTAGTACTGCCTGGGTGGGCGGTATAAGGTGTATCATGAGTTTCACTCATGATTTCGTTTCGAAGCTCGTCGTTGTTCGGAATAATCTTTCCTCGAACAATAAAGCATTGTCTGACGCTTCTCGAAAATTCTTCTGTTCTTTAGTTCTCACCTTGACCCTTATCTTTTCCAACTTTTCATCCTTCCTCTGTTCGTCTATTATCCTCTTTCTCAAGTCAGACGTCAAAGTGAGTGTAGCAATACGACTCATGATCGTCTCTGGTTGTTCAACCATTTCTATCTTCATTTTCTCAAACTCTTCAACGAGTTTTTCTTCCTTTGCAAAGAGACATCCTAGATTAGTTTGATTTTTACGACTCAAGGCATCAGCTACTACATTCGCTTTACCCGGGTGATAGTTAATACTACAGTCGTAATCTTTTACTAGTTCGAGCCATCTTCTCTGCCTCATGTTCAGATCTCTTTGCTCGAAAAAATATTTCAAACTCTTATGATCCGTAAAGATCTCACATCTCACTCCATAGAGATGGTGTCTCCAAATTTTAAGTGCATGAACCACTACTGCTAGTTCCAGGTCATGAGTTAGATAGTTCAGTTCATGTGGTCTAAGTTGTCGGGATGCATAAGCTATCACTTTTCCTTCCTGCATCAACACACAACCCAATCCGTTCTTAGAAGCATCAGTATAGACTACATATTCTTTGTGCTTACGGAACCGCTAGATCAAGCGCTTGTTAATTTTTCCTTGACTTTTGGAAATTACCCTCACATTCCTCATTCAATTAAACTTGATTTCCTTCCGAGTAGTGGGTTATTGGCCTTGCTATCTTGGAGAATCCTCAATGAATCTCCGATAATAACCAGCTAGTCCCGTGAAACTTCGATTTCATTACGGGTTCTTGGCGATTTCCATTCTTGTCTCGCTTCTACCTTGGTCGGATCCACTTTAATTCCTTCTACCGACACAATGTGTCCAAGGAACATTACTTCCTTCACCAAAATTGCATTTGCTAAACTTAGCAAAAGTTGTTCCACTCTCAATGATTGCAACATCGTTTTAAGTGTTCCTTATGGTCTTCTTCATTCTTGAATAGATGAGAATATCATCTATGAAGACTAAGACAAATTTGTCCAAATATGGATGGAACACCCTATTCATGAGATCCATGAATCGGCTGGTGCATTTGTTAATCCGAACGGCACAACTATAAATTCATAGTGGCCATATCTCGCTCGAAAGCGCTTTTAGATCGCCTTCCTACTGTACCTTAAGTTGGTGATAACCTGACTTGAGGTCGATCTTTGAAAATACACTTGCTCCTCGTAATTGATCAAACAAGTCATCTATCCTTGGCAAAGGATATTTATTCTTGAGCGTCATTTTATTCAGTTCCCGATAATCTATACACATCCTCAAGGAACCATCTTTCTTTTTGACAAATAAAACAGGCGCTCCCCAAGGAGAAACACTAGGTCTGATAAAACCTAGGTCCAACAGTTCTTGGATTTGGATCTTCAATTCTTCCAGTTCCTTCGGAGCCATCTTATAAGGTGCCTTTGACACTGGAGCCGATCTGGGTTCCAAGTCGATGGTAAATTCCAACTGTCTATTAGGAGGTAATCTTGGTAGATTCTCAAGAAAAACATCTGGGAATTCTCGAACAATCTCCATATCTTCAGCTTTCATCTCTGTTTTATCCTCCCCATTCAGGTAAACTAGAAACGCGCGGCATCCTTTCTTGTTTATCATTCTTCTTGCCTTCAGTGCTGATACAATCGGGATTTTCTTCCCCATGCTAATTCCATGGAAATGCGTAGCTTCTTGTCCAGGAAAATGGAACGAAATTTTCCTTTCCTTGCATAGAATCGTGGAATGGTTTTCAGCTAACCAATTAATCCCTAAAATTATATCTACATCGCCCATGGGTATTATGTTCAAGTTATTCGCCAGAACCCTAAGTGATCCTAAGTTCAACTCTAGGTTCGAGAAAATATGCGTAACAGTCATAATCCCCCCTATGGGTGAAGAGATTCTCATGTCCTGATTCGCTTTTTTAGATCTAAGTTCCAACATATCAACGCATGTTCTTGCTATGAAGGAATGCGATGCACCCGTATCGAACAAAAGTATAACATGTATGTTGAGAAGATTTCCCATACCTGCCAGCTTTCCCTGGTTCTGTTCATTTTACCTCCGGTGTAGAGCATACGCTCTAGCCTAGGCCACCGAGGTCAAGGGCGCTGCCATCGCCGATTCTCGCTTGTTGTTGTTGTGGTTGTTCTTTGCCGACGTTCTTGTTGTTGTTGACGCTTCTGCGGTTGTTGTCGCCTTTGTTCTTTGTTGATCTTTGTTATTCTTTCTTGTGGTTGGGGTTGAAATTGAATAGCCCTGAGTGGTTGGGCATTGCCGGGCTGGTTCGGCCTTCCTCCCATTCCCGGGCGTATCCCTAGGAAATTATTAACATAGTGCCCTTTTACCCCACACTTAAAACAGTTTAATGTTAAGCAAACTCCCTTGTGAAATTTCTGGCACTTCGGGCAAGGAAGAGCCCTTGTATGCTCTTGTGGTCCCCCCGTCGGAGGGGAAAAGACTTGCCTTTTCCATCCCTGCCCCTGAGGCACCGTATTTCCTTGCCACGGTCGCTTGTTATTTTGGTTTCCAAAACCTTCCCGGTTATTATTACTGACGTTTCCTTCCCATCTCCTCTTTCCCTTGTCCATTGTATTTTGCGTCTGAGTGTGTCATGGTTTCTCCTCCGGCATAGCCGCTTCAATATCTAAAGCTCGCCCAAGAGCTTCAGTGTAAGTCAAATCTCCATGACTGGCGAGAGACATTCTTATCTCTAACCTCAGACCTGACCTAAATTTTTCCGACATCTTCATATCCGTGCTCACTTGATCAGGGGCATATCTTGACATATCGTAAAAAGTACGATCATAGTCCGTCACAGACATCTTCTCTTGTTTCAAGTTGAAAAATTCAATTTCCTTCTTCTTCCTGTAACTCTTTGGATTGTATTTTTCATATATTTCTCCCTTGAAATCTTCCCAGGTAAACTCATCCATCTGCTCCGGTGCTATAATTTTTCTCCTTGCTTCCCACCAGAAGTCAGCAGGTCCAGTAAGTTGAAAAGTTATATAGGACAATCGCTCTTGCGCTGTGCATCGCAGAAAGTCAAAAATTCTTTCCATGCTTCTTATCCACCGCTCGCATCGTCCGGACTTCCTTTCCATTAAAGGTAGGAGGTTCTATCTAAGAAAAGTTCTTCTACCCTACGATCGGTGGAGGTGGTTGTTATTGTATTGCTTCTTACGCTCGGGTTGGGGAACTCTACCCCTTCCCCTACCTCTGCCTCTTCCTCTTCCTACAACTCTCATTCCTTGCTCAAGATCTCGTCTAGGCGGCATTCTATTATATAAAACATATAATTAACATCGCATATCATGATCGCAAATTAAACATATATAAAATCATCATATAATCTTATCATGAACACTTTAATAAAACCATTCATCCTTGTTATACACATTCTTGCCGCAAAAGCCATTTCAGGGTCATATATATATATATATCAGAAAATTGTGCCTTAAGAAAGGCTGTTATGTATAAGCAGTCATTACAAAAGAGGTCATATACACACTGGCTTACATAACATTACAAAATACTAAGTTTTCTTTCCACTTCTTTACATAAGCAACCACGCTACACACATATACTACACTGTACATATCTACACAAGTCTACTCCCATCACTCTCATCTGAAGTCATCACTCGTCCTCGTCCTCTTCGGATCCTCCTCCTCATCTGAATCATCAGAGTCCTTGCGTGCACGTACCCTAGACGGTCCCGCCCGTCATCCCCAATAGCATGAATGTCGCATATCGGACTGTAGTCGTCGCGAGTGTCCGACACCCTTATCCGAGCTGTCTGACGGTATGGCCCTGTCGGAGGTGATGGCGCTATCATCGGGGGTAGGACCGGGAGTGGCGGTCTTGATGGATGTCCTACTGACAGTGGCGGGAAGACTGGCGTACCCAAGGCTCTCGGTCGTGATGCCCTGGTCACATGTGCAGGTCGGCCACCTGCTTCCATATCTCTCGGAATCACGGGATCAACTACTCGAGGAACCTCGATATATAGCCATTCTGGTGAGTCGTCGTGCCATGTGTACTCTCGCGGAGGAAGATAGGGTCCCCTCGGTGCAACCCCATATACGCTGTACACATAAGTCAGGTGGCTGATAAATCTCGGTAGGTCTCCGATCAGATCATAGTTACCGTTCACACGGTATATGTAGTCACCTGAAACCTCTCTGGCGTAGTCCTCCCAATCACACGGTAATCGGATCAGAAGGCGCTTAACACCATCGAAGTCTATTACGCCATACACTCGGGCATCCCTCCAGAGTCGGAGGTAGTGCATCAGAAATTCCCCAAAATCTTCGCCCCAGCACATCCAACACTCACGATATGTACGTACCACATCTTCGGGCGTAGCACTCGGTCCTAACCTCCTCCTAGCTGTGTGATGCGTCCTTTCCATCTGCCACAGAAAAAACTAGCATAAGTTAAACTAAAAATTATCCGATAAACAGATAAGATAAACTTAAACGCATCTATTAAGCAGCTAGGATAAACATGACAATCTATAAAGCAGATAAACAATTCCAAACACATCTGGTAAACAGATAAATGTTATCAGGAAATGTTTTCATATACAACACACGTCGCAGCTTTCTCATTCTACTGGGAAGCTTATTATCTAGCAGTGTTCTAAGATTCTTATCATGCTATAAGGTCCTTATTCTAAGTAAACCACGAACTGAACTTCAACAGATTCTCGTGAATTCTGGAGAAGGAAACAGGGGTTCTGTCCTTCATAACAAATGAATTACAGTGTGTTAGGAGTACGAGGCGAAAACCATGCATAAATCGGAGTTGAAACAAAGGAAAACGAGCCAAAACAAAATTACTGCACAGTGAAGAAAAATTTGTGCGCCCGTGCCAAAGTCGTAGGTGAATGCCGACACCGAAGTCGTGCATGCCGATGCCGACGACGAAGTCATACAGGCTGATGCCGAAGCCAAAGTCATATCTGTCGAAGTTGAAGTCGAAAGTATCAACGCCGAAGTCGAAGTCGAAGCAGAAGTCAAAGTCGAATATGATGCTAAGGTCGTCCATCACCGTATCCATCTTTCGCTTTCATTCTTCATGTCCTTCTTATTCTTTTACCCTCGTAACGAAAGGAAGTTCGTATTTCTATGTTCTTTTGCCAAACGTGATTATGCTTCTTATATCGTCTATGTTCTTCTGATACAACATATCAATCATTATAACGAACTTAAAACCGGAATGTTTTATTCGATTTCATAACATAGCTTGCTCGTAAGCATATTTCACTTAAATCATGCAAATTCAACATTTCATCAATGGCACTTCATGCCCATAATCAAACATGAACCTTCATTTCTAACTTTGATCACTCCCATTCCATAACCTTCACTTCTTATTATTCGTCACAACTTTCTTTGATTTCAAAAAAAAAAAAAATGAAGTTTTGGAATTTCCGTTCAATCCTTTCTCGTAACTTTCATTTCGATAAAACTTTATAACAAACTTTCACTTTCACTTTCCAAAACACAACTTCAATCTTTAGCACACTTAACTTTCATTTCAAAACTTTGAGAAGAAAATCACTTACCTCATCCCGGTTGAGCTTGATTTGATGGAGCGTTGAGCATAGTCAGCCGATTTCTAGAAGTCTAGTGACTCAATCTAGACTTGACTTTTAAAAGAAGGATTTTGGGATTCAAAGAGCGAACTGATCTGATACCACTTTGTAACAGCCCTCTAACCCTAAGTACGGATTAACGAGGACTGGAACTTGGAACAGTAATTATAGAACATTTAAAAAGAATTAATCAAAGGATTATAGAACAAACATCAAGCGAACTACGAAGTTCAACCCTTATGTACAAGGCACACATAATTTACATATAGAAAGGCTACAAGTTCTTAACCAAAAAGGGTTCACTGTTCTGGAGGAATTTAACTATCGACATCAAAACACCACATAACATTCAATCGCAGCGAAAAGCATGTGATTACACATATGACGATGTGTATTCAAGGTGTCTAATAAACATATTAACAACAAAAAGCATCCTGACTGCTCAACACCTCTCCATCATCATCTTCAGCTCAACCTGCACATTTAAAAACAAACATGCAGGGCTGAGTACAAGAATGCACTCGGTGGACTCATGCGAAACATTTTATCAATTTAAATTACATCGCCTATCACAAGAATACACGAGGTTTTAATTAAAATGCTCGTGCTTACAAAATATTTTCATCATTTTCCATAAATATTCGTCCGCCGACATTTTCCTCAGTATGTATGATCCATAACCTATCCCATATATCTCAATAATTCCATCAATTCACCTCATAACCATTTCCTCAAGTCGGAGAGAGGCCTCCTCTCATGAACGCCGTGACCGGCCGAGCACCCTTTCAGCACACAGTCACAAAATAGTGCACAAAATCCTTGCCACTCCGGCACAGGATACGAATTCTCGATCATCCTTGTGGCTATTTACAAGGATATGAATTCAACAATTTCATATGTTGGGAGCTACCCAACAACATTCACAATTCGAATATGGATAGGATGCATACATAAAACATAAATAGTTTTGGGTAGGTAATTAAATAAACCAGTTCATCATCATTTCTTGCGAATAAAGTATCGTAAATAAAACATTTGATCTTTTTGAGTAGAGTAAAGCCCACCTGGACTGTCGTTCGTCGATTATCAAAATACGATCCCTTTTTCACGTCTTGCTCACGTTCACGTCCCACCTTTACGTAAAACCATGTTCAGTACGTTGGCACGTTTTTCGAGAATATCAAAGTTTAATAAACTTTGATAACTTATAAAGTAATAACTCGAATCCCTTAACTCATTTTAATACGTCGTTTCAACGCGTATTTTAACTAAACATTTCTCGTACTTCGATAGAGACGAGATATGTTCTACTATCTCATTTTAACCATTTAGGTTAAACGTTCAACGTATTCTTACGTTTTTCGATAAAATGATTTCAATTATGAAATCTTTTCTCACAATGAGATATTCTTATAAAATTAATATGTTTTACACGTATTAGTGTATTTACTCAACGTATTTAATACGTTTAAACAAAAGTCAACATTTTGACTTTTCTAAACACATTTTATAAACAATTTCTATATAAATTGATTTTCAATCGATTTCTTTTCATAAAACCCTAATTCTCGATTTTTCACGCAAATCGATAAACTTTATTAATATTTAACTTTAATATTAATTAACTTATTCATTAAACTTTATTTTTCATTTCTAACGTTATTTAATATAACGTTTCGCCATAAACATAGTATACTATGTTTATAAAATTCCATAAATTTTTAATATGTCTAAAATAATTTCTAGACATATAATGTATTATTATTCTTGATAAAAGGATTTAAAAACCCTTAGTAATATATATATAGCTCACGGTCCTTGTGCATTAAAATTTTTAAATCTCTTCCAAAAATTCTTCTAAATTCACATAGTATACTATTTTATCAAGGGATCATTAATATTGATTAATATTAACTATAGAAAAATTGGACATCACCTATATTATTCCTATAGGTTTCGATTTTTTTCTTCTAAAAATTATCAAACAAATCCCTAAAATTCTAATTAAAATATACAAGGCCCCAACATCAATTTATAACATAACTATAACATAAAGTCCAACATTTACAAAATCTACATCAATGTATTTCACTCTATAGCACACGGTTTTTCTCAAACATGTACCAAACACTTTTATAAAAATTCTACAAAATTACACTATGCTTAAACATCATTATGTAACAATATAAAATCATAATATTAATCAATATCAACTTACAAATCATGTATTCATCCTATGTAGGCTCTCGAAAATTCTTGAACAAATGAACATCAAATTCTTAAAAATTCTAATAAATTCACATATCAATTAATCAATGTTATAGATCAACATTATGTTATAATAACACTTAAATAAAATTTGTGCATTAAACTATATTTTTTTCTTCATTTACGGTAGTTTCACAAAACATAGTATATGATTTTTAAAAATTTCTAAATATTCACTATGAGTACCTTAGCTAATATATAACATGAATCCATCCATACATTTATCATGAAATTTTCGGTCACCATAGAAAAATTAATATAACATGATTAACTTTAATTTAAATCATCAATATGAACATATAATCATATGTAGCACAATTAATAAACAATAAAACATGCTAGAAAATTTTATTCATAAGAACACATGCTTGTATATTAAAATCGAACCATTGGATATTGAAAATTTTAACGTACAATCGAAGCTCGTTCGATATCTAACCTCTTTAACGGTTTGGATTTATTGTGCAAGGATTAAAGGTCAAGACTTTGGCCTTTGAAATGGAAGAACTCTCAAGCTTTTCTCAAGAAGGAGCTCTCGGTTCTTTTTGCAGTTTTTGGAGAAGAGAGTAAGTGTGTTTAAATGTAATGACTTTACTTAAATAAAATGGATTAGACTTTGTATCAATCTCTCTCTCACTCTCGGTTCTCTCATACTCAAGGCAAGACAATTGAGTATGTGACTCACCATGTATTACCTCATCAAAGAAAAAGGTCTTACACATAGTTACTACATTAACTTTAATTTCTTGAACCAAAACAAATTTTTGACTATGGAACCTAAGGTGCCGTCGGTTCTATTGCAACAAGGGAGGAGTCTTTGATTTATTTCATTGCCTTATGTCACATAATTAATGCTACACAATTACAAATGTAGTATACATCATCAAAAGAGTTGTGTTGAATCTTCCAACCCCAATGGAAGCCAAAATACACGGCTATAATCAAACCTCCACATCCCACTTGGTCTATCACTTAATTTCCTTGGTTAATGTGTACAAAATCCTACTTGATTCATTCAATAACATAACATAGCAAGAAACAACCAAAACTCACGTAAACTTGTTACACAACATTGGTCACAGCATTTTCCATTCTTATGTGCCAAAATTTGATTTTCCTTGCTATTATTATATATATATATATATATATATATCATAATATATGTTTTAGATGATAAATTATATCATAGAAAAAATTATTAGAATTATTTCATGTGTGAAAAACCCTAATTTTCAAATTAGGGTTTTGAAAATTAGATTTTGTTCAATAATTTATCCGTAATGCTCTAGATTATTTTAATGGTAAATAATACTCTAATTACATAAAATAATCATAGGAATTTAAATATTATAATTCCTTGATCATGAAACTCATTTTCTAAACATCTCTGGCGCTTAAAACGTATCAAACGCTCATTATCGACTCGTCTCAAAATGGTCGTAATAAAGTCGTAATCACTTTATTAAATCATTCCATTAATAATGGAATTTAATTCTAAGCTTAGTTATTTAGAAAATTTTACGAAATTTTAACTATCGATATTTAATCGACGTTAAAATATTACTGTCGAAACACTTTATAAAATTTAATTCCTTAATTCACAATAATTAGTGAATATGATAAAGGAATTCATTATCTCATAAATGATCGAAATCATTATCTGATAATTTAATAATTCAATTATTACGGTGAAACCCTAATTTACGAAATTTAAATATCGTAATTAGGCCTTTAATTCTTCGGGATATTACAATAGGATTCGTAGACTGGGAATGGAGTAATTGTGTAATACCCCACATTCATGTAGCAGAGATTAGCTCCTAATTAAGAGCTTATGAGAAGAGCATTGCATCCTTAAGATCCTTAAAAAGAGTGGTTTAAGCCACAAGATTTTGTTTTAAGCTTCGAGACAAGAAGATAGAATTTACGATAGATTCGCGATAGAATTTGAGATAGAACCTAAGATAAGATTCTTAGGTCTTGTCGGGAATAAGAAGACTTAGATTTCAAGAGTTTTGAGTGATAAGTATGTGTTCATAAGGAGTTTTGAACCCAAAGTCTTGATTTCAAAGTTTTGTTGTTTGTTACATACGTTTGTCGTATGAACCCTAATCGTCGGCTAAATGTCCAAAATGGTTTTTGAGGATAAAAATATTTTTTTTACAATCAAATTTTGATGTTTATAATATGTTATTTGAGTTTTAAAAGAGAATTTCAAGTAGAGAATGTTTTATCAGAAATTGAGTTTTGAAATCGGAACGGTATGGATTAATAGTATGTATTTGTAACATTAGCATGAAAGAATGAGAAATTTCTAGATATATGATTATTCATCATGTATTAAAGAAAAGGAAAAATGGAGAAAGCTTGAGAAAATTCTAGATTATGGTGAATAATAACCATATTAAAGAAAAGGTAAAATAAAATAAAAATTTGTGGATATTATATATATGCTACTATTCATCATTTTCATGATTTTTCTTCCACATTTTCGTGCATCACACACACTACAGACACTAAATTTTTGGAAATTTCATGCTCCAAATTTTGAAGATCCAACCATTGAATTTTCGATCCGACTTCGTATTAAGGTGTATTTTCATCTCTAGAACATATCTATGGTTTGAAAAATTGAAAAACATGAACTTTGGGACATGCTATATTTTTGGTCATTTTGAGAAATTATGAAGGAATATGTTTATGTTTGATTAATTCTTGATATAATGTTTGATTGATCGCCGACGAGTTGTTTAACGTTGAAATTTTGAGCATATATTTATCCTTTGAAATTTTGTGAAATTTTTGAAAATATGGAAGGTATTGATCTTGAATATATGATGTTGATATGCTTTATATTCTTTCATAAATGTGTTGATGAGTTGATATAAATATGTTTTGAGCAAGAAAAACGTTTGAAATCGAACATATGCAAAAACTCCTATAATGGCCGAAAACCCTAGCCATCATATTGTTGGATTTTTGATTTTATTTGATCATTTTGAGTTCATATTTGGATTCTATGATATGAATAAAGCTTAAAATGATTTATTCGGATTTTTCGGCCGACGTATTCGAAAATTAAAAATTTTAGTTTGACGTCAAGTTTGGGTTTTCAATGTTAAAGCTTTGATCTTTGGATTTTAATGGTTGATTAGTGATAATTGATGATATTTGAGTATGTATAAAGATTCGTCTAAGATAGACAACATCTTGCGCGATTTTAACGTCGGACATAAGCTATGCCTTAAGGGGTCGTTAGGTTTTTGGCTAAGGTTAGATAGTTTAAGCTTGTTGTTGAGTTTTCTATGCTCGTTTAGACATGTGAGGCTTTGTGATGTCTTGTTATATGTAAGATGTTAGAGGATGCAATGACCCAAGTGTTTATAGACCATAGTGTCTTGATATCGAGAAAATATAGTCGTATCGACGACTAAGATAAAAGTTATTTCTTGTTTGATTCTTGATAGGCTTATATGCCGCTTTATGTGGATTGATGGACCAAGTGAGAAGAAGAAAGATATGAATGACAAAGAGTACAGTCGTCGAGTGACTGTCGTCTGGTGGGTATAAGTATTTTCTCTAATGATATGCTTATATTTTTATATATTTTCAAAAAAGATGATATGCATTTATTTGCAAAGTTACAAAGTTGAATGACTTGCCTATTTTTGAGCATGACATGCATAATGCACTACCTATCCATGAAAGAGAAAGAAAGAAAGAATGAATGAATGAAATAATGTACCGCGTCGGGTATGGACCTTCGGGTCAAGGTGTGTTTGAGGAGGAGGCTTACTCCTCGGATCAACACAAAGAAAGAAAGTCTGTGGATATGGGAATGAAAAGTTATCGGCCGACATGAGAACATGCATATGCGTATTTTTATGATGCTATGAAATAAAAGCAAGTAAGCGTTTGTTATGATGATGCATACACAGGTTATTTCACTAAAACCTCATGTGTGTAGGAAATGTATGGCAAGTCAATCATATAGCCCTAAGGGTAATGTTTTTATGTTTTTGGCGTATACCCACTGAGTGCATTTTTGTACTCACGCCCTGCATGTATTTCTAAACATGCAGGTTGAGCTCGAGAGGATGCTGGAATCGAATGCTGTGCAAAGGAGCTTCTCTAGTTGTTTCGACTTAGG
This sequence comes from Salvia rosmarinus, assembly GCA_036937905.1. Lineage (NCBI taxonomy): Eukaryota > Viridiplantae > Streptophyta > Magnoliopsida > Lamiales > Lamiaceae > Salvia > Salvia rosmarinus. The sequence continues at coordinate 31,885,743 of CM072820.1, read as the reverse complement.
ATGAAAATGCTCAATTGTTGATATAATTCATTTAAAGTTATCATGTTTTGTGGTAACACCCCAATTCTTTTACGGGCAAAAAAAAACCTTTTACAAAAATTAAAGTTTGACTTTTATGATTGGCAAACAAATCGAAGAATTCAGATTCAGTGACATGCCCTATATTATAATACTAATTAACCCCATCAAAAAAATATATATACCCCAAAACCAAAAACAATGATACAATATATTAGGTATGTTTAATACATGCATTCAAGAGAAAGACGTGTAGTTTTGCTTCTCTCCAAGTAAAGTAAGGATTTATAAATTTTTTAAAGTATATCTCAAATATTTCTCAAGCCAATCAGAAGAAATTCTTATACTGGCATTTAGCGTCATCACTTGTAATATCCTTATTGGATATACGTCATTTACCTTTATCTTCATTGATTGATTAAATGTTTTCATATAGGATAAAATCATTTGTCCATTAAGGACGTATTATACTTTTGCCTTGACGTCAAATATCTTTGCCATTTTCTCGACATTCAATGATTGTTTCATTTCCATGTCGGAGATACTTAATATCCCACTTTATTGATCGTCACAAAAGTATGGGGGATAATCTTTCCAATTAGATTCACCTTAAGATCCTTCCATGTGAATCTTTTCATTTGTTCTCTTGGATATATTCCCTTTGCAAAGTCTATAGAAGCTATCTTGCTTGTTAATTACTAAGACACTCACAACGAGCATTTTGTGTCTATATAACTTAGAGTACTAAGATTCATTTCAAATAATGAATCTACTTCTTAATCCGCTTCTTTACTTCAAAGAAAATGACTTACTTATCGAGGTAATATTGTTTCTGAAACTTATATCATATCGTGGGCTATCTCATAATTGTATAGCTTGTAGTTTCTTCAGCTATTCTTAACTTTTGTCCCTTTTTCTTGAGCATGGTTGTAATATCCCAAAGAATTAAATGCCTAATTACGATATTTAAATTCGTAAATTAGGGTTTCACCGAAATAATTGAATAAGTAATTTATCGAATAATGATTTCGATTAATTACGAGAAAATGAATTCCTATTTTATATTCACTAAAAAATTGTGAATTAAGGAATATATATTTATAAAGTTTTTCGGCAGTATAATTTTAACGTCGATTGAGTATCGATAGTTAAAATTTCATAAAATTTTCTAAGCATCGAAGCTTAGAATTAAATTCCATTATTAATGGAATAATTTAATAAAGCAATTACGACTTTATTACGACCATTTTGAGATGAGTCGATAATTAACGTTTTGAGACGTTTCAAACGTTAACGTTTAGAGATGAATAGAAAAATGAGATTAATGATCAAGGAATTATAATATTTAAATTCCTATGATTATTATACGTAATTAGAGTATTATTTAGCATTAAAACAATGCTAGAACATTAAGGATTAATTATTGAACAAAGTACTAATTTCGAAAACCCTAATTCAAAAATTAGGGTTTTCTCACATGAAATGATACAAATAATTTTCCTATGATATAATTTATCATCTAAATCATATATTATGATATATATATGTATTTAGCGTGAAAATCAAAATTAAGGCCCTATTAATTTGGAATTGTCGTGACCAAATGTTGAAGAATCAAAGTTTACGTCAATTATGTGCTAAAATTTCTATGTTATGTGATTCAATCATTAAGTAGGATATTTTTGATACACAAAACAAGATAGTTAATGCAAGGAATCAAGTGGAGGTGTTTGTCTTGGTATTGCCGTGTATTTACTTTCAATTGGAGTAGGATGAAATATTGAAACTCTTCCTTTGACTTTCCTTACACATAGTTAATACTAGATATTTATATATATCATGTGTAAAACACATAAAAGCTCCTCCTCTTGCTGCAAGATAGCCAACGCCACTTTTGATCCAAGGGGGATGCTTTTTTTTTTTTTTTTGTAATAAAGAGTTGTAAGAAGCTTTTAATTTGTGTAAGGGATATTTTTTTATGGATGATGTATTACATTGGTAAAAGCATAGATATTATATATATGGTATAAGACAAATAAGTTAAAAGTTCATCCTTATGCTTGAATTGGCCGACGACAACTTAAGCTCCAAATTGGATGGATTGTTTTTTTCAAGAAAAGGGTGAAGTTAATGCATTAAATAGGTGAAGAAGGATGACATATTCATGCATGAGTCATAGAAATACATGTGTCTTCTTTGTTGTTTATGAGGAGGAAACCGACGGCATGAGTGAAGAAGGCAAAGAAAATTGATTCCATTCATTTAATTTGTGTAAGAGATATTATTATTGTGATGTAATACCTTGTTGAGTCACCAAAACTATTGTCTTGCATTGTGTAAGTTTGATCGAGAGTGGGATAGCATGGAAATAGTAGAAATCAATTTTTATTCCATTAACTTTTGTGTACAAAGCAATAAAGCATAACACTTTAAACACACCTCTCATTTTCTTCCCAACCTTGCTACTGCCGTGAGAAAGTAGATAAGAAAAGTTTTGGAGTGCTCTTCCTTTTCTTCCCCAAAGCTTGAGATCTAAAACCTTTGTGCATTAAATCGACACCGTTAAAAAGGTTAGGAATCGAACAAGCTTCGATTATACACTAAAATTTTAATTATCCAATGGTTTGATCTTATATTGTAAGCATGGTTCTTGATTTAGAAATAATGCTAACATGTTAGGATGTTTATTAATAATGTTTAGTATAGTGTATATATTTCATTTATGATGTTTTAGGTACAAACTAAGCATGTTAAGAATTTTAGCATAGTGATCGAAAATTATTAATGTTCATATGTTAATGGAATTATGCTATATGATAGCCAAGGAGCTTATCGTGATTATTTGGAATTTTTTGAAAATCATATGAAATATATATGTTTGTACCGAAAATTTGAGGAAATTATATGTTGGTGTACTAATTTGATTTAAGTAATGTTATAGCATAATATTCATCTAGGACATTAAATTAGTACCATGTGATTTTACTAGAGATTTTGGAAATTGATTGCTCAATTTCACCCAAGGGAGCCGTGAGCTTCAAAGGATAATTACATGAGATATGAGTTGAAATTTATGAGTATTAGGATATATTAATGGTATATGATAATGTATAGGCCTTGTGTAATTTTATAATAATTTTAGAAAATTGTTGGATATGGTTTAGTGATGGCCGAAAGCTATAGGAAATTGATGTTCAATTTTTCTATAGTTAATGTTAATACATATTAGTGATACTATAATAAAATAGTACACTATATGAATTTAGAAGAATTTTTGGAAGAAGTTTGAAAAACTTAGCCATAAGGGCCGAAAGCTTAAGGTTAAAGAATTAGAGTTCTAATTTCTTTATATCAAGAAAAATGATACATTATATGTCTAGAAATTATTTTAGACATATTAAGAATTTATGAAATTTTATAAACATAGAATACTATGTTTATGGCGAAACGTTATATTAAATAACGTTAGAAATGAAAAATAATGTTTAATGAATAAGTTGATTAATATTTAAGAAAAATATTAATAAAGTTTATCGATTTGTGTGAAAGATCGAGAATTAAGGCTTTATGAAAAGAAATCGATTGAAAGTCATTTTATATGGAAATTAGTTGCTAAATATATGAATTATTGAAAAGTTTATTAAGAAAAGTAAAAATTGTTGACATTTGATTTAACGTATGAAATACGTTCGATAAATACGCTAATGCGTTAAACGTTTAAATTTTACAAGAAAGTCTCTTTGGTGAGAAAAGATTTCATACTTGAGATCTTTATATCGAAAAACGTTAGAATACGTTAAACATGGTTAAAATGAAATAGTTGATCATATCTCGTCTCTATCGAAGTACGAGAAATGTTTAGTTAAGATACGCGATTGGACAACGTATTGAATTCGTTAAGAAATTCGAATTATTATAGCATAAGTTATCAAAGTTTATTTTAAACTTTGAAAATCTCAAAAAACGTGACCGACGTACTGAAATCATTTTTACGTAAAGGTTTGGACGCGGACGTGATCGTTGGCGTAGAACGAAATCGAATTAAGAAAGTCTCCAATCCAGGTGGGCGTTTCTTTCTCCTCGAGGATAAAATGTTTATCAAATGTTTATTTTACAATGCTCTCTGTTGAGAAATGATTACCTGCCCAAAGTGTTTATGATTTTATGTATGATCCTATCAATAGTGTTGGTTCGCCACCAACATATTATGATGAATGTTATGATAATGAGGAGAATGTTTATGAGATGAATTGTTTATGAGGAGGATGATGATATTTTATGAGGAGGAGGATGATATTTTATGAGGAGGATGCTATGATGTATTATGAGGAGGATGGTATGATATATTATGAGGAGGATGATGGGATGATATGAATGTTGTTGGTTCGCTACCAACGTATGATTGTGTTGTAATGAGATTGATTGTTGTTGGCTCATCACCAACATATTATGATATTGTGATGATATGATGATATTAAATGTCGTTGGTTCGCTACCAACGTATGTGAAATTATGATAATGTTATAAGGGAAATGATACGGATCATACAGACAGAAAATATGTCTGGCCAGACAACTTTATGAAAATGAAAGAAAATATTTCAATGTACCCAGTATTTCTACTAAAACCTCGTGTGTTACCAATGGGCGAGTAATTTAATGAAAATGTTTTGGCATAAGCCCACTGAGTGCATTCTTGTACTCAGCCCTGCATATTTGTTTTTAAATGTGCAGATTGAGCTGGTGATGCGATGGAGCAGTGTTGAGCAATAGGAAAGTTGTAGCTGATAGAATACCTTGATGGTACATCGTCATATGTACACATCACATGTTTTCATTGCTAGATTATGAAGTCATATGTACAATATGTTTAGTCGATCTTTGAATGCTTGAAATTCTAGAAATATCTCTAGTATATGACTCACAGCTTAGTACTTTATTATATAATTGTGTTACTTAACCCTGTTCCATATAAACATCCCTGCTAGTCCGTACTTAAGATTAGAGGGCTGTTACAAAGTGGTATCAGAGCGGTTCGCTCTTTGAATCTAAAATCTCCTTTAAAGTTAAGTCTAGATTGAGTCACTAGACTTCTAAAGGTCAGCTAACAATGCTCAACACTCCATCACATCAAGCTCAACTGGAATGAGGTAAATGATTCATTTTCAAAAGTTTTGAAATGAGAAGTTCAATGATGAAGAAGATTGAAATCATATTTTGAAAGTAAAGGTGAAGAAATGTATGAAGTTTGATTGAAATGAAAGTTACGAGAAAAGAAAATTTCAAAACTTTATTTTGAAATCAATGAAGTAATGAAAATGATATGAAATGAAAGTTATGAAAAAGGATTGAGAATGGAGGTTGGAAATGAAGGTTGAAATGATGTCTTATGTTATGAGAAAATGTTGACATTGATATGTCCAAAGTAAAAAGTTGAATTCGTTAAATTCAATGAGAAATTTATTGTTATGAGCAGAGTTATGTTATTAATGTGTGAAGATGCTCAAAAATGGACATTTATATGTCAAATATGTTATGTTGAATTTTTGAAATTCAAAGAAGTACATGCGTACAATGAACTACGTTGTGAATATTTGAAATGTTATTTCAAATCTTAAAGTTGATTATGATGATGGGTATGTAATCCCAAAAGAATGTAGACTGTTTAAGACGCATGATCCCTTTTGCAAAGAACATAGAAAGATGAATTATAAGGATTTTATTACATCTTGAGAACAAAAGCGAGATCGAAACGAGAATCTCGAATTGAAGGACGAGAAGAAAATATACGAGCAGAAATGGAAATGTTGTCAAATGATGAATGTCACTATGTGATAAGTGACATGAGTATAGTCTTTATATTTTGGTTGTTCGCGTGCGACAGAACTCCAAATCGACTATGACTTTTTCGTTAGAAACGAAATAGACATATGATTAAAGAATCAGTTAAGTTGAGTATTATGGTTTACATAGAATGATAGACCATGAGATGGTAGAAATTTTGAAAGTAAATTGAGGAATTGGATTTTAGTAGTATGAGTAGAGTTTGAGAAGTATGGTGGTGTATTGATAACCCTTACAATTTATGATGACCTATTCCGAGTTATATGAGGTTTCAAATTCTATTCATTACCAAATTTCTGTCATTGAGTTTAACTCTATGACCTAGTTCCAATTGAGAAATCAGTTGAGTTTCTCACTTTTTCTGAAAGAAATTTACAACCTGAAAACTTATAAAGTGTCCTCTGAAACCAAACCCTTGAGTGACTGAGAAAATAATTGTGATGGGTCTGGCCAGCCCATATGACCAAAGAAATCTCAATAGTCGTCACTCTGGTCTTCGGACCCTAGACCCCAATTATTCAGTATACAGAACATATGGATTCAACTGTTAAAATTGTTATTTTGGATTGCGAATCCATACCTTTTTGAAAGTTGTTATGATGAATTCTCTTTGATTCTTGAAACCAGTGAGTATGATGTAGGTTGACTTATTTTTTTTATCACCAACAAAATTTCAGACCAGTAAAGTGATTTGACATCAAAAGTTATGATGTAAAGGATATCTCGTTGGGACGTGATAGCGATATATTGTCCCATATGATGCACATCGATGCAATGACCCTTGATGGGCTTTTCAGATATTGATAACTGTGAAGTTATATCTTCATGTGACTGTTATAATAATAAAGTTTTAATGAGATACTCTTTAGCATTGAATGCAAGAGTAAAAGTAAAGAAAAGTATATAATACCTTTGGGATATAAATTCCCCTTATTATATCATAACGAGAGAGATTACAACTTATCTTAAAGATAGTTTTTTGTCCTTAAAACCTCCTTAGTAGGTTGGACATGTTTAAAGGAATGAAGATGCATGCAAGATATTCTTTTCAAAGAATATATATATAAAGAAATAATAGCATCTCAGAAAATATATCTCTCGCTATATACCTCAATCAATGAGGTTATGCTTGAGCATAATCAATTCCAAGTAATTGAGACTTTGTTAAACAAACGATAATGAGATTGAGGAATCATAATCTTTGAGACGTGCGAACAACTAGGATAGCCCTAACATTTCAATCAAGTATGGAGAAAATATCTCCAAAGTCAAGACATGGTAATGAGATGCTTGGAATTTAAGTTATGGTGTACAAATGTACTACCTTACCAAGCTATATGACAATAATGACGGTTCTAATCACGAATGTGAGAACCAAGGCGATGAAAGTAATATGACTTTCAGATACCATATTCAAGAAAAAGGGACAAAAGTTAAGAATAGCAGAAGAAATTACGAGTTATACATTTATGAGATAGCTCATGATATGATATAAGCTTCAGAGATATTACGATTTCGATAAGGAAGGAAATTCCTTTGAAGTAAAGAAGCGGATAAAGAAATAGATTCATTATTTGAAATGGATCTTAGTATTCTAAGTTATATTGACATAAAATGCTCGTCTTGAGTGTCTTAGTAATTAACAAGTCTCTCGCTATATACCTCAACCCATATAATTATGCTTGAACAAAGTTCATTTCGAATTTTGAGACCTTAGTGAAACAAATAATAGTAAGCATGAAAAGAGTGAATGGTTTTACTAAAGCTGTTTTATGATAAGATTGCATGAGGGTATATGCACTTGTAAATTACGATAATGTTACGCGAGTACTAATTACATCTTTGCAATAACAGAATGCCGCCTAGATGGGAACCTGAGCAAAGAGTTAAGGGAAGAGGTAGGGGAAGGGGCAGAGTCCCACAAACTGAGGAAGAAGAAGAAATACTACCACCACCCCCACCTCCACTTGATCGTAGAATAGAGGAACTTTTCCTTAATGGAAAAGGAAGTTCCGATGATGCGGAGAAATGGGTAAGAGCGATAGAAAGGATTTTCGATTTTCTCCGTTGTACAACACAAGAGCGACTGTCTTGTGTCACTTTCCAACTTCTTGGACCTGCGGATTTCGTGGGAAGCTAGAAGGAAAACCATGACGCCAGAACAAATGGGCTATTTTACTTGGGAAGATTTCAAGAGAGAGATATATGAGAAATACATCCCTAAAGGTTATAGGAAGAAAAAGGAGAACCGAGTTCTTCAATTTGAAGCAAGAACGAATGTCTGTGACAGAGTATGATCGCATCTTTTGCGATATGTCAAGATATGCTCCAGACCAAGTGAGTACTGACACGAAGATGTCAGAGAAATTTCAATCTGGTCTAAGGCATGAAATAAGAATACCTCTTTCTAGTCATGGCGATTTGACATATACTGAAGCTCTCAGTCGGGCTTTAGATGTTGAAGCAGCAATGCCTGAGGATAAACTGACCCATACAAAGTCACATAATGCTGGTGACAAAGGCAAGAGAAAATGGGAAGGAAATTTTGGGAATACAAGTAACAAAAGGCCATGGCAAGGGAACATGGTAGCACAAGGACGAGTAGGGATTTTTCCTTGCCCGAAATGTCATACATCGCAGAGGTGCATGCTGCAGTGACGATGGTAGTTGCTTTAAATGTGGTTTGAAGGGCCACTATGCATATGACTGCCAAGAAATACGCCCGGGAGAAACGATAAGCCCAACCCAACCACTTAGGGCTATACAATATCAGCCCCAATATCCGCAACAACAAACGACGACAACCGCCATGGCAACAGAACAGAGATACCAGCAATGGCAAGTACCCCGTCAGCCATAACCGACATAGGCTAGAGTTATGCTCTACACCAAAGGCAAATTTCCAAATGAGGATTACGATTCCGACGAAGGCCATTCAGAGATATAGAATCCTATAATAATATGAGACTTATATGTAGAAAATGGATTATGTTGAAGTGGTGTCGAAATTTTGGATGTAAAAAGGACTAGACGCCATGTAATCAGTCGGCTTGGTAGACCGACCCTCGTAATTAATGTATGAAAAGTCCTCACTGAGGCATTTTGATGAGATATATTATATGGTTTTGAAGAAAGGTATCTGATGTATAAAAACGAATTGTTCCGAATAAGATATGGCTACTGTGAGATTATAGTCATGCCATTCGGACTATCTAATATATCAGCCCTGTACATAAACCTCAAAAATCGAGTGTTCCACACATACTTAGAAAGTTTTGTCTTAATCTTTTTGAATGATGTTCTTATCCATACGAAGAGCGAGAAAGAACATAAAGAACATCGGAAGACTGTCTTGCGGATATTTAAAGCCAAACAATTTTGCCAAGTTAAGTATTGTGAATTTCGGCTTAAAGAAAGAATATTCCTCAGACACGTTGTGTCTCCAGTAGGAATCAAAGTGCGTAAGAATGGAAGTCGTCAATGACCTAAAAGGAGATCAGGAATTTCTTAGGTAAATTGACTATTATCGGAGATTCATTAAGAATTTTCTAAGATAGCAAGGCCGATAATACAGATACCCTGAAAAAGGAATCAAATTTACATGGACCAATAAATGTAAGGCCATGTATTAATATGAGAAAGACAATAGCTTACGCATCACAATGACTTAGGCCACATGAATAGAATTACCCAACTCACGACAGGAAATAGTCGAGATGCCAAGATCAACCATGAACCGTATTGCCACACTCACGATTATGTCAGATTTGAGAAAAAGCGTAGTAAACGAAAAGAGAAAGGATGAAATATTTGTAAGAATACGAGCTAAGAAGAAAAATGAAGGGCTGACGGATTATAAAGAAGCGCCGGACAATGTCATATTGTCTAAGGGAAGGTTATACAGTTCAAATAGAAATAAGCTTAGAAATGAAATCATGAATGAAGCTCATGATATTCCTCGTACCGCCTTATCAGGCAACATTAAGATATATTATGATTTACGAGAAAAGTTAGATAGTAAGGAATGAAATGAGATATAACCATATTGTCGAGCAATGTCTCGGTTACCAACAAGAGAAGGCATTATATCAATGGCCTTATAAGAGGTTATAATCTCTAGAGATACACAAATGAAAATGGAATGACATAGCAATGGATTATTGACGGGTTTTGTTAAAGTCATAAAGAAGTAACAACTTGCTATATGGGTAGCGATGGATCGACTCACCAATTACGCTCATCTCGATTATTCAGATGACTCATGGATTTGATAAGTTAGTTCACCATACGTAAAGGAGATCGATATATTTGTGGGTACTAAAACCTATCACTTGAGATAGAGACTCCAAGTTTACCCTAGATTTTGAACTAGCTCACCAAAGAGGAGTTAGACACGAGATTGAACCTTAACATAGATGTCCACCACCGACGTATGGACGCTAAGGATACGATGAGAATATTAATGATAAATCGAGGTGCAAGTGGGAATATGTTTTACCACTTGTTAAGTTCACGTACGACCATAGCTATCAAGCAACTATCAATATAGCCATCTGAGGCATTATGTGGAAAGAAGTATTGACCACCACTTTATTGAAATAAAGTAGGTGAGATATGTATAAGGTCCTGACAACGTAAATGAAATGATCAAGATATCTACCAAATGAGGCAAAAGAATAAGAAAAGCTCGGACGTACAAAAGTCTTACGCCGATACGCGTGATCCGAATCTGCATTTATGAATCGCGAAATAAAATTTTCTTAAGATTTCTCCAACGTGGGAAATTATAAAGTTCAGATACAAGAATGTTGAGATCACATTTTATAGGACCTTACGAGCTCCTAGTAATGATAGGCCTAGTAGCCTATAGACTGGTACTTCCACCAAATTTGGGGAATGTACGTAATGTTTTCCACATGTTACTGTTAAGGAAGTATGAATACGACCCAAAACACATAATCTATCATAATGACGTGATCCTCAACTCAAATATGAGTTGTGATGAAAATCTACGACTATTTGATCTTACGATTCAACGATTGAGAATCAAGTTTGCGTCTTTAATGAAAGTCCAATGGGGAAACCATGGACAGAAGGAAATCACGTGGAAAATTGAAGATATTATGATGTTAAGATACCCCATACTTTTGAGGTATGCAAATTTTAGGACGAAATTTCTTTTAAGGGGGGTAGAATGTAATATCCCAATGAATTAAATGCCTAATTACGATATTTAAATTCGTAAATTAGGGTTTCGCCGAAATAATTGAATAAGTAATTTATCGAATAATGATTTCGATTAATTACGAGAAAATGAATTCCTATTTTATATTCACTAAAAAATTGTGAATTAAGGAATATATATTTATAAAGTGTTTCAAGAAGATAATTTTAACGTCGATCGATTATCGATAGTTAAAATTTAAGTAAAATTTTCTAAGCATCGAAGCTTAGAATTAAATTCCATTATTAATGGAATAATTTAATAAAGCAATTACGACTTTATTACGACCATTTTGAGATGAGTCGATAATTAACGCTTTTAGACGCTTTGAAACGTTAACGTTTAGAGATGAATAGAAAAATGAGATTAATGATCAAGGAATTATAATATTTAAATTCCTATGATTATTATACGTAATTAGAGTATTATTTAGCATTAAAACAATGCTAGAATATTATGGATTAATTATTGAACAAAGTACTAATTTTCGAAAACCCTAATTCGAAAATTAGGGTTTTCTCACATGAAATGATACAAATAATTTTTCCTATGATATAATTTATCATCTAAATCATATATTATGATATATATATGTATTTATGATGTATTATGAGGAGGATGGTATGATATATTATGAGGAGGATGATGGGATGATATGAATGTTGTTGGTTCGCTACCAACGTATGATGGTGTTGTAATGAAATTGATTGTTGTTGGCTCATCACCAACATATTATGATATTGTGATGATATGATGATATTAAATGTCGTTGGTTCGCTACCAACGTATGTGAAATTATGATAATGTTATAAGGAAATGATACGGATCATACAGACGTAAAATATGTCCGCGAGCAACTTTATGAAAATGAAAGAAAATGTTTGATGGCAGTATTTCTACTAAAACCTCGTGTGTTACCAATGAGGCGTAGTAATTTAATGAAAATGTTTTGGCATAAGCTCATCGAGTGCATTCTTGTACTCACCGCATATTTGTTTTAAATGTGCGATTGAGTGATGATGCGATGGAGCAGAGTTGAGCAATAGGAAAGTTGTCGCTGATAGTATACCTTGATGGTACATCGTCATATGTACACATCACATGTTTTCCGCTACTAGATTATGAAGTCATATGTACAATATGTTTAGTCGATCATTGAATGCTTGAAATTCTAGAAATATCTCTAGTATATGACTCATAGCTTAGTACTTTATTATATAATTGTGTTACTTAACCCTGTTCCATATAAACGTCCCTGCTAGTCCGTACTTAAGATTAGAGGGCTATTACAATGGTGTCTGAAAGTAATATTACTTTCATTATACTTCGGTTCTCACTTTTAGGATTAGAACCGTTATTGTCGTCATATAGCTTGGTAAGGTAGTACATATGTACACCATAACTTAAATTCCAAGCATAAGCGTCTCATTACCATGTCTCGACTTTGGAGATATTTTCTCCATTCTTGATTTAAATGCTAGGGTTATCCTAGCTGTTCACATATCTTCATGATTATGATTCCTCAATCTAATTATCATTGGTTTAACCAAGTCTCAGTTACTTGTAATCGATTATGCTCAAGCATAATCTTTTTGATTGAGGTATTTTAACAGCCCCTAAATCCTAAGTACGATTTAGCCGGGACTATTACTCAAAACAGGGTTGAATAAACAGAATACCATTTAACAATAAATTATGATACATAACTTAAGTTCTTGCAGCGGAAAACATGTGATATGTACATATGACGATGTACAATCAAGGTATACTATCAGCGACAAAATTCCTATTGCTCATCACTACTCCATCGCATCACCAGCTTAATCTGCACATTTAAAAACAAATATGCAGGGCTGAGTACAAGAATGCACTCAGTGGACTCATGCCAAAAACATTTTCATTAAATTACACTGCCTCATTAGTAACACACGAGGTTTTAGTGAGAATACTCGTGCTTACTAAAACATTTTCTCATTTTCAAAAAGTTATCTGGCCAGACATATTTTCTGTCTGTAAGATCCGTATCATTTCTCATATAACATTATCATAACTTCATCATACATTGGTAGCGAACCAACAATATTTAATATCATCATAGCATCATAATATGTTGGTCATAAACCAACAACATCAATCTCATTATAATATCATTATACGTTGGTAGCGAACCAACACTTTCATATCATCATATCATCCTCCTCATATAATATAATCATACCATCCTCCTCATAAACCATAATGACCCGACAACCCAAAGTACGGATTAGCGAGGATTGCTTACTAATGACGGGGTTAACAATAGGAACAAGATAACTAATTATGGAATTGAGGGCATATGATAGACAAACTCTCAAGACTTCATATCATTTAACACGACAAACATAACTTACATATGAAATCGAATCACCGGACCTTTATCAAAAGGGTTCAACTACTTTGGAGGGAATGAGGTACAAACTCATAACATAACTTAAGGTACTTTGCAGCGGAAACATGTGGAATACACATATGACGATGCGTATCCAAGGTTTAACTATCAATGACAAAAGACTTGACTGCTCAACACTGCTCCATCCCATCCATCAGCTCAACCTGCACATTTAAAAACAAACATGCAGGGCTGAGTACAAATAATGCACCCAGTGGACTCATTGCCAAAACATTTTCTTTAAATTACACTGCCCCATAAGTAAGACACAAGGGTTTTAATTGAGAATGCCTTGTGCTCACTAAAACATTTTCTCATTTCTCAAAACGTCGCCTGCAGGCATTTTCTCTTTGTATGATCCATATCATTCACATAACTGTTCATAACTGATCTCACGTCGTAGAAGTAGGCCTCCTTCTACCGACGCCGTGACCGGCCGAAGATGTTGCTAACGGCTCACAATCACATAGTCAGGGATTCTGCATCTGACTAGGATCCACGATCGCCGATGATGTTACTAACAAACACGGTCACACACTGGTGTACACGTTAACCCTAGCTGAATTCGCAGATCCGACTAGATCCGATATCGATTTTCTCATCGATCCGGGGAGCTACCTAACGATCAAGTCGGTTAGCAACCAACGGCTCATATACTTTCATAGTTGGCTTGCCCAACAACATGATAGGATTCATACAAAACATAAACACTTTGGGCGTATTCATTTCATCAACATTTCTCAATGTAAATACCGTAAATAAATACTTTTCATTTGCGACGAGCAATAAATAAAGGGTTTTCAATAAAGCCCACCGTGCGAAGCTTTTCAAATAAGTCCCTTTCTAACGCCAACGGTCGAGACGCGCCCAACCTTTATGTAAGGAATTAATTTAGTACGTAGTCACGCCGATGAGACGAACATCGCCTATAACGTTCTCACGATCAAATAAGGCTAACGCCGGACTTATTTTAATGTTTCCTAATCGATTGATGTCGTTTATAATTTTTCTTGATTTATAAGGAATATTCTACCTTTTTAGTACATAATGTACGTTTTAATGTACTTACGTAACGTAAGTTACATTCTTACTAAACGTATTACGTCACATAGATCACGTATTATCGAATTACGTGCCCTTTGACCTTGGTCAACGTTTTTGGTCAACAATTTTGACCGAGTCAACAAAAAGTCAACAATTTTGACTTTGGTCAACAAAAAGTCAACATTTTGACTTTTTCAATTATTTATGAAATTCTATCATTTTATGTGCAATTCTTGTTCTAAAAATTCTCATAAAATCATATTATGTCTAAAACATTATTTTAGATCATATTATGCAATTATACTTGGTAAAAAAATTTATAACATTAGTACACATAAGGTACAATTTTCGGTCATCACAATTTAACCCACTAAACATTTTTCGAAAATCCCAATAAATTCACATAATACTTAATCACCCTTAATTATGCTTACTATAACATAATTGTTATTTATTATGAACTATTGAATTTAATTTACCTAAGTCATATTTCAAAATTTTGACTTAGGTCCAATAAATCATTATAAATTTCAATAAATTCCCACAACCATATATTATGAATCTACACACTTAATATGCTATTATAAGACTTAAACATGAATTATATCACAACACTTTATCATATATATATATTTTTGGTATTTATTAAAATATAAGCTATAGTTTTCCAAAAATTCTATATAAATTCATATAAGCATAATTAATACCCTAGATTATGATTTCATGCTCAAAACAACAATTAAAAATCATAATCATCAACATATGGTACCCCTAAGTTTTCGGTCCAAACATTAAATTTAATAGCATGCTTAATTTTGTGATATAATTATAATACATGCTTAATAACATCATATAAACATAATATCTAAACATTTAAACATATGTTCTAAAATTTTCGAAAATTTCATATATGAACTATGCTCATAACTTAAAATTTAACGGATGAAAATCGAAAATTCTAGCATGTATACGAAGCTCGTAAGAAATCTAACCTTTTAATCGGTGCAGTTTTGATCGCAAGATTTAATTGATCTAAGTTTGGGATTATAATTGATGAACACTCTCCATTTCTCCTCACTATATTTTCAAATTTAGGGTGCAAAATGGATTAATGAAGGCTTGATCTTATATTTATAGATTTATGCAACTTGTAGTGTAATAATTACATAAAATATTTATTATTACCCTATCTTATTTTGTCAAAAAAAACGGCACCTCCATATGGTGTAAGACAAAAATTAAATTCTTATCTAATATGATTCATCATGTATCCTTATCCATACTTAACAACTTGGATCATAGTTGTAATAATTTATTAGATTTATATCTTATACATGTGTGTGTGCGTCGGCCATGCCACCAATATTAGGATTGATTTTTATTGTTTTACTTATACTATATACATTTATTATGTCACATTATATTTTATTTAATAATTGATTCCATAATTAACAAGAATTAAAGAATTTATCACAATATATACTATATGTGTCATTCACGGCTATGCTTAGTATATTAGGATAAATTTTTATTTTATTTCCATATTATATACTATAGTATTATTATATAATATGATCATAATTAAAAGTCAACAATTTCAACTACACTTGTGTTCATATTACATAGTATGAAATCAAATATTTTTCAACCTTTTTTTCAAAGTTTTCGGCCCCTCTAATAAATGAACATTGGATTACTTTTTTAATTGATAACTACTACTACTTTACACCTATTATATGATAAGATCCTAATCATATTCATTTATTAATTGTAGGATGATATTTGTACAAAAATCATACTTAAAATCCAAAATTTTAAGCCACTTTTGGAGCACAATTGTGCCTCCACTTGTGCAAGTTGTAATACAACTCATTTTTTCCTTAATAACATTATAATGATATAATAATTATCATATATCATTAATTGAATAAGAATAAAATTAAATTATGCTTAGGAAACCCTAATTTTAAAAATCACTAAGGTAATTCCAAATATTTTATTTCCTTGTATAAAATAGCTATTACATAATTATGTGACATATTATATGTCTTAGATGATAAATTTAATCATAGAAAAGTATTTAAAATAATTTAGGTTTTAAACCCAAATTTTCAAAATATAATATTTCAAAATTTCAAATATGATTCCTTTCATTCCTAAATTTTTCTAGCATTATTTATTGATAAATAATTCCTTATATAATAATATAATCATAGGAATTTGAATTTTATAATTCCAAGATCGTTTGATGAGTTATCGACCCATCTCTAAAAGCGACGCGTTTAAAACGTCTCAAAATTCTTATAGACTAATTATCTCTAAAGCGTCAAAATAAAGTTTGTTACAACTTTATTTATTCCTATAATAATAGAATTTCAAATCAAGCTTAACGACAATAATATCAGAAGACGAATCGTCGAATTTATCCGACGTTAGAAAATTACGTTCAAGGAATATCGGAAATTATATTCCTTAATTCACTAAGCATTAATGAATTTCACACAGCAATTATCCAGTTATGCTTGGTCAAAGTCAAGGGTTGACTAATTAAGATTTTAATAATCGGGATTAATTTCTAAATTACGATTTTAATTATCCTAATTAAGCACTTAAAACTGCGGGATATTACATTCTACCCCCCTTAAAAAAAAATCGTCCCGAAATTTGCATACCTCAAAGCACGGGACACTTTTCTTGTCATATCATTCTCATGTTTTCACATAACTTTCTCATGTCCATGGTTTCTCCATCGACTTTCACTAACGGTATAAACTTGTTTCTTAACCGCTATACTTTACGATTTAATATCGCCATAGTCTTTCCTCATAATCCATATCTGAATTAAGAACATCATCATCATAATAACTCACGTGCTTTCTTAATTGCGACACATAGAAAACATTATGTACTTTCCCCATGCCTGGTGGAAGTACCAATCTATAAAGCTCTCGGGCCTATCTCTTCTAAGATCCTCATAAGGTCTTATACAACGTGATTCTAACTTGCATTTTACTCAATCTTAACTCCTCTAAATGGAGAGATCTTAAGAAAACTTTATTTACGCCAGATGTCTGCGTAAGACTTTTGCTCTCATGAGCTTCGTATCGCTCATCCATTTCGATGCACAATCTCAATCATTTTACTCGGTATTTGACCGGGTACTTTCCTCGCACCTTATCATAATAAGGAAGTGATCGACACTTTCTTTCGTACAATATCTCATATGGCCCATTTGACCATTTATCGACTACCACCGTCAGATCTTTGTAGATTAGTGGAAAAATATGTTTCAACTTGTATTTTGATTCGACATTAATGTCTTTAACATATCTTAAAATGTTCGTATTGTCTTTCGATCGTCCATCTATGAACAAAGATTATGCTCTAGTTTAATCTCATCTCCAATTATTTCTTTAACTAATCCAAATTTGGAACTTGGAATCTCTATCCACTATGATAGATTTTGGCACTCTATGTAACGCATTTACTTTTTTACGCCTTCTCGAACTAGTTTATCGATTCATAAGCAATCCGAATAGGTCGAATAATGAATGCATTTAACGAGTCGATCCACTACTATTCATATAGTAGTGTTATTTCTTTCGACGTTGATAATCTGTCACGATCTTCATTATGATGTCATTCCATTCCCATGGGGTATCTCCAAAGGCTATAACTTTCTCATAGTTTGTTAATGTAATGCCTCTACTTTTAACGAATGAGACTATATCTTGTTTCCACTCTTCCTATCGAACTTTTCTCATAAGTCTTGATACATCTCAATACTTGCTCGGATGGGTGGTATAAGAAGTATCATGAGCTTCACTCGAGATTTCATTCTTTAACTCATTATTTTGGGAACGATATCCTTCCTTAAACAATATGACATTAGCATGTGCTTCTCTCGCTCTTTCGCCTTAAATTTTTAGTGAGTTTCTCTTTTCTTGCAAGAGATATCCTCATTTGATCGACTTTCACGATTCAAGATCTCGGCTACTACGTGTGCCTTTCTTGGGTGATAATTTATACCACGATCGTAGTCTTTTACTAATTCGAGCCTTCTCTTTTCCCATGTTCAAAATTCTTTGCTCAAGAAGTATTTCACACTTTCATGATCGGTGACGATCTCATACCTCACTTCGAGGTGGTGTTTCCAAAACTTAATCAAGATATTATTGCTGCTAGTTCTAACTTGTGAGAGGGTAGTTCTATTCTAAAGACCGCTCAACCTTAACCTAATCTACCTTAATTTCTTCCAAGGCACGATGTGTCTAAGGAACATTACTTCTTTAAGCCAAACTTCTCATTTACGGACTTGGCAAGAACTTGCTCGATTCTTTAAGGTTTACAAGACAATTCTCGGTGTTACTTATGTCCTTCCTTCCTCTTTGTATGGATAAGGATATCTCCCATGAAAACTAAGACAAACTTTCTAAGCAAGGGGTGGAACACTGATTTTGAGGTTCGTGAATATGCTAGTACATCTGTTAGTCCGAACGGCATAACTATAAGTTCATAGTAGCCATAACTTGTTCGGAAAGCCATTTGGGTACATTGTCGACCATGTACCTTCACCGATGACATCTTTATTTAAGATTGATTTTGAGGATAAATTCACTTCTTTCAACTAATCGAGCAATCGCCTAACGTGGTGTATACTTGTTCTTAAGCATCAATTAGTTTAATTCTTGATAGTCAATGCGTATTCTTAAACAACCATCCTTTTCCTCGACAAACAAGCGGGTGTTTCCTAAGTCGATACACTAGGTTCGATAAAATTTAAATCCTAAAATTCTTAGATTTACTCCTTTGTCCTTCCAACTTCCTTGAAGCCATTCGTTATAATGCTTTTGATATGGCCGATTTGGGTTCTAGATTCATAGATAATCTCTAGTCGCTTATCGTAGTTTTGGTAAATTGCTAGGGAACGTTTGCAATTCTTAAATAATTCCCATATCCTTGATCTTCATCTCTCGCTTTCCTTTGGTTAGATAACCAAGGAATGGTCGATGCTCTTCCTTATTCATCATTCTCTTTAGAGATAGTGTGGGTATTATTGAATTTTCTTTTCCATGCCGATTCCATAAGACTCGTAGTTCCTCGAATCGAAAATGGTACGTACTTTTACTTTTCTTGCATGTGATTGTAGATTGATTTTCACTCATCATTCCTTTCTTAGGTCGATTTACATCTTCTATAGGTATTATGTTCGTGTCATTTACTAAACCTTAAGTGATTCTAGGTTCAATTAGAGTTCGAACAACAAGCTTGACAATCTAAGTTCCTTTTATGTGTGAGATGATTCTCTTACCGAATTTCTTATTCGAACTTAAGTTCTATTATATCTATACATGCTCTTTTGTTGAAAGGTATAACGACCGTATCGTATAAAAATATTACGGTGTGGGAGAAGTTTCTCATACCCTTTAGGTTTCTTTGGTTTGAGTATAAGTTTTAGCTCTTCTTTGGTTGTCGCCGTCTTTGTTGTCGTTCTTGCGACCAACATTGGGGCTGATGTTGTATAGCCTTAAGTGGTTGGGTTTCCCTATTCCTTTCGGGCGTATTCTTGGACATTCATTCGCATAATGGCCTTTCATGCCACATTTATAGCAACCCGCATTGCCTGCTCGACATATGCTTCTGTGTGGTCTATGACATTTTAGACAGAGAGAAATTCTTATTTGTCCTTGTGATGTCATGTTTCCTTTCCATGGTCTTTTGTTGTTTGTACTCCCAACATTTCCTTGGTTGTAATCACTAAGATTACCTTCCCATTTCCTCTTGCCCTTGTCACTAGCATTATGTGACTGAGTGGGAGTAGGCTTATCCTCTGGCATTGCTGCCTCAATGTCTAAAGCCTAACTAAGAGCTTCAGTATATGCCATGTCTCCATGACTGTCAAGAGACATTCTTATCTCATGCCTTAGACCCGATCTAAATTCCTCTGACATTTTATGTCGTTGTTCATAGTCCGGGCGTGCCTTAACATATCACAAAATAGGCGATCGTATTCGCCATCGACATCTTCTCTTGCTTAAGATTGAAGAATTCGATTTTTTTCTTCCTATAGCTCTTGGGAATGTATTTCATATATTTACGCCTTAAAATTTTCCCAAGTGAATGCATCTATTTGTTCGGTGTTAGGGTTTTCTTGGGCTTCCCACCGTAAATCACCGGTCCGGTGAGTTGGAAGGTCACACAAGATGCCTCTCTCTCTTGTCTTAACCGAGGAAATCGAAAATCCTTTCTATTGTTCTTACTCATTGCTCTGCCTCATCATAATACGGTTTTAGTAAACCATTCACCCTCTCCATCCTCACTATCCGTGGTTTCACGAAAGTTTCAATTTGCTTTGAAAACAACTTTCTTCATGCATGATTGTAAGAGCGGAGGTATAACGAGTTGACTTGCTAACGAGAATACTTTTATCTATTACGTCTTCCTCTAGAAGAATTTCTTGTACTTCCAACTTTAGACATGTTCGACCTACTAACGGGATTTTAAGGACAATCAACTATCTTACAGATAAGTTGCATTCTTTCTCATTACGACGTAATAAGAGGAGGGTATATTCCAAGGATCTCATACACTTTTCTTTACTCTATTCCAGCACTAAATGCTAAAGAGTATCTCGTTCATAACTTAGTTATCATATACTTGCGTGGAGGTATAACTGTACTGTCATCAGTATTGGGAAAACCCATCAAGGGTCGATCCACTTATGTGTATCATAAAAGTATATATCTCGTCTCATCGAGAACTTCTTTACATCAGATCTTGATGTCTATCACTTTACTGATCTGAAATTTTTAGGTGATAAGGTACGTCAACCTATGTCATACTTATTGGTTTCAAGGATTGAAGAAAATTTGTCATGACAACTTGCAAAAGATATGGTTTCACAATTCAAGATAACAACTCGGAGGTTTTGAAACAATACGTTCTTTGAACTGAATAATTTGGGAGATAGGGTCCAAGACCGAATAACGACATGAGATTTCTTTGGTCATATGGGTGGCGGACCCATCACAAATATTTTCTCGGTCACAGGAAGGCTTGGTTTCAAAAGGACGCTTTATGAAATTTTCTGGTTGTAAACTTCTTTCAGAAAGAATAGAAATTCAAATGATCTCTCAATTGAAACTAGATCATAGAGTTAAACTCAATGACAGAACTTGGTAATGAATAGACTTTGAAATCTCATACAACTTGTACTGGATATCAACAAAGGTTCTCATGTGTACATGTCATAGCTCTACTTGTACTATTGGAAATCTCGCTCTCTAGTAGCATTCTAAGGTCCTCGTTATACTGTAAAGTTCTTGTTCTATGTAAATCGTAATACTAATATCAACTGTTTTCTTTGACCACTTTCTTACTTTATTTCTAACGAGAAAGTTATAGTCAATTTGGATTTCCGTCATACGTGAACATCCAAACAGAAGACTATACTCATGTCACTGGAGTATAGTGCATTCATCATCTCATCCTTGCTCTTTGACTTTCAGCTCTTTGTTCTCGTTATTCAGCTCTCGTTTCTCATTTCGATCTCGATTCTGTCTCATGACAGACTAAAATTCTCATAGTTCTCTTTCTATGTTTTTTTCGCAAAAGGGATCATGCGACTTAGACAGTCTACGTTCTTTTGGGATAACATACCCATCATCAAAATAACTGGAAATTTCAGAACTGTAAACATTCATAACATATCTTTCATAATAATCATGCTCATTGAATTTCACGAATTCAAAGATTTCACTTTAGACATATCAATGTCAACACTTTCTCATAACATCATCATAACATAATCATATGTTGGTAGCGAACCAACATCTTTCAATATCATCATAACATCAAAATATATTGGTACTGAACCAATAACAATCAATCTCGTCATAACAGTATCATACGTTGGTAGAGAAACAACAATTTTCACTATCATCATGCCATCCTTCTCCACATATAACAATATCATATTAAATTAATCCTAGCCAGATATTCTGCATCCGGCTTAGGAACAAATATCAATTTCTCATAAAACTTTATTGCAATGTTTGCAATTACTTTCACTTTCAACAGTTCTGATAACTTTCATCTCTTTGGAAATATCATTTTCCATGTTCAAACTTTTCATTTCAAAATTTTGAGAAAGGGCATGTATTTTCAAACTTTGTCATTTTCGAAACTGAGAAAATTATTTACTCAACCCTTTATCAAATTCTTTAAGTCTTCCATGAATATGCAGTCTCATACCTACATATTCGTGGAATCCTTTGAGCTTTCTTTGAATATGCAGTCCCATACCTGCATATTCTTAGAATCTCTCTAATTCTAACTTTCATTTTCTTGAAAAATCATTTCATTTTAATAACTTTCACCTTCAACTTCTCATTCTAATTTTCAAAACTTTAAGAAAATCATTTACCTCTTTCCTATTGAGCTTGATGTGATGGAGTGTTGAGCATAGTCGGTGATTTCTAGAAGTCTAGTGACTCAATCTAGACTCAACTTTTGAAAGAAATTTTGGGTTTAAGGAACGACCGGCTCTGATACCAACTGTAACAGCCCGACAACCCAAAGTACGGATTAGCGGGGACTGTTTACTAATGACGAGGGGTTAACAATAGGAGCGATAACTAATTATGGAATTGAGGGCATATGATAGACAAACTCTCAAGACTTCATATCATTTAACACGACAAACATAACTTACATATGAAACTGAATCACTCGGACCTTTATCAAAAATGGTTCAACTACTTTGGAGGAATGAGGTACAAACTCATAACATAACTTAAGGTACTTTACAGTGAAACATGTGGAATACACATACGACGATGCGTATCCAAGGTTTAACTATCAATGACAAAAACTCGATCGCTCAACACCGCTCCATCCCATCCATCACCAACTCGCACATTTAAAAACAAACATGCGGTGAGTACAAATAATGCACCCATGGACTCGTTGACAAAACATTTTCTTTAAATTACACCGCCCATAAGTAAGACACAGGGTTTTAATTGAGAATGCCTTGTGCTCACTAAAACATTTCTCATTTCTCAAAACGTCGCTGCAGCATTTTCTCTTTGTATGATCCATATCATTCACATAGCGTTCATAATCGATCTCACGCGTCGTAGAAGTAGGCCTCCTTCTACCGACGCGCGACCGTCAAGATGTTGCTAACGGCTCACAATCACATAGTCGGGGATTACGCATCGACTAGGATCCATGACCGCCGATGATGT
The DNA here is from genome assembly GCA_036937905.1 of Salvia rosmarinus. Taxonomy (NCBI): domain Eukaryota; kingdom Viridiplantae; phylum Streptophyta; class Magnoliopsida; order Lamiales; family Lamiaceae; genus Salvia; species Salvia rosmarinus. Next base: position 31,861,935 of record CM072820.1, on the reverse strand, counting down.
TACTAACGGCTCACAACACACTCTGGTGTACACGTTAACCTGGCGTGAATTTCATCGGCGAGGATCCGATATCGATTTTCTCATCGATCGGGGAGCTACCAACGATCAAGTCGGATGGCGAACCAACGGCTCATATACTTTCATGGTTGGCTTGCCCAACAACATGATAGGATTCATACAAAACATAAACACTTTGGGCGGTGTAATCATTTCATCAACATTTCTCAACGTAAATACCAGAAATAAATACTTTTCATTTGCGAAAGCGATAAATAAAATGGTTTTGAATAAAGCCCACCGGTACGAAGCTTTTCAAATAAGTCCTTTCTAACGTCAACGGTCGAGACGCGTCCAACCTTTATGTAAGGAATTAATTTAGTACGTGAGTCGTGTTTCGATGAGAGACGAACATCGCCATAACGTTCTACGATCAAATAAAATTAACGCCGGACTTATTTTAATGTTTCTAATCGATTGATGTCGTTTATAATTTTCTCGATTTATAAGGAATACTTTTTAGTACATAATGACGTTTTAATGTACTTACGTAACGTAAGTTACATTCTTACTAAACGTATTACGTCACATAGATCACGTATTATCGAATTACGTGCCCTTTGACCTTGGTCAACGTTTTTGGTCAACAATTTTGACCGAGTCAACAAAAAGTCAACAATTTTGACTTTGGTCAACAAAAAGTCAATATTTTGACTTTTTCAATTATTTATGAAATTCTATCATTTTATGTGCAATTCTTGTTCTAAAAAATTCCCATAAAATCATATTATGTCTAAAACATTATTTTAGATCATATTATGCAATTATACTTGGTAAAAAATTTTATAACATTAGTACACATAAGGTACAATTTTCGGTCATCACAATTTAACCCACTAAACATTTTTCAAAATCGATAAATTCACATAATACTTAATCACCCTTAATTATGCTTACTATAACATAATTGTTATTTATTATGAACTATTGAATTTAATTTACCTAAGTCATATTTCAAAATTTTGACTTAGGTCCATAAATCATTATAAATTTCAATAAATTCCCACAACCATATATTATAAATCTACACACTTAATATGCTATTATAAGACTTAAACATGAATTATATCACAACACTTTATCATATATATATATTTTTGGTATTTATTAAAATATAAGCTATAGTTTTCCAAAATTCTATATAAATTCATATAAGCATAATTAATACCTAGATTATGATTTCATGCTCAAAACAACAATTAAAAATCATAATCATCAACATATGGTACCCCTAAGTTTTCGGTCCAAACATTAAATTTAATAGCATGCTTAATTTTGTGATATAATTATAATACATGCTTAATAACATCATATAAACATAATATCTAAACATTTAAACATATGTTCTAAAATTTTCGAAAATTTCATATATGAACTATGCTCATAACTTAAAATTTAACGGATGAAAATCGAAAATTCTAGCATGTATACGAAGCTCGTAAGAAATCTAACCTTTTAATCGGTACGGATTTTGATCGGCAAGATTTAATTGATCTAAGTTTGGGATTATAATTGATGAACACTCTCCAATTTCTCCTCACTATATTTTCGAAATTTAGGGTGCAAAATGGATTAATGAAGGCTTGATCTTATATTTATAGATTTATGCAACTTGTAGTGTAATAATTACATAAAATATTTATTATTACCCTATCTTATTTTGTCAAAAAAAACGGCACCTCCATATGGTGTAAGATAAAAATTAAATTCTTATCTAATATGATTCATCATGTATCCTTATCCATACTTAACAACTTGGATCATAGTTGTAATAATTTATTAAATTTATATCTTATACATGTGTGTGTGCGTCGGCCATGCCACCAATATTAGGGTTGATTTTTATTGTTTTACTTATACTATATACATTTATTATGTCATATTATATTTTATTTAATAATTGATTCCATAATTAACAAGAATTAAAGAATTTATCACAATATATACTATATGTGTCATTCACGGCTATGCTTAGTATATTAGGATAAATTTTTATTTTATTTCCATATTATATACTATAGTATTATTATATAATATGATCATAATTAAAAGTCAACAATTTCAACTACACTTGTGTTCATATTACATAGTATGAAATCAAATATTTTTCAACCTTTTTTTCGAAGTTTTTGGCCCCTCTAATAAATGAACCTTGGATTACTTGTTTTAATTGATAACTACTACTACTTTACACCTATTATATGATAAGATCCTAATCATATTCATTTATTAATTGTAGGATGATATTTGTACAAAAATCATACTTAAAAATCCAAAATTTTCGCCACTTTTGGAGCACAATTGTGCCTCCACTTGTGCAAGTTGTAATACACCTCATTTTTTCTTAATAACATTATAATGATATAATAATTATCATATATCATTAATTGAATAAGAATAAAAATTAAATTATGCTTAGGAAACCCTAATTTTCGAAAATCACTAAGGTAATTCCAAATATTTTATTTCCTTGTATAAAATAGCTATTACATAATTATGTGACATATTATATGTCTTAGATGATAAATTTAATCATAGAAAAGTATTTAAAATAATTTAGGTTTTAAAACCTAAATTTTGAAATATAATATTTCAAAATTTCAAATATGATTCCTTTCATTCCTAAATTTTCTAGCATTATTTATTGATAAATAATTCCTTATATAATAATATAATCATAGGAATTTGAATTTTATAATTCCAAGATCGTTTGACCGAGTTATCGACCCGTCTCTAAAACCGACGCTTAAAACGTCTCAAAATTCTTATAGACTAATTATCTCTAAAGCGTCAAAATAAAGTTTGTTACAACTTTATTTATTCCTATAATAATAGAATTTCAAATCAAGCTTAACGACTTAATAATCTTTGTAAGACGTGGCGTCGAATTTATCCGACGTTAGAAAATTACGTTCGAAGGAATATCGGAAATTATATTCCTTAATTCACTAAGCATTAATGAATTTCACACAGCAATTATCCAGTTATGCTTGGTCAAAGTCAAGGGTTGACTAATTAAGATTTTAATAATCGGGATTAATTTCTAAATTACGATTTTAATTATCGTAATTAAGCACTTAAAACTGCGGGATATTACATAAACATTTCATACCATCCTCCTCATAAACATTTCACCTCATCATCATTTCACCTCATAAACATTCTCCTCATCATCATAACATTCATCATATGTTGGTAGCGGACCAACACTATTGATAGGATCATACATAAAAACATAAACAATTTGGGCAGGTAATCATTTCAACATCATTTCTCAACAGAGAGCATTGTAAATAAAACATTTGATAAACATTTTATCCTCGAGGAGAAAGAAAAGCCCACCTGGACTGTAGATTGTCTTAATCGATTTCTTTCTTCGTCAATTCGTCACGTCCGCGTCCAACCTTTACGTAAAAACTATTTTAGTACGTTGGTCATGTTTTTCGAGATTTTCAAAGTTTAATAAACTTTGATAACATTCTAATATGATGTTCACATCCTTTAACTAAAATAGTACGTCTTTTCATCGTATATCTTAACTAAATATTTCTCGTATTTTGTGAGGCGTAATATAATCTACGGTCTCATATTAACCATTTAGGTTAAACGTCGAACGTATACTAACGTCTTTCGATAAAATGATTTCAATTATGAAATCTTTTCTCACCAATGAGATATTCTTATAAAATTAATAGGTTTTACACGTATTAGTATATTTATTCAACGTATTTCATACGTTTAGACTTAAGTCAATGTTTTTTACTTTTCTTAATAAATTTTTCAATTATTCACATAGTTTATAACAATTTTTCATATAAATCGATTTTCAATCGATTTCTTTTCATAAAACCCTAATTCTCAATTTTTCACGTTAATCAATAAACATGATCAATACTTTACTCAAGTATGATCTAATTTGTACCTTATAACTTATTTTTCACAACTAACGTCATTTAATATTGGAATTTAATTGATTGTAGATTGGAAAATACATTTAATTACATAATATGGTGATTGAAGGGCATAAATTGATCATGGAATAAATGGACTTGTTTGAACATGTTTTAAGTTCCTAAGTATATATTTTGGCATACGGTGTTGATTTGGTGGAGGTTGGGATGAATTTGGTTGATTTTGGATTGAAATGGCGATTCATTTTATAAACGTTACTCTGCCGAAATTTCGTTAGAATTTGTTTATTAATAAGGGGTTTTAAGGATTTAATTAGCAAACATATGATAAGTATATAAGTGAGATTTGTTCACTTGATTGTTTAAATTCAGGTTTGAATTGTTGTACATGAATAAAACTAAACGTATGTTACTTAAGTCTCAGAATTTGGTAAAATCAAAAATAAAATTGTAATATCCCGCAGTTTTAATGCTTAATTACGATAATATAAATCGTAATTAGGGTTTTAGCCTCAATAATTAAAAATCCTAATCAGTCAATGCTCGACTTTGACTAAGCATAATTTGATAATTTCTGTGTGATATTCACTGACGCTTAGTGAATTAAGGAATGCAGCTTATGCTATTCCTTCGAACGTATATTTCTAACGTCGATAAAATTCGACAGTTAAGCTTTACGATATTTTCTAAGCATTAAAGCTTAGAATTGGAATTCACTACCATTATAGAAGTAAATTGAGTAATTCCAACTTAATTATGAACGTTTTAGAGATAATTCAACTATTAACGTTTGGAGACGTTTCAAACGTCTATGTTTAGAAACGATTCGATAAATTGGTCTAATGATCATGGAATTTTAATATTTAAATTCCTATGATTATTTTAGGATATAAGAGCATTATTTATCATCAAAATAATGCTAGAGAATTAAGGAATAAAAAATTGAACAATAAAGCTAATTTCGAAAACCCTAATTTTCGAAATTAGGGTTTTATGAATTAAAATTGTTCTAAATATTTTCCTATGATTTAATTCATCATCTAGAACATATAATATGTCACATAACTATATATTAGCTATTTAATACAAGAAAATAAAATATTTGGATTATCCTATGATTTTCGAGAAAAAATTAGGGTTTCAAAGTGTGAAATTAATTTTAATTATTATCCAATTGATGATATATCATAATTATTATATTAATATGATATTATTATGGATAATATGAGTTGTATAGCAACTTGCACAAGTTGGGTGACAATTGTACCCAAAAGTGCTGAAAATTTCATGAAATTCTATGTGATAAAATTATCTTATACCATGCTTTGAATTATGTGAGGATAAGATAAGATCTTATCATGTTATTAGGTGTAAAGTAGTAGTAGTATCCAATTTAAACAAGTAACCTAAGGTGGATCCTTATCATGGCCAAATTATTGAACTTATAAGGTTGGAAATTTTGATTTCACACCTTATAATAGTGACACATGTGATAGTTGAAATTTTTGACTTTTCAAACTTGACTTTATTATATAATAATAATATAGTATATGATATGGAAAAGAATAAATTTTATCCTAAGCTATAAGGTATAGCCGAAAACAATTTATATATATTATAAAGTTGTAATTTCTTTATTTAATGACAACTATGATCCAATGTATTAATTAAAGAGATAAGATGACATAATAAAGTGTTATATGATAAGATAAAATTTTGTCCACTTGCATCAAGTGGTGGCCGAAATTTTTGACAAATTAAAGTGGGATAATAATTGTTATTTCATGTAATAATTACACGACAACTTGATTAATTCTATAAATAGGGGATGTGATCAACATTTCTCCCATTTTGAACCCCTAAGAACCGAAACATAGTGAGAAAAATTTGAGAGTGTTCATCAAAGTTTAATCCCAAACTTAGTTCAAATAAACCTTCGCCGATTAAATCAACTCCGATTAAAAGGTTAGAAATCTTACGAGCTTAGTATACATGCTAGAATTTTCAAATTTCATCCGTTAAATTTCACGTTATAAGTTTAGTTTATTTATGACATTTTCGAAAATTATGATTCATGTACTAAAGTGTTTAGAAATCATGTTTATAGGATATCCTTAAGCTTATATTATGATTATATTACAAAGTTAAGCATGTTATCAAATTCTACATGTTGACCGAATACTTGAGGGTACCATATGTTGATGATTATGATTTTTAATTGTTGATTTGAGCATGAAATCATGATCTAGAGTATTAAATATGCTTATATGAATTTATGTGAAATTTTTGGAAAACTATATCACATAAATATATATATACCGAAAGTTTTGAAAAAAATAAAATGATAAGATATAATTCATGTTTAAGTGTTATTATAGCATATTAAGGGTGTAGATTCATAATATATGGTTGTTTGAATTTATTGGAGTTTATAAAAATTATTTTGACCTAAGTCAAAATTTGAAACTCGAATAGTAGTAAATTTTAATGAATAGTTCATAATTGATAAAAAATTATGTTATAGTGATGATATATGGTAGTGATTATGTGTTATATGATTTAATTAGAATTTTGAAAAATGTTTAATTGGCTTTTTGAAATTTTCTAAAACATTTGATAAAAATTAAATGATGTATAAATTTTATATGATCAATATAATTACATATTATTGATCCTATGTTAAATAGAGTGTTATGTGAATTTATGAGAATTTTTGCACAAGTCTAAGATAATTATTTCATAAATACCAAAAACTATATAATATATGTTCTAAAATGATGTTTTAGACGTACTATGATTTTATGTGATTTTTAGAACATGAAATACTATGTTTAGATCAATTATTTTATTAAGTGACGTAAGATTAGAATTAAAGTGTTATATGTGAATTTAATTATGTTTATGCATATTATTAAGCATGATTGTTGCAAAACGTGAAAAATCGAGACTTATGATATTACGATTGAAAATCGAATTAAAGTTGAAAATTATATATGTATTAATTTCGAAATATATATATGTATATTAGAAAGTCAAAATAATTAATAAAAGTCAAAATGTTGACTAAAGTCAACATTGTTGACTAAAAGTCAAAATGTTGACTGAAAAGTCAAAATGTTGACCAAAAAGTCAAAATTGCACGAAATACGAGAATACGTGATCAACGTGATGTGATACGTCTAGTAGGAATGCGATTAACGTTGATTAGATACGTTAAGACGTATAAAATGTAATAAGTTGATTAGAAGGAATTCAGAATATCGATAAATTTTGACGAACGTAACCAACGTACTAAAATGATTTCTTACGTCAAGGTAGGACGTGGGCTTGAACGCTGATCTAGAAAGGAAACCGTAAGAGAAGCATATACGAGGTGGGCTTTACTCGAACTGATTTATTTATTCCGCTTTCTTCAAAATGCAAAGTATTTACGTATAAAGCTTTCAGTTGAGAAATGATTATGAACTGTTGTTCAATTACCTGCCCAAAGTGTTTATGTTTTATGTATGGATCCTATCATGAGATGGTTAGCGAACCATGAAAATTTACTAGTTGTTGGGTCGCTCCCAACTTTATAGAAAATCGATATCGGATCCTGTGCTAGATGCACGAAATTCTAGCACGGATTAACGTGTACACCATAGGTATTTGTGTCGATAGCAACATCTTGACGATCGCGGCGTCCGTAGAAGGAGGCTACTTCTACGGCGTGAACAGAGTTATAAGAAAGTTATATGAAAGTGATACGGATCATACATACCAGAAAATGCCTGGCCAGGCGATCTTTTGAGAAATGATAAAGTGTTTTGGTATTCACGAGTTATTTCAACTAAAATCCTCGTGTTTTACTAAGGGGCAGTGTAATTTAAAGAAAGTGTTTTTGGCATGAGCCCACTTAGTGCAATCTTGTACTTAGCCCTGCATGTTTGTTTTTAAATGTGCAGGTTGAGCCGCTGATGGATGGTGAAGTGTTGAGCAGTTGGAGTTTTTGTCACTGATATAGTATAGCCTTAAATTCATATCGTCATATATGAATTCACATGTTTTCATTGCTTGAAACATTCGATTATATTTTGAATATTGATGCATATTACCTTGGATCGATCGAACCCTTTTGTTAAGGATCTGTTGGTCTAGTTTGTATACATAACGTTGCGTGCTTATCTATAATGGTTTGAAGTCACTTGAGTTTGGTTGTCATTTCCTATTCAATTCTGTATTCAATTATCATTAAGACCGTTAATCCCGTTCTGAGTCCCTACCGCTATTCAATTTTGAATATTGATGCATATTAGGATTGGCAGGCTGTGACAGAGTGGTATCAGAGCAGTTCGTTCTTTGAACCCAAAAACCTTCTTTCAAAAGTTAAGTCTAGATTGAGTCACTAGACTTCTAGAGATCAGCTGACTGTGCTCAACACTCCATCGCGTCAAGCTCAACCAGAAAGAGGTAACTTATTTCTTCTCAAATATTGAAATAGAAAGTTTGACAGTGAAAAGTGTTGAAAGTGGAAGAAAGTTGAACTTGAAAGTTTTGAGAATGAGATTTGAACTTATATTTTGAAAGCAGTGAAAGTAATGAAAGTTGAAAGTGAAAGTTTTGGAAAGCATTCCAAAAAGAATTTTACAGTTATATGAGACAGAGTTTATAGAGAATGAGAAACAGTTGGCATAGCAATGTCAAAGGTGATTGTTGAATCACAGAAATTCAGAAAGCATGAGTTATGTTATGATTATTTGAAATTTTTATTTCGAATTTCAAAGTTTTATGAAAATCGATATGTTATCCCAAAGAACATAGATGCTATAAGAAGCATGCTCACTTCTTGTGAAAGAACATAGAAGTACAAGTTAGATGAACTTTATCCCGTTACGAGAACAATAGCAAAAATAACATAAGAACGAACGTGAAAGTCAACTGAAAACAATTCAAGTTTTCGACAGAAGGATGACGAAAGCAAAAGAGGAAACCCGAAGAGTCAGACGTATGGCTGCGAGATGAAATAAAGAAAGTTAAAAGAACTTTAAAATGAAATACGTACGAGGCGGAGCATGAGTCCATGCTCGGCTGTCGTAAATCATCCACGGGCGCGGGCGCGCGTACAAAAAACTGCATTACGCAGTGTTTTTGTTATGACTCGTTCTCCTTCGTTAGAACTCCGTTTTGAGTAAAATTTTTGCCTACGTACTCCTAACACCACGAATTTAATTTCTTAAGAAGGACATAATCCTTGATTCCTTCTCCAGAATTCTCAAAAAGGTTTATGATAGAACAAGAAGTGAGTGGAAGAAAGTCTTATAGTATACAAAGAACGAGAACTCTACAGTATAATGAGAATCTTAGAACGCTATTAGCAAGTAAGATTCTTTGGTAACAAGTAGAAGTTATGACACATGCTACATAAGAACCTTTTGTGATAACATTTATCGCTTATCAGATATATTGGTTATCTTATCTGCTTATCAGATATATATAGTTTGACTTACGCTAGTATTGTCTGTGTTAGATGGCAAGACCTTATTACTCTCCACGGAGAAGAGTAATACCGAGAGTTACACCAGGAGAAGTCCTTGAAGCATATCGCACTTACGCGATGAGTTGGGGTGACAGTTTGGGAGAGTTTTTAATGAGCTATCTCCGACTTTGGATGGACGCCCATCAGTATGGTGTAACGGATTATGATGGCATCAAGCGGCTCTTGACTCGATTGCCAGTCGATTGGGAAGACTATGCCAGGGAAATATCAGGTGATTATATCTACCGTGTGGGCATTGATTATGACTTGATTGGGGATTTGTCGAGATTCGTCAGTCACCTAATCTATGTCTACAGCGTATACAGAGCTGCACCGAGAGGGCCCTACCTTCCTCCAAGAGAATATACCTGGTGCGACGACACGCCAGAATGGTTGTACACGGAGGTTCCACGAGTGGTTAACCCCACGATACCGAGAGAACTGGAAGCAGGAGATAGACCCGCTCATGTGACTAGAGCATCGCGACCCAGGTCATTGGGAGTTCCAGCTCTTCCACCTATGACATTTGGACATCCAACGCGACCGTCACCTCCAGTTCTGCCACCAATGACAGCACCGCCGCCCCCAACAGCACCCTATCATCAGAGGACTTACATGGAGGCATATGAACATCAAGAAGGTTATGTTCCTATACGTGATGTGTATGCCATAGGAGATGACGGGGCAGGCCCTTCTCGTAGACGACCACGTGAAGAGAGTTCGGACGAGGACTCTGAGGAAGAAGAGGATCCTGAAGAGGATCCAGAAGAGGAAGAAGATGAGGAAGGAAACCGAAATGAGAATCCAGTAAATAGAAGGAACGTAGATGTAAACATGGAAGATGGCGAAGGCGGAAGGTTCAACGAGTGGTAAAAGGCTTTAGAGTACGAGAGTGATGGAACGATAAAACATAGTAGTATATGAGTAGCATGTGTATAGTGTGGCTAGTAATGCTATAGTAATAGATATAGAGGTATAGTATTTTGTAAACGCTATGAAATCTTTTTGAGTCTGACGAATTGTACAGAAAAGTCCTCGTTGAGGCATTTTCCATATATATATGATGATGACCCTAGATGGGCTTTTGCGACAAAATTGAGCATGAAAGGAATGCATGTTTTGCTAAAGCTGTTTTACGCTAAAGATTGCATGAAGATGTTATATATGCGTAAACTGCGATAAACATTATGCAAATGCTAATAATATTTTTGCATTATCAGAATGCCGCTCAGATCGTGCACCAGAACCTGAAAATAGGAGAAGGGGAAGGAGAAGGGGCGGAGTACCCCAACCTGAAGAAGAAGAAGTAATACCACAACCACCCCACCCCACCTCCACCCGATCGTAGGGTTGAGGAATTTTTTCTAAGGCAAAACCCTCCTACCTTCAATGGTAAAGGAAGCCCTGAGGATGCCGAACAGTGGGTTAGATCCATTGAAAGGATCTTCGATTTCCTTCGCTGCACTATGTTTGGTATGATTTTCTGCTGATTCTTGGTATTGTTTTGCGTGTCTTTTTCTATGGTTTGTCCTATTTATGCCGTTGGTTCGATTAATATTTATCGATTCGGACTTACTTAGTTCGTTTCGATGTTTTGTAGGAAAACGGCAGAAAATAGGATGAATTGGATTCGCCAAGAATCAAATATATTGAAGAGCATTTCGACAGAGTCCGTGGCGAAAACCGTGCGTAAATCGGAGTTCGAGCGAAGGAGAGCGGGTCGAGCGACCAAAGTCGCGCCGCCCGCACGCGTGCGCGCCACGCCCGCTCACGCACGTCGCCCGCCCGCGCGCCCGTGAGTGCCGATCTCGGCGTTCACAACCAGCGCGTTCACCAAGTGCTTCGCTGTTCGGCTGAACCGCGCTCACCAACCATGCGCCGCGCCGCGCCTCGCCCGCGCCCGCTCCAAAGATCGCGCGCGCCTCGTGCCCATTCCTCGCGATCGCTCGCCCGCCATGATCGCTTCGCCCAGCCTGCGCGCCCGCATCCCTCGCCACGCCTCGCCCGCATGCCCGCGCCCGCCTGCATGCCCAAAGCCGCACGCCCGCACGCCCAGCGCCGGTTCACTCCGAGCGCGCGTTCCCATTTTACCTCGCGCGTTCGGAGTGAACGCCGGCTCACCGTCCGCGCTACCCCAGCAGCGTCCCGTCGCCCCGCCCGCGCGCGCCCGTCGCCCTCGCTCGGCCAGCCTTCACCCGCGCGCGCTCAGCCGGCGTTCACTCTGATCCAGCGCTCATTTCCAAGGCAGAATGTTTTCTCAGCCGGCGTTCAAGTTCAAGGCAGAATGTTTCTTGAGCCGGCGCTCAATATAAACCGGCGCTCGCTTCTTATTTAATATATATACGCGCGCTAGGTCAAAAGAAAGGGTCTCCGCTCTGTTCTCAGTTTTTGGTTTTTCTTCACGCTGCTGCGGGCTCTGTTCACCATGGATTCTACAGGAACTCTTCAGCAGATCGACACAACAGATAATCAGTAGCTTTAATTCCTGTTTTTAGTTTCATCATTTGAATATTTAGATTATCAATTTATGCTTTGGATTATCAGTTCTTGTGGAATCAATTTCATAGTGTTTGGTTTGATGATTTATGTTGAATTCAATTCCATAGTGACAGTGGATTGTTTTCATGTTCCGTTGATTTAATTTGCTTAATGATTTCTTGCTTTCGATTATTTCAAGTTCTTGTTGGATGATTGATAGTTATGTTTTAATTTGCAATTAGATTTAGATTAGGGATTGACAAATCCTATGAATAATATGATTGCATATGCTTTTATTTACTGCTTTGATTTATCGCTTTCATAGTTCAACTAGGGATTGACAACCCCTGGTATAGATTTAACGCTTTATTAGTTTGGCTCGGGATTGACAACCCCCAGCTTAGGATCGCTGTTTATTTTCTCGTATTTCAATTCTTGCATGTTCAACCCTCATTGTTATTAGAATGTTTAGGATTTAATCGTTTTCTGTGCACGACACGAACAATAGCCCTGTTAAGTTTTCCTTGAGAGACGACTCGTGTTAACTTATCACTCTACGATTACCTCGTACGATTGCGAGTAATTTGAGTGTGTTTTTAGCTCGATCAATTTTGGCGCCGTTGCCGGGGAAAACTTTAGGCATATTGTTTGTGTTGTTTATTTTCTGTGTTTCTTTTGTTATTTTTGTTATTTTCTCCCCCCGGTGCGTGTGATCTTGTTTTTGTTGTTGGTGTCTGTTAATGCAGGGTTACCCGCAATATGAGTATGGTTAAGCAGGCTGGGGGGAGGAAAGTTCATCGTTTTGGGCAAATTCTTCTCCCGAAGAAGGAGCCCAATTTGATTTTGCTGAGAAATACCCGATAGGCTTCGAGCATCAAGCGTACGATCCCTACCCTGAGCAACAAGCCTATAATCCATATTGGGATCAACCACCTCCACCGTACAATGAGGATCAAGCCTCCAATGCCTACTGGGAGCAACCACATCCTCCACCTCAATATGAGTACCCACAACAACCACCTCCACCTCGGTACTCATATCCCCAACACCGTCTCCACTTCCACCGCAACAAGTACCCAAAGCACCGTATCCACCTCCGGGGCCGGCTTGGGAGGATGAGTTAACTCAAAAGAGAAGTCATCCATTCAAAAAACGGATGCTTTAGTCCAAAGTTTGAATGTTGCAAACGCCTCATCTTTGCGTTTGGAGACGCAAATGGGATATGTTCAGAGCACCTTGATAAGTCATTGTAGCAAGGAGGGAACTTCCAAATCAATCGATCGAGATCCATCGGTCATTTGTTCTAGATAGTGACCCAGTATTGAGAATTGGGTGGAAGAGACATCGGATGAGCCGACTTTCCCACACCAACCCGATCAAGCTCAAGCGGTCACTACTCTTGAAAGTGACCCAATTGTTGAAGATGTGGTGGGAGAGCCACCAAGAGCAGCTGCAGTCGGAGGAGGTGGAAATGGTGGAAAAATGGGCACGTGATGAGGAGCAAAATCGAGCCACAAGGAAGTTGATACCGTGGCGGTGGCGAGGAAGAGTGGGCATGTGAAGTTGCAAACATGCCAAAGCCCACTCGGAAGTGATTGCACCGCCTCAACAATTGGAGTACGGGATCCCGAGGAGGACAAATCGAGGACAAAGGTTGAGGTAACATCAATTTTTGTCGACATCCTAATTCACCAAATCATGTACTTTGGGAATTGAAGTATTATTTTATTTTGGAGAATAGGATGTTCGACTTGAGCTTAAATTGTGCATTACTTGTCTTCTTTAATGTCCTCTGTTCTTATATGGTTACTCACGATGCTCGGCGAGATGGTATTCTGCGGTGAAGGACTATGGATAGTCCGTTGTTGTCTAGTTTACGTCGTGCTCACGACGTTAAGCGAGTACCGTGGGAGTTACCACGGTTTTTATTTTCTTTTCTTTCTTTCTCTTTTTGCTTGTTTCGTTGTTCTTTGATCTATCAGTTGTCGTTGAGTTTGTTTAGCTCAGATCTGGAAAGTTGTCAGCAGCGAGATGAAGCCGTGATGCTCCAACTCTACAGCGCACATTCGTTGATTATCAGGGAAGTATCATCCTCTATAGTCATTTTGAGCTTTTAATGTTATGAGCACCGGGACGATTACTCGATTTAAAATAATGGGATGTTTACTCGGTTTGTGTGCGTTTCATATATATTTTTGTATGCTTAATGATGTGCCCTTATGCTTATTTTGATTGTTTGGACTTAAGTTTTGTCTATGCGAGTATGTTAGGATTTTGATTTGTGCAACTGAACTCTGTGGTATTGATCAAATTGATTTTGAATTTTCGAAACTTTTGGTGATATATGATTTGAGTATAATGTGAATTGATTTAGGCCGTGATTGATAGAAAATGAATAGGGAGAATTGATGTGATTTGTCCGGCTAATGTTAGGGGTAGTGTTAACATTGTGGTTGCCTATATACTTGTTTCATTTATATATAAAAAAATGTGAAAAGAAGAAGAAAATGAGGAGAATGAAAGCTCCAAGATCTTGTTGAGATTGTTGAAATGGAGGATGAGATTATGTCCTCTTTCTAAATTTGAGAAATGGACATGGGAAACCACGTTAGGAGACTCGAGTTCATCGAGTGCACCTTCAATATTATTCAAAATCTGTTAAAACATTCTTTGTGCTTTATAAAAGAAACTTGTTGCTAAAGGTGACCACATTAGTTAGTTCACCCTAACGAGAGAGTTGGAGTGCGAGCAGAGATTACCTTTTATTTATTGGAAATCAATTGCCGTTCTTGATTTATTTCACATTATCTTTGAATTCGTAAACACCAAGTGTGGGGGAAATGCAAAGAGGTTTGATTGATTGGATTAAGGGTTAAGTTGCATGAGTTATTCTTCTACTCTTATTAGTATAGACTTTGCTTGAGGACAAGCAAATGGATAAGTGTGGGGAGTTGTTTGGTATGATTTTGTGTTGATTCTTAGGTATTGTTTTGCGTGTCTTTTTCTATGGTTTGTCCTATTTATGCCGTTGGTTCGATTAATATTTATCGATTCGGACTTACTTCGTTCATTTTGATGTTTTGTAGGAAAACGGCAGAAAATAGGATGAATTGGATCCGCTAAGAATCAAATATATTGAAGAGCATTTCGATAGGAGTCCGTAGGCGAAAACCGTGCGTAAATCGGAGTTCAGACGAAGGAGAACGGGTCGAACGACCAAAGTCGCGCACGCCCCGCACGCGTGCGAGCGCCCAAGCCCGCGCACGGCACGTCGCCCACGTCCGGCGCCGATCCGGCGTTCACAACCAGCGCGTTCACCAAATTATCTCGCGCGTTCAGCCTGAATGCGCGCTCACCAACCGCGCGCCCGCGCCGGCTTCCAAAGATCGCGCCGCGCGCGTGCCCACCTCGCCGGCCGTTGCCTCGCGATCGCTCGCCCGCCGTGAGTGCTCTCCCGGCTGCGCGCGCGCGCCCGCCCTCGCCCGCCCGCCCGCATGCCCGCATGCCCATGCGCCACGCCAGCCCGGTTCACTTCGAAGCGCGTTCCCATTTTACCTCGCGTTTGGGTGAACGCCAGCTCACCGTCTGTGCGCTCACCCCATCGTCCGTCGCCCGCCCGCGCGCCTGTCGCCCTCGCTCGGCCAGCCTTCACCCACGCGCGCTCAGCCGGCGTTCACTCTGATCCAGCGCTCATTTCCAAGGCAGAATGTTTTCTCAGCCGGCGTTCAAGTTCAAGGCAGAATGTTTCTTGAGCCGGTGCTCAATATAAACCGGCGCTCGCTTCTTATTTAATATATATACGCGCGCTAGGTCAATCGAAAAGTGTCTCACGCCTGCTCTCGGTTTTGTTTTTCTTCACGCTGCTGCGGGCTCTGTTCACCATGGATTCTACAGGAACTCTTCAGCAGATCGACACAACAGATAATCAGTAGCTTTAATTCCTGTTTTTAGTTTCATCATTTGAATATTTAGATTATCAATTTATGCTTTGGATTATCAGTTCTTGTGGAATCAATTTCATAGTGTTTGGTTTGATGATTTATGTTGAATTCAATTCCATAGTGACAGTGGATTGTTTTCATGTTCCGTTGATTTAATTTGCTTAATGATTTCTTCCTTTCGATTATTTCAAGTTCTTGTTGGATGATTGATAGTTATGTTTTTATTTGCAATTAGATTTAGATTAGGGATTGACAAACCCTATGAATAATATGATTGCATATGCTTTTATTTACTGCTTTGATTTATCGTTTTGATAGTTCAACTAGGGATTGACAACCCCTGGTATAGATTTAACTCTTTATTAGTTTGGCTCGGGATTGACAACCCCCAGCTTAGGATCGCTGTTTATTTTCTCGTATTTCAATTCTTGCATGTTCAACCCTCGTTGTTATTAGAATGTTTAGGATTTAATCGCTTTCTGTGCACGACACGAACAATAGCCCTGTTAAGTTTTCCTTGAGAGTCGGCTCGTGTTAACTTATCACGCTACGATTACCTCGTACTATTGCGAGTAATTTGAGTGTGTTTTTAGCTCGATCACACTACACAAGAACGACTATCTTGTGTCACGTTCCAACTCACCGGACCGGCTGATTTCTGGTGGGAGGCACGGAGGAAAACCTTAACCCCAAAGCAAATGGACGAATTTACAGGAGGACTTTAAAATGGAAATGTATGAGAAATACATTCCCAAAAGCTATAGGAAGAAGAAAGAAGTTGAGTTCTTCAACCTAAAGCGGGAACGTAAGTCGGTAACTGAATATGATCGCATTTTCTGCGACATGGCAAGATACGCCCCGGACCAGGTAAGCACTGATATGAAGATGGCAGAGAAGTTCAGATCTGGTCTGAGGCACGAGATCAAAATATCTCTGGCAAGTCATGGAGACTTAACGTACACGAAAGCTCTTAGTCGAGCTCTAGACATTGAGGCTGCAATGCCTGAAGACAAGCCTGTACCAACTCAATCCCAAGTTGCCGGTGATAAAGGGAAACGAAATGGGAAGGAGGTTACAATAACAACTTCAACAGGGGAGGTTTCAACAACAACAACAACAAAAGGCCATGGCAAGGAAACATGGCAACCCAAGGGCAGGAGTGGAGGAGACCGATATTTTCCACGCCCACGGGTGGACAACAAGAGTAGAGGAAGATTCCTCCCTGCCCAAAATGCAATAAGCTGCACACGGGTGTGTGTTTGGCTGGAAATGTAGGTTGTTATAAGTGTGGTGTGAAAGGCCACTATGCTAATGCATGCCCCGAATTCCGCCCGGTAAACATGGGAAGACCGAATCAACCGGGCCATACCCAACCATTAAGGGCAATACAGTACCAGCCCCAGTGTCAGCCACAACAACAACAACAGCAGCGCCAGCAGCAGCCAAGGCAACAGCAACAGAACCAACAGCGGCAAGCACCCCGCTGACCACAGCCAGCCCAGGCTAGAGCCTATGCGCTACATAGGCGATAGAACGAACAAAATCAGGGCAACCTGGCAGGTATGGGATTACTTTTCAACATACCTATTAAGCTTTTGTTCGATACGGGTGCGTCACATTCTTTTATTGCCAAAGCATGCGTTCATATGTTAAAACTCAAACCTGAACAAGCGAATCAGGAAATGAGAATCTCTTCACCCATAGGAGGTATTATGACTGTTACTCACGTTTGCTCGAACTTAGAGTTGAACCTAGGATCACTTAAGGTTCTAGCAAATAACTTGAACATAATACCTATGGGCGATGTAGATATAATTTTAGGAATGGATTGGTTGGCCGAGAACCATTCCACGATCCTATGCAAGGAAAGGAGGATTTCGATCCACCCACCGGGAAAAGAAGTCACAAACTTCTATGGAATCAGTATGGGAAAGAAAATTTCAATGATATTCGTGCTACAAGCAAAAAGGATGATGAACAAAGAGGGATGTCAAGCATTCCTTGTTTATCTAAATGGAGCGGAGAAAGCGGAAGTAAAGGTCGAAGATGTGGAAATTGTCCGAGAATTTCCAGACGTCTTTCCTGACACATTACCAGGACTACCCCCGGACAGGCAGCTCGAGTTCACAATTGATTTGGAGCCAGGATCAGCTCCAGTATCAAAAGCGCCTTATAGAATGGCTCCAAAGGAACTCGAAGAATTGAAAATCCAAATTCAAGAGTTATTGGACTTAGGTTTTATTAGGCCAAGTGTATCGCCTTGGGGAGCTCCTGTCCTGTTTGTTAAAAAGAAGGATGGTTCGTTAAGAATGTGCATCGATTATCGAGAACTAAACAAACTGACGCTTAAGAACAAATATCCACTGCCAAGGATTGATGATTTGTTCGATCGCCACTGAGTGCAAGTGTTTTCTAAAATCGATCTTAAGTCGTGTACCATCAACTCAAGGCACGTAGGAAGATATATCGAAGACATTCCGAACAAGATATGGCCACTACGAGTTTGTAGTTGTGCCGTTCGGTTTAACCAATGCACCAGCCGTATTTATGGATCTTATGAATAGGGTGTTCCACCCGTACCTAGACAAGTTTGTCTTGGTCTTCATAGATGATATTCTCATCTATTCAAAGAGTGAGGAAGAGCATAGGGAACACCTAAGAACGGTTTACAAACCTTAAGATCCGGCGACTTTCGCCAAATTCAGCAAGTGTGAATTACGGCAAAAAGTGATATTCCTCGGACACATTGTGTCTGCAGAAGGAATCAAAGTAGATCCTGCAAAGGTTGAAGCCGTGCAAGGTTGGAAATCGCCGACAACACAAAACGAAATTTAAAGTTTCATAGGATTAGCTGGCTATTATCGGAGATTTATTGAGGGATTCTCCAAAATAGCAAGGCCAATGACCCAGCTACTCCGAAAAGGAATTAAATTTACATGGACAGACAAATGTGAGACGAGTTTCCAAAAACTTAAGGAAAAATTGACCAGTGCGCCGGTACTAGCAGTTTCGGATGCGAATAAAGAATATGTTGTCTACACTGACGCTTCCAAAAATGGACTTGGTTGCGTATTGATGCAAGAAGGAAGAGTAATAGCTTATGCATCACGACAACTTAGACCGCACGAGTTGAATTACCCAACTCATGATCTGGAACTGGCAGCAGTGGTACATGCACTGAAGATATGGAGATACCACCTTTATGGAGTAAGGTGTGAGATCTTCACTGATCATAAGAGTTTGAAATACTTCTTCGAGCAAAGAGATTTAAACATGAGACAAAGAAGATGGCTCGAACTAGTAAAAGATTACGACTGTGGTATAAATTATCACCCAGGCAAGGAAAATGTGGTAGCTGATGCCTTGAGTCGTAAGAATCAACCCAAGTTGGGAAGTCTTATCACAAGAGAAGAAAAACTCATTAGAGAGTTTGAGAGAATGAAAATAGAGATGGTTGAAAAACCAAAGACGGTCATGAGTCGTGTTGCTACGCTCACATTGACATCTGATTTGAGGAAGAAAATAATAGATAGTCAAAGAAAGGATGAGGAATTAGAAAAGATAAGAGCCAAAGTAAGGAGGGAAGGGCTAAAGGATTTTAAGGAGGCACCCGATAATGCTATATTGTTTAGGGAAAGGGTATGCATCCCAAACAATGATAAGCTGAGAAACGAAATCATGAGTGAAGCTCATGATACTCCTTATACCGCCCACCCCGGTAGTACTAAAATGTATCAAGACTTAAAGGAAAGGTTTTGGTGGGAAGGTATGAAGCGAGAAATATCCTCTTTTATCGAACGTTGTCTCGCTTGTCAACAAGTAAAGGCACTACACCAACGGCCTTATGGAAAGTTGCAACCTTTGGAAATACCCGAATGGAAGTAGGATGATCTGACAATGGATTTTATAGCGGGTTTACCAAGGTCAAAAGGGAAACTTGCTATATGGGTAGTAGTGGATCGCCTTACCAAATGTGCTCATTTTCTGCCTATTAAGATGACCCATGGATCGGATAAGCTAGCCCAATTGTATGTGAAGGAAATTGTACGCTTACATGGAGTATCGAAATCTATCACGTCTGATAGAGATTCTAAGTTTACTTCAAGATTTTGGATTAGCTTACAAAAGGAATTGGGCACGAAACTGAATTTTAGCACAACTTTTCATCCACAGACAGATGGGCAGTCTGAAAGGACCATCCAAACACTTGAAGATATGTTACGAACAGTAGTGTTGGATAGAGGCGAAGCTTGGGAATATATTTTACCACTCATTGAGTTCGCCTACAATAATAGCTATCAAGCAACGATTGATATGGCACTGATTAGGCGTATTTTATACGTATATTTTGGGTGATTTTGATGAGTTTAAATGCTTAATATCTACTTAATCATATTTTATGAAGCTAATTGCATATTTTGTGGATTTTGTGGATTTTGATATTATTTTGGAAGAATTAACATCAAATTGGAAGAGTTGGAATATCTAAAGTAAAGGCGATGTCGAAGGTTGGTCGGTATGCCCATCTTGCCTTTGTTTATTGGGACTTGACGAAAAGGACGTGAATTAAATGGATTTTGAAGACTTTGTGATATCAAACGAAGTTGATTTATGTAATAGGCCTCAAATATTGATTTGGGCTTTCTTAGTTATTATTTTGAATTATCTAATAGTTTCCTTATTATATTAGAATAGGTTTCCCTTTTTAATAGGAGATTAGATTATATTTGATTTTATTAGATTTGTTTTGAGATAGGATTGGCTTTTATCCTTTTTGAGGGGATCCCTTAACACACTCATTCACGCAGGAACACTACAGAATTCAGATTGTAGTTTGGCAATTGAAAGTTTATTTTTCATTCTTATTTGTTGCTTTAATTTTCGTTCATTATTATTAGCTTGAATTCATTTATGAGTTCTAGCTAATCTCTTTCATTCCGGTGAAGATTAAGGAAGCTCTAGCGCGACACGTTCCGTGAGATCTAATTGGTTTTTATCCTTTGATTTTATGCAAGCATCTATTATTCTCTGCGTTTATTGTTGTTAATTGTTTCGTCTCTGCTAGGTAGTTGCAAATATTTAGTAGTTCGAATTAATTAGTAGCCATTGAATCGGCCATCCGTAATTGTGGTTTAGATTTGATTAGTGGTAAAGTGATTCATCAGTCGAGAGTTTAACGGTCTTAATTCGATAATCACGTGTCGAGTTTATCGATTTTGAATCGGGTTTCTCTAGTTCTTAAAGTCGTCGGCTCATTAAATCTATAGAGTGTCTCTTACGGTTGTCGATCGATTAGAAGTAGTTAGTGAAGTGTCTTCCTAATTACCGATAAATTAAGGAGAGATAAGATTACGTCAGAAGTGTCTTCGGTGATCATAACTGGTTTGTTTGCATGAATTGAAGTTATATTTGCATCGATGATCGGTTTGTCTAAGCTAGGGTGGAATTAATTGGGCAAGGATACCTCATCATATTTCTTACAAACAAACATCTGGATTCCGTTCTTATTTGCTATTTTCGATTTTATAGTTTATTCTTGTATCTCAACTTATTTTATAGGTGGAAAATTGGAGAAATTCTCGCCAATCCTTTGGGAGACGATTTTGCTTGCTTTCTTTACATGCAGTTTGGGCATCTTGACCGAGTGTCGAATCTGTGGCGCTATCTCATGCGATGTGGGCACACCGACCAGTGTTAGATTTATTTTTGGTGAAAACGACACACCAAATTTTGGTGTCGTTGCCGGGGATTGGTTTTAAGCAGTAATTTATTCGATTTTCAGTCTATTTTATTTTTATTTTATTGTTTCTGGTTTATGCCTCGTTCTTCTCGTACAGGAGAATTAGTCTTTGATCCAGAAATTGAGAAAACAACGCGCAAATTGACAAAGGTAGCTAAGGAAGGAAAGAAAGCTACTACAATCATCATGGAGATACAAAATGGTGAAGGGAATAGAGGAGCAAATCCACAGCCGTTGATTAAAGACTTGGGACGTCACAGGAGCAACCGCCCTTTGTGCATTGTGCTACCTACTATCAACCAGAACTCTGAAATTAGGCCTGGATTTATTCAAGTTCTTCCCAAGTTTGGAGATATGCCTGGAGAGAGTGCACATAAACATCTTGCTGAATTTGATTTAGTGTGCTCTACTTTACGCCCACAAGGATTTACAAATGATAATTTGAGATTACTAACTTTTTCTCATACTTTGCAGGGTAAGGCTAGAGATTGGCTATTTGACCTTCCCCCTGGTTCAGTCCGAAAATGGAGCCAGCTAGAAGAATACTTCTTACGTAAATTCTTTCCAGAATCAAGAGCTGCAAATTTACGAATGGCTATTAGTAGCATTAAACAAAAGAATGGAGAGAGTTTGGAAGATTATTGGGAACGATTCCAGCAATTGTGTCGCAAGTGTCCTGACCACGGATTTTCTGATTATCAATTGCTTACTAACTATTTTTACCATGGTATATCTTCATTTGATAGGAAAATTGTCGATGCTGCTTGTTGTGGATCATTGACAAATAAGACGTTGGACGATGCCAAACAACTCATCATCGATATGGTCTCGAATGGCCAACAATATGAAGATGAGGATGATGATAGATACAGACCTGTAAAAACAATGGAGAGATCAGAGAGTTCGAATGTGCATGACAAGATTGATGCTCTAACATCCTTAGTTCGAGAGCTTGCAGTAGCACAAACGCAAAAAATTCAATGTGGCATATGTTCGAAAAGGGTCATTATACTGGTGCATGTCCTACTTTGCAGGATCCTCAACCCGAACAAGCATGCTATGGTTCGGGTGATGAGCAATATGATGCACAAAGGCAGAGGCAAAGACGAAATGATCTATTTTCAAACACATATAACTCGGGATGGAGGAATAATACAAATTTTAGTTGGAGTCAAGAGGACATGGGTTTATACTCGGAGGCGATCATGAGTGAGCGATATGGCCATCTTGACGGTCAGAACCAAGTCTGAATGAAATTGTGAAGAGTTTGGCCCAAAGTCAACAAGCTTTCCAGCAAGAGACACGAGCTGCGTTAAGCAGTATGGGCACACAGATCACACAGTTAGCCACTCAAATGAACAAGTTGCAGGTTTCTCAAGGCAAACTTCCGTCAAACAGAGATTAATCCAAGGGGAAATGTTTGTGCAGTCACGCTACAGAGCGAAAAGGAGCTGGTCGAGCACAACCTCAAGAAGGATGCAAAATATGAAGTCGAACATGGAGGAATGAAGGAAGATGGAGCCACTCAAGAAACACAAAAATCTAAAACTCATTTGTCTTCCAAAGTAAATATCGATTCCAATATTTTAAATCATAAAATACTAACTGATGCACCTTTTCCTTCTAGGTTGATCCGCAACAAGAAAGAAGATGATGAAAAAGATATCCTAGAGGTATTCAAGAAAGTAGAAATCAACATACCATTGATCGATGCTATCAAGAAAGTTCCCAGGTATGCAAAATTTTGAAACAATTATGTACTAAAAAGATGAGACATGGGAAAGATGCAAGGATCCAAGTAGGGGAGAATGTCTCTGCTATTATTCAAAAGAAATTACCACAAAAATGTCGGGATCTTTGTATGTTTACAATCCCCTGCATTATTGGTAAAAAGCAAGTTGAGAGAGACATGCTAGATTTAGGAGCATCCATAAATGTCATGCCATATTCTGTTTATAAGGAGTTGCATTTAGGACCATTGAAAGAAACTCGCGTAATCATTCAGTTAGCTGATAGGTCCAATGCATATCCTTTAGGTGTAGTTGAGGATGTTCTTGTTAAAGTAAATGATTTGATCTTTCCCGTTGATTTTTATATTATTGACATGGATGATTCTTCTTCTGCTCATAAGTCTTTGATTTTATTAGGAAGACCATTCATGAAAACAGCAAAGGCAATAATTAATGTTGATAAAGGCATGCTTAGCTTGGAATTTGATGGAGAAATTGTCACATTTAATATTTTTGAATCTATGAAACATGTTGACGATCCTGAATCTATATTTATGATTGATATTGTTGATCCTTGGGCTGAAGATTTTATTGAGCATAGTTGCAGGGAAGATAGGTTCGAGCATATGATAGATAAGAATGCATTATTAGGAAGTAAGCAACAGTTTTCGAGCAGTATGCCCATACTGACCGAGACAAAGCGAAATATGTCATCTTTTATGAAAGACCCAAAGCTGGAATTGAAAAATCTCTCACAGTATTTGAAGTATGCAATTTTAGAAGAGGATGACACGCTGCCCGTTGTTGCCAACAAGAACCTCAATGTTGTTAAACATTTAAGCGAGGCTGAAGGAGTCAGACAGTATGCCCATACCGCACGATCCTCCAGATGGACAGCAGTTTATAATTGAAGAGATGAAGATAGCCGAGTTTCAAGAGATGAACTTGGCTACTTCCGTCGTCAACTCTTGATCGTACCACCATGGTGTCCGGCCTTGGACCTTAAACAAGGGCGCTACTTGGGAGGCAACCCAAGTTTTTATTTTTTGTTTCTTTTTCCTGCTTTTTAGTTTCTTTTTATTTTAATTCTTTTTCTGCAGGTTTGGAAGCTCTGCTCTACATGGCATAAATATTCCAGCATCCCGTCATACACCCAGGTGAACCACCACAAGAGCCGCGCACCGAGGCCCCTCACAACCTGTATTCATCGCCTTTAACTACCTCGCCCCCTACTTGATTTGTTCAGGGAAGTTCTGTTATTTATTTTGTTTTGTTGTTTTCGTGTTTGTTTCTGTTCTTATTTGTGTCTGTCTGTTTTTCTTCCACAATGAGGACACTGTGTTATCTAAGTGTGGGGGGGAATGATGTTAGTTGTTTCTTTTTCTGTGTTTCGTTTTGAAAAAAAAAATGGTTTTAAAATGTTTCTGGTTTTGTCTTGTCTTGTTTTGAGTCTTTGGCAACTACATGATGGATGAATTGAGTAGAAAGGATGAGGATATTGCTCTGGTCTGTTTGGTTGTTTTCTTTTGATGATAAATTATGCAAAAACATCTGTATGTACTCATGGACGATGAATAAGTGCAAGATTGATCAAATTGTTGAGTTTACTTATATTGTGAGATTTGAGCCTATGAACAAAAACTTTAAAATGCTCCATGTTTATTTGAAGAGTGTTGTGTCTGACTTAATTGCTTGATATCTAGTTTGCCTTGTTGCCATAGTTGAAACTACATATGAAATTCTAGCACTAAAGTGATCTAGGCAATTTTTTTATCATTATCCCCATATATTTGGCCTGATTATATACTTCATATCCTAAATTTTCCACTAGTTAGCCTTTTTGTGCTTTAATCCTTTTCTTGATCATTCAAAGCTACTAAATATGAGCCTTAGCCTTTCTTAGCCTTCTTTTGACCCACCAATAATATGCAAGTTTTGTGAATTTTCGACATGATCAGTAGGATTGTATTTTGGTGTTCAATGTGATTGAAATTGTGGAAGATTATGCTGGGGTTTCATAGAAAAAAGAAAAGAAAAGAGAATGAAAAAAAAAAGGAAAAGAAAAGAAGAAAAGCAAGTAAACTGGGGAATCGTGTGAATGAGCAAAATGTTTGAAGGTATATGTTGATACTTTTGTTTATTAAGAACATAAGCTGATGTTACAATGGACAGTGTGCAACAATGTGTATTGATGAGATAAAAGATTTGAGGAGTACATACTTGCATATTTTGGTATTATAAGCCTATTTTTATCCATTTCTTTATCCTACCTATGCACCGAAGCCCCATTACAACCCATCGAAAGACCTAGTGATTGTGCATGAGTTCATTTGCAGTGGATACAGTGACATATGGGAAAACTTATGATTGAAAGCATCAAGTCATGATTTAATAGTGAAATCTGCCTATTTTCTTTCTTTGAGAGTCTTGGAGTGAACTTGGTGAGGTTTGGATTGATCTTGCATGATTTTGACTTGAATGAAAGATGTTTGCATAGTTTTGAATCGAAGGAAAGGTTGGAGGATTGCGGAGGATTATATTCTAATCCCGACTATGATCTTTGTCCGTTGAGTCATTGCCAATTTCTATTTTGAGTCTGTTTCTTTTTTCTCTCGTTTCAGTTTTTGTTTTGATTCCCTTTATTTATGCTCGAGGGCGAGCATTATCCAAGTATGGGGGGATTTGATTAGGCGTATTTTATACGTATATTTTGGGTGATTTTGATGAGTTTAAATGCTTAATATCTACTTAATCATATTTTATGAAGCTAATTGCATATTTTGTGGATTTTGTAGGTGTTGATATTATTTTGGAAGAATTAACATCAAATTGGAAGAGTTGGAATATCTAAAGTAAAGTCGATGTCCAAGGTTGGTCGGTATTCCCAAGCTGCATTTGTTTATTGGGACTTGGCGAAAAGGGCGTGAATTAAATGGATTTTGAAGACTTTGTGATATCAAACGAAGTTGATTTATGTAATAGGCCTCAAATATTGATTTGGGCTTTCTTAGTTATTATTTTTAATTATCTAATAGTTTTCTTATTATATTAGAATAGGTTTCCCTTTTTAATAGGAGATTAGATTATATTTGATTTTATTAGATTTGTTTTGAGATAGGATTGGCTTTTATCCTTTTGAGGGATCCCTTAACACACTCATTCACGCAGAACACTCTGAATTGATTGTAGTTTGGCAATTGAAAGTTTATTTTCATTCTTATTTGTTGCTTTAATTTTCGTTCATTATTATTAGCTTGAATTCATTTATGAGTTCTAGCTAATCTCTTTCATTCCGGTGAAGATTAAGGAAGCTCTAGCGCGACACGTTCCGTGAGATCTAATTGGTTTTTATCCTTTGATTTTATGCAAGCATCTATTATTCTCTGCGTTTATTGTTGTTAATTGTTTTGTCTCTGCTAGGTAGTTGCAAATATTTAGTAGTTCGGAATTAATTAGTAGCCAATTGAATCGGCCATCCGTAATTGTGGTTTAGATTTGATTAGTGGTAAAGTGATTCATCAGAGTCAAGAGTTTAACAGTCTTAATTCGATAATCTTGTGTCAGAGTTTATCGATTTTGAATCGGGTTTCTCTAGTTCTTAAAGCTGTCGGCTCATTAAATCTATAGAGTGTCTCTTACGGTTGTCAGTCGATTAGAGAAGTAGTTAGTGTAGTGTCTTCCTAATTATCGATAAATTAAGGAGAGATAAGATTGCGTCGAAGTGTCTTGGTGATCATTCTTGGTTTGTTTGCATGAATTGAAATTATATTTGCATCGAGGATCGGTTTGTCTAAGCTAGGGTGGAATTAATTGGGCAGGATACCTCATCATATTTCTTACAAACAAACATCTGGATTCCGTTCTTATTTGCTATTTTTTATTTTATAGTTTATTCTCGTATCTCAACTTATTTTATAGGAGGAAAATTGGAGAAATTCTCGTCAATCCTTTGGGAGACGATTTTGCTTCTCGCTTTACATGCGGTTTGGGCATCTTGACCGAGAGTCGAGAATCTGGCGATCGCTATCTCGTGCGATGTGGGTGTAATATTCTAAAGAAACGAACATACGATTACGGCATTCTAAACCCATAATTAGGGTTTTGCCGTATATTATTTTACGACATCGAATATTGTGATTTCGATACGATATCGTTATAACGAATTCCTTTTCATAATTCACTAAGGATTGTGAATTGAAGGATTGAAATATTACGAAATGACTCGTCAATATATTTTAACGTCAAACGCGTATCGAACGTCAGCATTTCATGAAATTTTCTGAGCAGTGAAGCTTGGAATTAATTTCCATCTTAATTCCTTCATTAAATAGAATATATTTATTTTGTGAGTATGAACTTACTGCGACCATTTTGAGATGAGTCGATTTTGAACGTTTTGAGACGTTTTGAACGTCAACGTCTAGAGACGTTTTGAAAAATGAGTTTAATGCTTAGGAAATTATAATAATTAATTTCCTATTATTATTTTATATAATTACAGTATTAATAAATATTAAAATCGAATTTTAGCATTTAAAATTCGATTATTTTCAGTAATTTGAAAACCTAAACTTATAAATTAGGGTTTGATCACATGAAATGATACCATTAAATTATCATATGATACCTAAACTATATAATATGATATATATGGATATTATTAAGCATTAAATCAGATTTTTAACCATAGAATTCGATGGTTTAAGTTTTTATAAAATTCGAAACCCTATTTTCGAAATTAGGGTTTTTATTGCATGAAATGTGTAATAATTTTATCCTATGCTATTATTTAATATCTAAATCATATATTATGATATATATGATCGAAAATTACATGAGTATCAATAATAGGTGTAATTTATATTTTAAAACCTATTTTTCTAATTTTGTTATCGGTAATTTTGAAATTAAGCTATGTGATGATTTAATTATTTTTATGACATGTATTATATATCTATGACCTATTATATGATTAATACAATATATTAGGTGTAAAAATAAAATAAAATCAGCCCCCTTGAACCCCCCATGCGCCGGCTATGCTTCACCCTTCCCCATTACACAATGATTTCACTTTCTAAATTGTCCAATGCATGGAGAGCATCTTTAACACTCTTAATCATCATCTTTCCCTTCCCAAGGGCTGCATTATTTGTGAGAGAGAGAGAGAGGGCCGAGAGAGAGGAGAGATATAGGGAACCCTTCACATTTTTTTTTCTCCCATTTCATACTCCATTCTCACTCAACACACTCAACACTCAAAACACTCTCTATTCTCTCTTTTCTTCAGCCCAAAACCGAGAGCCATCCCTCTCTATTTTCAAATTTTTCTTCTTCCTTCTTCTTCATTTCTCCACCAAGTTTGAATATCCACATTGTGCTTGTCATTCTATTCCATTTTCAAAGGTAAACCAAGGACCAATAGCTTGATTTTCATCTCCTTGTTCTAAAATTTTCAAACTGTTTTAATATATATGTATAGGTTTGAAAGTTTTATATAGGTTAATATGTGTTTAAATGTTCTTGAGCATGAGCTTTTGTTTATATATGTGTTCTTGAGGATTTTATTTTCAAAATATATGAGAAATATGTTTAGATGAACATAGGACATGGTATATGAAATGTATGAATGTATCTTGCCTATATTTATAATTTTCGAAACCCACATGAACTAATATAGTTTTGAAAATTTTATAAAATGTACCAAAATGACCGAATGCTTAAGTATTTTAAGCATGTATTATTGATCTATGTTATGATTTAAGACTATGGTATTGATTTAACAATTTTGGAAAACCACCTAGCTTAAATTTTGTTAAATACCGTGAGCTACATATGTATGTACCTTGATGTATAAAATTTTATTTCAAGTTTGTAATGACATAGTAATGCTTTAGAGCCTTGATTATATGTTCTATGATTTAATTAGAATATTTGAAAACCATATGCTATAATTCTTGAAAATACCGTGAGCATTATAGTTATATAGGTTAGTGTATGATTTTATTTTTGAACATGCAATGGTGTATTAATGCTTTAGTATATTGTTTATGTATTGTGTGAATTTATTAGAATTTTTAGAAATCAAATACTAATTTAAATCAAATAAGCCGTGAGCTTTGAGCTCTTGAAGGTGATGATTTAATTAGTTTTGATAAATATTATGATGTTATATTAGTATACTATAGTGTATAAACATAGTATATAATTATTGGAATTTTGAAAATCAAATAACATTTGAATCAAAAAAAAGCCGAGAGCTATTGAGCTCCATATGGTGATGATTCAAATGTTTTGGTTGATGTTATGATGTTACAATGTTATAGTATAATGTTTAATCATGTTGGAATTTATTTGGAATTTTTAGAAATTTTTGCTAATTATTTGGTAATTATCTTGTAATTACCGTGAATAATCTATATATTATTAAATGAATGGTTATGGTGAACTATAGGTTACATTGGTGATGTATATTGATGTTGGGATATTATACTATGTATATTTCAATTTTGGAAATTTTGGATAATTATTCCTAATTATTGAAATTACCGTAAGTATATATAGGTATATATATTAATAAATAGCAAACAATACCATATGGATTTTATAAATTCATATTCTGGACCATAGTGTATAATAATGCACTATATTAATTTAGAAATTTTCAAAAGTCATTTGATATTTTTAAGTTAATTATCGAGATTTTCGATAATTAATAAGGATTTTAAATCCTTTTTAAATCAGTTTATTAATAAAATATATGTTTAATTAATATTCTGGACATAATTAAATTTTACAAAATTTTATAAACATAGATTGCTATGTTTGAGACAAACGTTTATTTTATAACGTTTTAAAACCGAAAATACGTGTTTTAATTATAAAAAGGTTTATTAAATGCGAAATTATTTATAAGTCCTCGATTTACGTGATAAATCGAATAATAGGACTTTACGTTTTCAAATCGATCAAATTCGATTTATAAAACGAAATAGTAAGAAATTACTATTTGAAAGTCAAAATTGTTGACTTTGTTGACCAGTGTTGACTTCGTTGACTTTTTAAGTCAAACGTACGTTCACACGATTGACGAATACGCCAGTACGCGTAAGATATACTAATTGAGTATGATACCTCATTAGTAAGAAAAGATTTCACAAATGAAATCCATATATCGAAAACGCTTATCGTTCAACGTATCTCGAGGCGAGAACAATTCATTAGATACGGGTTAGAGACGTATTGAATTCACTAAGGAATTCAGTCTACATCGATATGAAATATCGAAGTTTATCTTAGCTTTTGGAAGTCTCGAGAGACTTGAGCGACGTCTTAAAGCCTCGCTTTTCGTAAAGGTGTGCAAACGCCTTGATCGGATTTTGATGAGCGATCGAACCTAGGAATTTTACAACAAACCATAGTCCGGTGGGCTTTTATCTTTAAAATGTGGGCCTTTTCTTACCCACTAAAATTTGCTTTCTTGTAATTCCAAAATGAGTTTATTCTACGGTACTATTCTACAATTGTTATCAAATGTTTTATTTCATTACCGCCAAAATATTACATTTTGTGTATGGATCCTATCTGTTTGCCGGGTAGGGCCGTGGAATGGTTGGAACTTTATTATGACAGGTTATGTCGTTTGGTCGCGCCAACCTTTTAAATGTCGGGTCCCGTGCGGATGATAAATGCACAGCTAGGATTGGCGTGAAGGTTGGAACTATCTGTTGTGTTAACATATGCTTGTAGAGAGTGATACCGTCTTGTTTGAGATTACGGTCGGTCACGCGTCGTCAGATGGGAGGCCTCACTCTCGACGTTTAATTTTGAATCTTGTTATGAATTGTTACTATGAGATACGGACCATACACACCAAGAAAATGCTCGGCGAGCTATGTTTCTGAACCGAAATGATTTGGTAAGCACTGGCATTTTTAACTAAAACCACGCGACTTACTCGATATTGGCGACATAATTTAAATGTTATCAAATGTTTTCGGCAATAGTCCACCGAGTGCAATTTCTTGTACTTAGCCACCGCATGTTTGTTTTAAATGTGCAGGTTGAGCTCGATGGTGATGATGGGGAATGTGTTGAGGAGTCCAAAGTCCTTGACCGATTTATCTTGAATTTGTGGTTTATACCTCAATGCATATCGTCATATATGTATTCACACACTTTCATTGCTACACTCGAACTCCTCTATTTATGCTTTATGTTTATGAACTATTGAAGTCCATCGAATCGAGGCCAAGTTTTGGGGTCCGATGGCCTAAACCTTTAAAACCATTATGATATCATCTCGTATTCATTCAAGCATGTTAGTTTATTTTACGCATCTCTATTTTATCCATGTAACCCTAAAATAGTACTCTAGTATTAGTAGCCTCGGTCCGGGTTGGTCCGGAGGGGTCGTGATGAACAGTGGTATCGTAGCGCTTTTGCTCTTTGTAAACCCAAATCCTTTTATTCTAAGTCTAGATCGAGTCACCGGACTTCTAGAAATCTCGACTCTCTCAATACTCCATCACATCAAGCTCAACCGGGAAAAAGGTAACTGCATTTCTTTCTCAAACTCATGAAATGGAAAATTTCTACATAATGAGCAAGTTGGAAGAACTTTTGAAAAGTTATGTTATTATAAAAATTTTGGAAGTTGAGCAAGAAAATTTTTCCAAAAATTTTGAATTAAACTAATGCAAGTGCTCAAGTATTGGGATGGAAGTGTATGGTAGTATCGAGTGAATGATCAACATGGAATGAATGAATCCATTTTGATATGTATATGAGTTGATCATGATTGTCATTTTGAAATCGTATTTCCAAAAATTTTTAAATAAGACTTTACTTTCCAACTTTCAAAATTTTGTTTATGATGAGCGATATGTTATCACGAGACGAACTTAGACTCTAAGGAGCATGCTCACGTATCGTGAAAGAACATAGAAGTACGAACTTCTTTTTCCTTATGAGAACAAAAGAACGATAGGAAGAATGAAAGTGACGATATCCTTGAGCTCGGACAACGAAAGACGAGCGAGAAGGATGAACGAGGACGACCTCAACCTTAAAGCTGAACGACGTCGGCACTTCATCATCACTTCGATATGAGTGAGCATCAACACCAATCATGACATGGACGCCACTTACGGCTTTAGAATGTTCAGCCTCGACTTAAAGACCCATATATGCTAGGCGTATTACGTCGACGTACGTCTCAAATTACATTTTTGCACGATCGCGCAAATTTCCTGCACTGCGCAGTAAATTTGTTTTAGCTAGATCTCTCTCGTTAGGACTCCGATTTATGCATGGTTTTCACCTACGTACTCCTAACGCACAGATCTTCGATTGTTATGAAGAACAGAATCCCTGATTCTGTCTCCAGAATACGATAGAGTCCGTTGAACTCTAGCTTAAGTGTTTGATATAAGACAAGGATCTCGTAGCATATATTAAGATGTTATTAGCTTATATGTATACGTTTGGGTAAGACTAAGAAGGTAAGTTGTGGTATGTATTGTACATTATGATGTTGCCTACCTTATAGAATTGTTAGTTCTAGCCTAGTTGCTTCTCGTTATGCTATCCTTCCTGTTTTGAGATGACGATAGTTGACTTACGTTAGTTTTAATCGTGGCGGATGGAGGAGATCGCTATATCGCTAGGAGGAGGTAGGACCTCATGCCCCACCCGAGGAGCTGATGCGCACCTATAGGGAATGTTGGATGTCGCCGGGAAGACTTAGGCGAAGTTTACAGCGTACTACCTTCGGTTGTGGTGGCGCAACCGATTCGATGGCATCAAGAGACTCTAGCTATACTCCCTCGTACATGGGATGGTTATGCCGAGAGGTATCGAGACTACATTTATCGCATTCCCGAGGCTATGACTTGATTGGGGATCCGCCTGTGTTCGTGAGTCACCGACTTACGTACAAGATATCTGAAGCCGCACCTATGGGACCCTATCTCCTCCACGGAGTACACTTGGCGTGACAGTCGCCAGAGTGGCTATACCTTGAGGTTAGAGACAGGTTGATCCAAAGATACCCCATGCACGGATGGACGAGGCGGGATGTACGAGGTAGATAGGCGCGCCTCCTAGAGCCTTGGGAGAGCCCGTCTTGCCACCAAGAGTTTTTGGACACCCAAGACGTCCGCCACTACCGCCCCCACCACCGCGTCCGATCCACCACCACCACCACCAAGACGAAGAGCCCTTCCGCGGACAAGCGGATGAGAGTATCGAGATGCCTTCCACGGCTATGACCCGACCAGTATGCTACGGTCGATCCGCCACAACTACGACTTGTGCGGTGCGGATAACCCGGACCCTGCGACATACCGATGATGGAAGTGTAATACCGCAGAATTAGATGCCTAATTACGGTATTTAAAACCCGTAAATTAGAAATTCCGAGATGATTCAATCCATAAGATATCGAATAATGATTTCGATTATTTACGAAGGAATGAATTCTATTTTATATTCACCGAGATTTGTGAATCAAAGAATAGAATGTTATAAAGTGTATCGGCAATATTATTTTAACGTCGATCGGCGTATCGATAGTTAAAATTTCATGAAATTTTCTAAGTAATTAAGCTTAGAATTAAATTCCATTGTTAATGGAATATTTTAATAAAGTGATTACGACTTTATTACGACCTTTTGAGATGAGTCAATAATGAGCGTTTTGCAGCGTTTTCAAGCGTTAACGTTTTGAGATGAAACAGCGTTTTAATCGATCAAGAAATTATAGGAATTAATTTCCTATGATTAGTATATGTAATTACTGTATTATTTAGCATTAAATCAATGCTAGATCATCAAGATTTGATAGTGACAAATTTTTCAAACGTTTGAAAACCCTAATTTTCGAACTCGGTTTTTATCGCATAAAATGATGCCATTAATTTATCCTATGATATTATCTATCATCTAAACTATATGTTATGATATATATGTCTATTAATGGCATGGAAAATAAAATTTGACCTATTACAAGTGTGACAACGAGAGCTCTAAGTCTTATAACAAGTGTGTTGTTAATCTTCCCACTATTACATGTATCTATTAAGTGGCAATGTGATTAATTATATATCATAACTAAACAATTAAATACTGATATTTATATATATATATATATATGTATAAAAATCGTGCATGTGTGTGTGTGTAGAGAGGGAGTGTAAGAGTGTTGTGCATGTTTGTGACAAGTGTAGATGCATGGGAGTGTAGTAACAAATGTCACCCATGCCTACCACCCAACACCCCCCATACCTCTCTCTACCACCACACAAACCCCCCAAATTCAGATTGCATTCGTTCCCCTTTCTCATCTCCTCTCCCCACTCCATCTCCTACAATGGAGACCCTTTTCCACCATAGCTAAACTGAAAACTGGAAGTTGCTACACGAACAGTAGATTGTGGAATTTATTTTACTAAGTTGCAGTGGTCAGATGAAGGTGAAATATAAGTATGTTTATATTAAGCATGAATAGTATATATGTATAAAATTTCAAGTCGATCTGATGTGTTTTACTATTTTATTTGTATTTTTCAAAACCACTGCACAAAACTGTGAAATTTTCCATGTTCATCACCCACGGTTCATAATCTTTGTTCCAAGTTTGGCTAATGGTAAAACTCTAAAGTTTGGCATAAGAATAATTCAGCATGTCTAGAAGATGTATGTAAATTTTCAGAATTTTCTAAAAATTTTTACTATTTATTCCAGATTTTACAAGCTAACTGCACAAAACTGTCACTGTAGCGATAGCTTGTGATAAAATATTTTTATCTCCCAATCTATTGTGAATCATTGAGTGAGGCTTTTTCTGGATTAAACTAGACTTAAGTGGCTTTTCAATATGATTGGTTGCATTCCCAGATTCCTTATAATGAACTCACGGTGAATTTTTGAATTTGATACATTACAGTAAGCTTTTTTTGGACAAACTGTCTTAGTGAATTTTTCCATGTAATAGGCTGTTCGAGTATGACTTTTACGTGAGATGTTCAAGACGTTTGTAGTCCGATTTGGACTTGGGTTTCTTCATAAGAAATGTTCCTCACCATGTCTAGTTATGATCTGGAAAGTTTGATCCCAAACCAAGTTTTATAGGTATACCTTTCATCGACCCAAAGTCACCTACTGGAAACTGTCCATTTCCAACTAGTCAACTTTGAGCTTATGTATTTTTCGATCGTCAGATATTTTCCAGTATGGTCTTCATGAAATATATAGTTCTTGTTACAAGGTTTGAAATTGGTAGCCTGCGCCATTTTGGCATTTTGAGTCAAAGTTACGAGCCTCGCAAAACCCCTCGTCGTTAAGCTAAAACTGGAAATTCTGGAAAAAATTTCTAAGTATAGAAGTCAGTTTGAGTTGACCACTTTGAGACCCTATATCTCCAGAACCACGACTCTTTTGGATTTAATTCCTTCTTAGAACTTGTAGTACATGTTTAGAGGTTTTCAGAATGTATCTTTATGTGACCATACCTATTCTGAATCGAGAGTTATAAATCGTCAAAGTACGTCACTTGGGTTAATTTTAAACTGTTTTGCTGATTTTCAAACACTTAAAATTTGACTAAGTGTAGAACTCCCCTATGTTATATGGTTGATATTAATTCATATTAATGACCATAGTGTATAATAATACGCTATATGAATTTAGAAATTTTTTGGAAATCATTTGGTAATTTTTGAGAATTACCGAGAGCATTAAAGGAATTATAAGGATTTTTATATCCTTTTTAATTAAGAGTAATAATATATTATATGTCTAAATATTATTTTGGACATATTTGGAATTTATAAAATTTTATAAACGTAGATCACTATGTTTATAACGAAACGTTATATTTAATAACGTTATAAATGAATAATAAGGATTTATGGATAAATGGATTAATATTTAAGAAAAATATTAATAAAGTTCATCGATTTACGTGACAAATCGAGAATTAGGACTTTACAAAAAGAAATCGATTGAAATCGATTTATAACATAATTAGTAAGAGATTACAATTGAAAGTCAAAATTGTTGACTTTTAAAGTCAACGTCTGAAATCGTTCGATAAATACGCTATCTGGCGTAAGACGTACTAATTAGGTAAGAAACCTCATTAGTAAGAAAAGATTTCATAATTGAAATCCTTATATCGATAAGCGTATAAATCGTCGAGCGTTTAAACAGGAAGGTTAAAGCGATACGGTTGAAAGTGTCTCAAGAGCGGAACGATTCAATTGAAATACGTAATTGAAAAGCGTATCAAATTCATTAAGGAATTCAGTTTATATCGATATAGAATATCGAAGTTTATTCTCGACTTTGAGAGTCTCGAGAAGCGTGAACGACGTACAAAACATCGCTTTTACGTAAAGGTGCGGACGCGGACGCCGACGGCCTAGGACGTTGACGAATAATCAAGTTTAAGGCGAACAATAGTCCGTGGGCTTTACTCGCTCAAAAATAAAATGCTTTTGAAATATTTATTTACGATGCTTATTTCAACTGTTGATAAAATGTTTACATGATTACACGCCAAAATGTTTATGTTTTGTGTATGTATCCTATCCGGAATGAATGATATGAATGTGTTGGGTCGCCCCAACTTATGAATGAAATCGATATCGGATCCTATCTTTGGAAGGACAATACCGCTAGGATTAACGTGTACACCTAAGGTGACCGTGTGTCAGTAAGGACAATTCACGGCGATCGCGGCGTCGTGAGAGTGAGGCCTCCTTCACGATGTTCGACTATGATGATATGATGAAATGATGTTAAGGGATATGGATCATACACACCGTAAAAATGCCCGGCCAGCGATGATTTTGAGAAATGATGAAAATGATTTTAGTAAGCACAAGACATTTCAACTAAAACACTTGTGTCTTACCATAATATTGGCAGTGTAATTCAAGAAAATAAAATGTTTTTGGCATGAGTCCACTGAGTGCATTCTTGTACTCACCTGCATGTTTTTTTTTAAATGTGCGAGTTGAGCGAGATGATGGATGGAGCAGTGTTGAGCAATAGGATTATTGTCGCTGAAAAGTTTATACCTTGATAGTACATCGTCATATGTACTTATCACATGTCTTCCGCTGCAAGAACCTAATTTATGTACTAGAGTCCAAGAACATGCTTGACATATGTATTACGGCTTTTGTTAATGAGAATCTCCTGCTTTATTTATACTGCTTAAAGTTACAATCCCTACTAAATCGTACTTAGGATCTAGGGGCTGTGACAGAGTGGTATCATAGCGGTTCGCTCTTGAACCTAAAATCTCCTTTAGGGTTAAGTCTAGATTGAGTCATTAGACTTCTAGAGATCAGCTGACAATGCTCAACACTCCATCACATCAAGCTCAACCGAAATGAGGTAAATGACTCTTTTTCAAAGTTTTGAAAATTAGCTTTGCCAAGACGAATGTTTATGAAATTATTTTCTCGGTTTGAAAGCGAAAAGTTTGAAAGTGAAATAAATTTTAAGTGAAATGAATGTTATGTGAATTTATTTAAAGTGAAATTTATTGCAAAAGCTACAAATGAAATATTATGTCGTGAAGTGAATGATAATTGAAATAATCTTTCAAAAGAAATGAAAGCTATGAAAGGTTGAGAATGAATGTTGTGGCAAATGATTTGTCGAGAAAGTTATGAAAGAAGGAGGATATAAGAAAGATGATGACAATGATATGAGAAAGTTTTGGCATGATATGCCAAAGATGAAATGTTTAATTTCGAATGTAATAAGGGTTCATTATTATGAACAAAGTTATGATTATTCATGTTTTAAAATGATTGAGATTGGACATTTATTTGTCAAATACGATATGTTGAATTCTTGAAATTAAACGAAATACATGCGTAAATGAGCAACGTCACGAATATTTGAAGTTTTACTCAAACCACAAAGTTGATTATGATGATGAGAATGCTAGTTCAAACAGAACATAGACTTTATAGGACGATGATCCCTTTTACGAAAGAACACATAGAAGTAAGAATTTCCTTCAATTACAAGAACAAGATTAGTGATGGATTTGAGAACTTCATTCCATCTTGAGTGAAGAAAAGTGAAAGATTTATACGAAATGGTTCGACCTCGACATGTACGACCTCGGCGACATCGGCATGTCGATCGTCGACTTGAAATCGGCATTTATAACATCACCTTTGACATGTCGACCGGGTAGTTTGTCCGACCTCGGTGTCGGCAATATTCTGTACTACCTCGGCATCGGTAACGGCATGCACGACCTGGTGTCGGCATCGCTTATGACCTCGGCGCGAACGCGTGTAAATTTCCCTACACCGCGCGGTGATTACGTATTGACTGTTCTCGGTCGTGTGAACTCCGATTTACGTCGGTTTTCGCGTCACGTGTTCCTAATGCACTGTACTTCATTTCTTATGAAGGATCAAATCCTGATTCCTACTCCGAATTCACGAGAATCAGTTGAAGTTAGATCTATGATCCGTAGAGTAAGAACGTTATAGTATGATACGAATCCTAGAATGTTACTAAGAAAGTAAGATCTTCAATGTACAAGTAGAACCTTGACATACATGAGAACTTTGTTGATGACCTATTACGGGTATATGAGTTTTCAAAATTCTATTTGTTACCCAATTTACGTCGTTGAGTTTAACTCATGACCTAGTTCCAATTGAGAATTCATTCGAGTTT
Source organism: Salvia rosmarinus (assembly GCA_036937905.1). Lineage (NCBI taxonomy): Eukaryota > Viridiplantae > Streptophyta > Magnoliopsida > Lamiales > Lamiaceae > Salvia > Salvia rosmarinus. The sequence continues at coordinate 31,822,846 of CM072820.1, read as the reverse complement.
CATTTTTTCAAGAAAATTTCCAAACCCAAAAAAAAAAAAAAAAAAATTACAAAGTGTCCTTTTGAACCCAAAGCCTTATGTGATCGAGAATATAATTGTGACGGTCCGGCCAGCCCATATGACCAAAGAAATCTCGATGAGTCGTCATTCGGTCTTGGGACCCTAGAGCCCCATTTATTCACCCGAGGAACATATCGATTCAATCATTGAAAAGATGTTATCTTGATGGATGAGACAATACCTTTGTAGTAATCGTGATAATTTCTCCTTGATTCTTGAAACCATCAAGTATGATGAATGTTGACTTACCTTGTCACCTAAGTATGAATTAGTAAAGCGATAAATGTCGGGCATGAAATAGGTTGACTTATCTCAGTCACCTGAAAGTTTCAGATCAGTAAAGTGATAGACATCAAGAAGTTATGATGTAAAGAAAATCTCGATGAAACGAGATATTCTTCCTATGGCACATATGATGTGATGACCCTTGATGGGCTTAACAATGAATGATAACAGTGAAGTTATACCATCATACGACTATTATGATAACAAAGTTATGAATAAGATATTCTTTAGCATTGAATGCAAAGAGTAAAAGTAAAGAAAATTATATGATACCTGTAGGATATGAATTTTCCTTATTATGTCATGACGAGAGCGATTACAACTTATCTTTAAGATAGTTGGATGTCTTTGAAACCTCGTTAGTAGGTTGGACATGTTTAAAAAGAATGAAGATGCATACAAGATATTCTTTTCAAAGAATATATATATATAAAGAAGTGATAGCGTCTCAGACAATAAATCTCTCGCCTTATACCTCAGTCAATGAGATTATGCTTGAGCATAATCGATTCCGAGTAATTAAAACTTAGTTAAACAAAAGATAATGAGATTGAGGAATCATAATCCTCAAGATTGTGTGAACGACGAGGATAGCCCTAGTATGTGAACTAAGTATGGAGAAATAACTCAAGTCAAGACATGGTAATGAGATGCTTAGAATTAAGTTATGGTGTACAAATGTACTACCTTACCAAGCCATACGACAATAATGACGATTCTAACCACGAATGTGAGAATCGAAGTAACGAAGTAAGATTACTTTCGATACCATGCTCAAGAAAATGGACAAAAGTCGAAAAATAGCAGAAGAAATTACGAACTATACAAGTAGATAGTTCATGATATGACATAAGCTTGAGATATGTTATGACTTGATAAGTAAGGTAATTCCTTGGAAGTAAAGAAACGGATTAAGAAATAGATTCATTATTTTGAAATAAATCTTAATACACTAAGTTATAATGACACTAAACGCTTGTCTTGTGTAACTTAATAGTTAACAAGCAAGATAGCTTCTATAGATCTTGCAAAGGAAATACGTCGAGAACACGAAAGAGATTCTCATTGAGGGACTTTAAGGTAAATCCAATTGGAAAGATTATCCTCATACTTTGCGACGATCAATAAAGTGGGATATTAAGTATCTCGGACATGGGAATGAAGCATTCATTGAATGCCAAGAAAATGGTAAAGATTTCGCGTCAAGGCAAAAGTATAATACGTCCCTAGTGGATGAGGATTTTATCTTATGCTAAATTGCACGATGAATCAATAAAGATTAAGAAGAAATGACTATATCCAAAAGGGATATTACAAAAAAAATGGCGCTAAAGGCCAAGACAAGTACTTCTTTGGAAAGAGTTTAAAGTAAGAATATATGAGAAATATACTCTAAGATCGATAAAGTAAAAAAAAAAGGAATTTAATCATTCATACTTGGATTAGGAATGGATGATAGTGATAGAGACATGGCGATCTCTACGATAAGATTTCATTATTGAAATATATCAATATCAAAGGATAGGTTGATGTAGACCTAACCACGAATGTTTGTTGGTAAAGCATAACGATACGGATACCGAGAAGTATAGGGTAAATGAGGCAACGAAGACCATAGCAAGGAACATAATGTCCCAATGGAAAGGACAATGACATATGAAATAGACATTTACTTGAATAAACGGAAAGACCATTGACCAAAGCCTATACTTATGACCAAAATGATCAAACAGAACCAAAAGGCGGGATAGGTGTGAGGAAAATTCCTCGAGAATACCTGTAGATCTTGTTCGATATAGGTGCTTCGCTTTTAACATCGCACAAGTGTGCGTAGAAGCGATAGAACCCAATTCGAATTAAGCGAATCAAGAAATGAAAATCCCTTACCTATACGAGAATTTTGACCATCGCAAGTGTTGCTCGAGCTCAGAATTGAACCTAGAATCGCCTAAATTGCTATCCAATGATTTGGATCATTATATTTAGGTGGAACGTAGATATAATTTTAGAGACAAGAAGTTTCGAAATGGCGTCATTCATGTGATTAGTGACACAGGCTCAGCCTTTTCGTTAGAGGTTTTACGACGAATATCGGTACCACTTTGTTACCTATCTGCGAATATCTTTAAGGCAACATACGACTGAAAATGTAAAACGTAAAATGAGTATTAAGATGAGTGTCATGAGTCGGGTCACAAGTAGTCTACAGGTTATATACGTCTTAAAGTGTATAATTCATTAAAAGATCCTTCTTATTAAAAATTCCCTCCATTGCTTAATTTAAGTCGGACTCATCTAGAACTATATGGTTACAGATGGCAATAAAAGGGTCCGAGTAAAAAAAAAAAGAAGGAGTTAACCCCAAGGCCTACAAGGTTATAACTCACACGAGTATCGGCTTCTTTTGATATGAACTAGGAATGAATTTAGAACAGTTTTGGAGAAAATTTTGCACCTACGGATGGATACTGTAACTATAGAGTGTTAAATGAGGATGGTACCCAACGACGATCATCTATTTGCCAACAGATTAGCGGTAATTTTTGCAAAAGAAGTATCAAGAGAATATTTTCTCCATGATAAAAATTCAAAGCAGACAGACTTACGGATTTGTCAGCAGTTCAAGTATACATATAATGCGTAGAAACGACACCTCGAGTACTTGTCCGGACCTCGGTAAGTTACACAACGACGCATAAAGGAATGATTGTACCGATGTTCCAAATACCGCCCACGTCCCGTGCCATCAATGGTACCAGAAAGAGACGAGAAGGCAAATGACAAAATCTTATCGCCTCATGGATTAGGAAAATTACCGCTACCAACCCAACCATACTTTCTCGATAAAAGTAACACCAACTTCTAGTACCAAAGAAGAAACAGGGAGCAGTGTGACCACGACTCTTTGAAGAGAAAGATCGTCTTGATATATGAGGTAGAAATAGACAAGTTTCTAAGCGAAAGGTGCGACTCGACAAAGGTCATTCAAAGACATAGAATCTTAGGATCCTATGAGACATATATGTAAATAATGGTTTATGATGAAAATGATGTGATTATAATATGTAAAATAAACGTGGTTTGGAAGAGTTTATGAATATGGTGAAGAAGTGTCAAAGTTTTGAGTGTAAAAGAGCTAGACGCCTTGTAATCGGTCATTTCGGTGACCGACCCTCGTAAGTAATGTATGAAAAGTCCTCACCGAGGCATTATGATGTAATATTATATGGTCTCAGATAGAATGATATCCAAATACGAAAATAAATCGTTCCAAACAAGATATGGTTACTATGAGATGATAGTTATACCATTCGGACTAACAAATGCACCACGACCATAAACCTTAAAAATCGAGTAATCCACAAGTACTTAGATAAATTTATATCTCAATCTTTATGGATGATGTTCCTATCTATTAGGGGACAAGAAAGAACATAAAGAACATTGAAGGATCTGTCTTACGACTTTTAAGAGCTTGATGAATTTTGCCAAATACGCTTTGTAAATTTCGCTTAAAAGAGAAATATTCCTCGTGCACATAGTGTCTTTAGAAGAAAACAATGTAGATCCGACAAAGGACAAAACAATTAAAGATGAAAGACGTCAATGACCTAAAATAAGATCGAATTTTATAGATTGATTAACTACTATTAGAGATCCATTAAAACTCTCTAAGGTAACAAGACCAATAAGATAGTTACCCCAAAATAGAATCAAAATTTCATGGATTAATGAAAGAAAGGCTATGTATTAATATGAGAAAGATAATAACTTATGCATCATAACGACTTAGGCCACATGAGTATAATTTCCCAACTCATGACTTGGAATAGTAATGATGGTATAAATACCAAGTCTTGGAAATTTCACCCTATAACAATAAGTTAAGAACCCTTCACAATATACAAGGATTTAACTCATTCTTGAGCAAAGAAACTTGGATACGTGATAGAAAAGATGGCTCGAATCAAGAAAGATTATAAATATGATAAATGATCACCATGAACAGCTAATGTAGAATCTAATGCCTAAGATATAAAATTCAACCTAAATCATGGTATGTCCTTATAGAAAAGGAAAACTCATCGAAAGGTTAAGAAAACGAGAGCGTAAATAGTCGGAAATCAAGGACGAACATAAGTGGTACCTCACAACCAAAGTGAAATATGACTAAAAAAGAGAATGAAGATGGGAATAGAATACTAATTAAGATAAGAAATGAAGAGTCAAGGATTTTAAGGAGCGTTGGACAATGTTATTGTCTAAAAGAGATATATACATATATTTCCAAGCAATAATAAGCTTAGAAATGAAATCGTGAATGAAGTTCATGATCCTTCTCATACCGCCCAACCGAGCATTATTAAGTGACATTGTGAATTATGAGAAAGGTTAGATAGGAAGGAATGAGATAAGATATAACCATATTGTCGAAAGCGTTGTCTCGGTTACCAATAAGTAAAGGCATTGTATCAAAGGCCTTATAAGAGAGTATAATCTCTAGAACTACACGAATGAAAATAGAATGATATAGAAATAGATCTTGATGATTTTACCAAAGTCATAAAGAAGTTGCATTACTATATGGCTAGTAGTGGATTGACTTCCAATTATGTTTTGTCTCCGCCTATTCGGATGACTCATAGATCCGATAAGTTAGCTCACCGTACATAAAGGAAATCTTATATTTACAAGGAGTACTAGAACTATCGCTTGATAGAGACACCAAGAGTACCCCAGATTTTGAACTAACTCACAAAGAAGTTAGACACGAGATCGAGCCTTAACATAGATGTCCACTCACAGACATATAGACAATCAGAAAGGACAGTATGAACGTTTAAGGATACGATAGAACATAAGTGTTAAACCAAGATGCAAGTGAGAACGTATTGTACCACTTGGTAAGTTTACGACGACCATAGCTACCAAATAACGATCAATGTAGCCTTATGAGTGTGACATAAAAGAATATTGACCACCACTTTATTGTAACAAAGTGGGTGAGCAAAGGTATAAAGTCCCGGCGTCGTAAGGGAAACGACTAAGATATCTACCCAATAAGGCAAAGAATAAGAAAAGCTCGGAGACGAATAAAAGTCTTACGACACGCCAGAAATTTGAACCGCATTTTAAACGCGAGTTAAAGTTTCTTAAGATTTCTCCATCTAGAGAAATTATAAGTTTAGATACAAGAATGTTGAGATCACATTTTATAGGACCTTACGAGCTCCTAACAATGATAAGCCTAGTAGCTTATAGGCGATACTTCAACCACATTTGGAAGAGAAAGACGAAATGTATTTCCACGTGTCGCAGCTTAAGAAATACGAAATTGCCCAATTCACGAAAACCAACATGATGACGTGACCTTTGACTCAGATGAGTTATGATGAAAATCTCGACTAATTTGATCGCATTTATTGAACGATTAAAGAAGCAAGTTCGGGTCTTTTAATGAAAATCCAATGAAAAAAAAAACCATGGACAAAATGAAAACACGTGGAAAGTTATGATGTTATGATGTTAAGATACCCATACTTTATGAGGTATGCAAATTTCGGGACGAAATTTCTTTTAAGGGGTAGATGTAATACCCCATGAAATTAGATGCTAATTACGGTATTTAAAACCCGTAAATTAGAAATTCACGAGATGATTCAATCCATAAGATATCGAATAATGATTTCGATTATTTACGAAGGAATGAATTCTATTTTATATTCATCGAGATTTGTGAATCAAAGAATAGAATGTTATAAAGTGTATCGGCAATATTATTTTAACGTCGATCGCGTATCGATAGTTAAAGTTTCATGAAATTTTCTAAGCAATTAAGCTTAGAATTAAATTCCATTGTTAATGGAATATTTTAATAAAGTGATTACGACTTTATTACGACCTTTTGAGATGAGTCAATAATGAACGTTTTGCAACGTTTTCAAACGTTAACGCTTTGAGATGAAACAAAAGTTTTAATCGATCAAGAAATTATAGGAATTAATTTCCTATGATTAGTATATGTAATTACAGTATTATTTAGCATTAAATCAATGCTAGATCATCAAGATTTGATAGTGACCAATTTTTCAAACGTTTGAAAACCCTAATTTTCGAACTCGGTTTTTATCGCATAAAATGATGCCATTAATTTATCCTATGATATTATCTATCATCTAAACTATATGTTATGATATATATGTCTATTAATGGCATGGAAAATAAAAATTTGACCTATTACAAGTGTGACAAATGAGAGCTCCTAAGTGCTATAACAAAGTGTGTTGTTAATCTTCCCACTATTACATGTATCTATTAAGTGGCAATGTGATTAATTATATATCATAACTAAACAATTAAATACTGATATTTATATATATATATATGTATAAAAATCGTGCATGTGTGTGTGTGTAGAGAGGGAGTGTAAGAGTGTTGTGCATGTGTGTGACAAGTGTAGATGCATGGGAGTGTAGTAACAAATGTCACCCATGCCTACCACCCAACACCCCCATACCTCTCTACCACCACACAAACCCCCAAATTCAGATTGCATTCGTTCCCTTTCTCCTCTCCTCTCCCACTCCATCTCCTACAATGGAGACCCTTTTCCACCATAGCTAAACTGAAAACTGGAAGTTGCTGCACGAACAGTATATTGTGGAATTTATTTTACTAAGTTGTAGTGGTCAGATGAAGGTGAAATTTAAGTATGTTTATATTAAGCATGAATAGTATATATGTATAAACTTTCAAGTCGATCTGATGTGTTTTACTATTTTATTTTTATTTTTCAAAACCACTGCACAAAACTGTGAAATTTTCCATGTTCATCACCCACGGTTCATAATCTTTGTTCCGAGTTTGGCTAATGGTAAAACTCTAAAGTTTGGAATAAGAATAATTCAGCATGTCTAGAAGATGTATGTAAATTTTCAGAATTTTCTAAAAATTTTTACTATTTATTCCAGATTTTACAAGCTAACTGCACAAAACTGTCACTGTAGCGATAGCTTGTGATAAAATATTTTTATCTCCCAATCTATTGTGAATCATTGAGTGAGGCTTTTTCTGGATTAAACTAGACATAAGTGGCTTTTCAATATGATTAGTTGCATTCCCAGATTCCTTATAATGAACTTACGGTGAATTTTTGAAGTTGATACATTACAGTAAGCTTTTTTTGGACAAACTGTCTTAGTGAATTTTTCCATGTAATAGGCTGTTCGAGTATGACTTTTACGTGAGATGTTCAAGACGTTTGTAGTCCGATTTGGACTTGGGTTTCTTCATAAGAAATGTTCCTCACCATGTCTAGTTATGATCTGGAAAGTTTGATCCCAAACCAAGTTTTATAGGTATACCTTTCATCGACCCAAAGTCACCCACTGAAACTGTCCATTTCAACTAGTCAACTTTGAGCTTATGTATTTCTCGATCGTCAGATATTTTCCAGTATGGTCTTCATGAAATATATAGTTCTTGTTACAAGGTTTCGAATTGGTAGCTCTGCGCCATTTTGACATTTTGAGTCAAAAGTTACGAGCCTCGCAAAATCCCTCGTCGTTAAGCTAAAACTGGAAATTCGGAAAAATTTCTAAGTATAGAAGTCAGTTTGAGTTGACCACTTTGAGACCCTATATCTCCAGAACCACGACTCTTTTGGATTTAATTCCTTCTTAGAACTTGTAGTACATGTTTAGAGGTTTCCAGAATGTATCTTTATGCGACCATACGTATTCTGAATCGAGAGTTATGAATCGTCAAAGTACGTCACTTGGGTTAATTTTAAGTTGTTTTGCTGATTTTCAAACACTTAAAATTTGACTAAGTGTAGAACTCCCCTATGTTATATGGTTGATATTAATTCATATTAATGACCATAGTGTATAATAATACGCTATATGAATTTAGAAAATTTTGAAATCATTTGGTAATTTTTGAGAATTACCGAGAGCATTAAAGGAATTATAAGGATTTTTAAATCCTTTTTAATTAAGAGTAATAATATATTATATGTCTAAATATTATTTTGGACATATTTGGAATTTATAAAATTTTATAAACGTAGATCACTATGTTTATAACGAAACGTTATATTTAATAACGTTATAAATGAATAATAAAGATTTATGGATAAATGGATTAATATTTAAGAAAATATTAATAAAGTTCATCGATTTATGTGACAAATCGAGAATTAGGACTTTACAAAAGAAATCGATTGAAATCGATTTATAACATGAATTAGTAAGATTACAATTGAAAGTCAAAATTGTTGACTTTTAAAGTCAACGTCTTTAAATACGTTCGATAAATACGCTAATACGGCGTAAGGCGCACTAATTAGGTAAGAAACCTCATTAGTAAGAAAAGATTTCATAATTGAAATCCTTATATCGATAAGCGATATAAATCGTCGAACGTTTAACCAGGAAGGTTAAAACGATACGGTTGAAAGTGTCTCAAGAGCGGAACGATTCAATTGAAATACGTAATTGAAAAGCGTATCAAATTCATTAAGAATTCAGTTTATATCGATATAGAATATCGAAGTTTATTCTCGACTTTGAGAGTCTCGAAAGCGTGAGCGATGTACTAAAACATCGTTTTACGTAAAGGTGTGGACGCCAACGCGACGGCCGGACGTTGACGAATAATCAAGTTTAAGACGAACAATAGTCCAGATGGGCTTTACTCTACTCAAAAATAAAATGCTTTTGAAATATTTATTTACGATGCTTATTTCAACTGTTGATAAAATGTTTACATGATTACCTGCCAAAAATGTTTATGTTTTGTGTATGTATCCTATCCGGAATGAATGATATGAATGTGTTGGGTCGCTCCCAACTTATGAATGAAATCGATATCGGATCCTATGCTGGAAGGACAATACCTGGCTAGGATTAACGTGTACACCTAAGGTGACTGTGTGCTATAAGGACAATTCACGGCCGGTCACGGCGTCGTAGAGGGAGGCCTCCTTCACGATGTTCGACTATGATGATATGATGAAATGATGTTAAGGGATATGGATCATACACACCAGAAAAATGCCTGGCCAGGCAATGATTTTTGAGAAATGATGAAAATGATTTTAGTAAGCACAAGGCATTTCAACTAAAACACTTGTGTCTTACCATAATATTGGCAGTGTAATTCAAGAAAATAAAATGTTTTTGGCATGAGTTCACTGAGTGCATTCTTGTACTCAGCTCTGCATGTTTGTTTTTAAATGTGCAGGTTGAGCAGATGATGGATGGAGCAGTGTTGAGCAATAGGATTATTGTCGCTGAAAAGTTTATACCTTGATAGTACATCGTCATATGTACTTATCACATGTATTCCGCTGCAAGAACCTAATTTATGTACTAGAGTCCAAGAACATGCTTGACATATGTATTACGGCTTTTGTTAATGAGAATCTCCCTGTTTATTTATACTGTTTAGAGTTACAATCCTACTAAATCGTACTTAGGATCTAGGGGCGTGACGAGGAAGCGATGGTGCGGGACCATCCAGTGCGACCTCGTGAGGACGATTCGGATGGGAAGGCGACTCAGAGAGGAGGAAGACCACGAGGAAGACGCGGAGTAGGAAGGAACTCGTGAAGGCGTTAGCGACGTTTTAATTAGAAGTTGTTTTGTTATGACTAGCATGTGTGCTAGCTTTTCCCTTTATTTCAAGATCTTGTGGTTCTAGAACTCGAAAAAAAATTTAGGCCATGTGGGCCCGAACCACTCGCTATTTCTATTTTTCCTGTGATTCTCGATGTTGGACATCTCGTTTTTGACAAACCTGGTTTATCTATCTACATATATATTTTGACCCAAGTGGGGCTTTTTGGTGACAATTGTCTATGTTAAGGATGAGTTGTTTTATTTTGATATCGCTTTGAGAAGAAGCTATGAAAACCTTATGTTGTTAAGTTGTAAGCGTTGAGTAATTAACGATAATATGTTTTATATAATGAATGCCTCAGAAGAAACCCAGCGAGAACCCGAGGTGAGGAAGACCTAGAGGAAGGGGTAGAATCCCCAAGCAAGAACAAGAGGATAATCCCCAACCACCGCCTCCACCTCAACCCAATCGCAGGATCGAAGAACTATTTCTAAGGCAAAACCCTCCTGTTTTTAATGGAAAAGGGAGCCTAGAAGAAGCCGAACAATGGGTTAGAGCCATTGAGCGGTTTTACCTTCTTAAGATGCACGGCACGGGAAAGGTCGTCGTGTGTTACCTTCCAAACTAATTGGACCGCCTAACCACGGTGGGAGGCGGAAAGAAGACTTTTACAGCCGAACAGCTAGAGGAATTCTCGTGGGAGGATTTCAAGAGGGAGCTGTATGAGAAGTACATCCCAAAGAGCTATAAGAGGAAGAAGGAGCATGAATTTATCCTGCTAAAGCAAGAAAGGATGTCAGTGACCGACTATGATCGCACCTTCTGCGAGATGTCGAGATATGCACCCGAACTGGTGGACACCGACTTGAAAATGTCGGAAAAGTTCAGGTCAGGGCTAAGAATGGAGATACGCATGTCTCTTGCCACCACGGAGACCTATCTTTGCTGAAGCTCTCGCACGAGCTTTGGATATTGAGGCGCCATGATCGAGAATAAGTCGATGTCGTCTCGTGCACACGGTAATTTGACAAAGGAAAAGGGAATCGAGCCCAACCGCGGAATAACAACCGCGAAACTATGGAGAAGCAAGTCACAGCCTTGGCAAGGAAACACGGCAGCAGGACAGAGCCGGAAGAGAGCGACTTATGCTCCACCGCAAGGGGACCACAGAATGAGCAGTCGAGGCACCTCAATGCCCTAGATGCCATAGAGCACACAAGGGTGTGTGCTCGGCAAACGTGGTGTTGTTATAAGTGCGGGCAACGGGCATTACGCCAACAATTGCCCGGTGTCACGTTCGGATATAAGGCCGAACCGGTAAGGCAATGCTCGGCCACTAAAGCTATATACCAACCCCACCGCCACAACGGTTCCAAATTTCAACCCCAACAACTCGGTGGCAACAACACCAGCAGATGGTGCGGCAACCACAATGGCGGCGCAAGAACAACAACCTCCGCAACCGCAGTGGCAGCCACCGCCTCAACAACAGCAGAGGCGGCAACCACCGCGCCAACGCCAGCAGCGGAAGCAACAGGCCAGCAAGTGTCCGAATCAACAAGAACCAGCGCCCGTCACCCTCGGCGGCTCAAAGTTAGAGCCTACGCCTGCATAGAAGGCGAGCTAACAAAACCGAAACTTGGCGGTATGGGAGTTCTACTCAACCTACCGTTATAGTATTGTTCGATCACGGTGCTTCGCGTTCTTTTATTGCAAAATCATGCGTAGAAATGCTTTGGGCTTTAGGTCGAAAGGTCAAGCCAGATATGAGAATCTCATCGCCTATAGGAGGGATTATGACCGTCACACACGTTTGCTCGAACTAGAGTTAACATTAGGATCATCCGAGGTTACGGCTAACAATCTAAGCGTAATACCCATGGATGATGTAGACATAATCCTAGGAATGGATCGTTAGCTAAGAATCATTCCACGATTCTATGTAAGGAAAGGAAAATTTCGTTTCACTTTCACGACAAGAAACTACGCATTTCACGGGATCAAGATGGGAAGAAGAGTCCGATAGTATCGACACTACAAGCTAGGAGGATGATGAACCGGAAGGGATGCCATGCATTCCTTGTTTATTTGAACAAAGAGGATAAACCTGAAGCGCGGGTAGAAGACATTGAAGTCGTCCAAGAATTTTTGGACGTGTTTCCCGAAAATCTACCAGGACTGCCTCCTGATAGACAACTAGAGTTTACCATCGACTTGGAGCCCGGATCAGCCCGGTGTCGGCGCCCTATAGGATGGCCCCAAAGGAGCTAGAAGAGTGAAAATCCAAATCCAAGAGCTTTTGGATCTAGGATTCATTAGGCCGAGTGTTTCACCTTGGGGGCGCTGCTTTGTTTGTTAAGAAAAAGGATGGTTCTTTGAGGATGTGCATCGATTATAGAGAGCTAAATAAGATGACACTAAAGAACAAATACCCTTTACCCAGAATTGATGACCTGTTTGATCAATTGCGAGGAGCAGGTGTATTCTCGAAAATTGATCTTAAGTCAGGATACCATCAGCTGAAAATACGGTCTGAGGATGTACCTAAGACTGCATTCCGAACCAGATATGGCCACTATGAGTTCATAGTTATGCCATTCGGATTAACCAATGCACCAGCCGTATTCATGGACCTCATGAACAGAGTATTTCATCCATTTTTGGATAAATTTGTTTTGGTCTTCATAGATGATATCCTTATTTATTCAAAGAATGAAGAGGATCATAGAGAACATCTAAGAACGGTTTTGCAAACCTTGAGAGATGAAAGACTCTTTGCTAAGTTTAGCAAATGTGAGTTTTGGCTGAAGGAAGTTATGTTCCTTGGACACATCGTGTCTGCTGAAGGCATAAAAGTAGATCCAGCCAAAGTAGAGGCCGTGCAAGAATGGAAATCACCAAAGACTCAGCACGAGATTAGAAGTTTCCTAGGATTAGCTGGTTACTATAGGAGATTCATCAAGGATTCTCCAAAATTGCAAGGCCAATAACCCGCCTACTTGGAAGGGAATCAAGTTTAATTGACCGATGAGTGCGAGACGAGTTTCCAAATACTCGAGGAAAATTGACGGTGCACCAGTTCTAGCGATCCCGAAGCGGACAAGGGGTATGTGCTCTATCTGAGACGCATCTAAGACCGGACGGGTTGTGTTTGATGCAAGAAGGAAAAGTGATAGCTTATGCATCCCGACAACTCGGACCCACGAACCGAACTACCCAACCCATGATTTGGAATTAGCGGTATGAGTTCATGCACCGAAAATTTGGAGACACCATCTCAACGGTGTGAGATGTGAGATCTTCACGGATCATAAAAGTTTGAAGTATTTCTTGAACAAAGAGATCGAATATGAGGCAAAGAAGATGGCTTGAATTAGTAAAGATTACGACCGTGGTATTAACTATCACCCGCAAAGCGAATGTAGTAGCCGATGCCTTGAGTCGTTAGAGCCATACCAAGTTAGGATGTCTCTTTATACAAGAGGAAAAACTCGTTGAAGAGTTTGGTAGGATGAGGATTGAACTGGTGGAACCACCTGAGACAATTGTGGTCGTGTCGCTACACTCACACGGCATCGACCTAAGAAAAGGATTGTCGAGAGAAAGGATGGAGGAAAAGTTGGAAAAGATCCGAGAAAGCCTAAGGTCCAAGGATTCAGAATTTCTAAGAGGCGCGGATAACGCCTTATTATTTGAAGGAAGGATATACGTTCGACGACGCAGCGCTTGAGCGAAATCATGAGTGAGGCTCACGATCGCCCTACACCGCCCACCCACCAAGATTAAGATGTACAAGACCGAAGGAAAAGTTTTTGTGGGAAGGCATGAAACGAGACATAGCTTCTTTTAGAAACGCTATCTTGTTTGTCAACAAGTGAAGGCACTACACCAACGTCCATACGGAAAGTTGCAACCATTGGAAATCCACGAATGGAGTGGGATGATATAACCATGGATTTCGTTCACGAGCTTACCCAAGTCGAGAAGATAAACACGGCCATATGGGTAATTGTGGATAGACTTACCAAAAGTGCTCACTTTCTACCTATTCAAAGCACTTATGGATCGATAAGTTGGCCCACCATGCGTTAAGGAAATTGTACGACTACATGGGTGCCAAAATCTATTACCTCGATCGAGACTCCAAGTTCACATCCAGATTCGGATTAGCTTGCGAGAGAGAACTGGTGCGAGATTAAATTTCAAGACAACATTCCACCCACAAACCGATGGACGATCGGAAAGAACGATCAAACGCTTGAAGATATGCTTAGAACCGTAATTTTGGATCGAGGTGCAAATGGGAAGATATTTTACCTCTTGTCGAATTTGCTTACAACAACGCTATCAATGACGATCGGCATGGCCCCACACGACGCCTTGTATGGCAAGAAGAGTAGATCACCACTTTATTGGGATGAAGTCGGTGAGAGAAAAGTCATAGGGCTCGATGCGTTGAGCGAAATGATCGAGATCGCTCGGCTGATTAGGCCGAGGATAAAAGAGGCTCGGGATGACCATCTTCTGACCGATACGCGTGATCAGAAAGCTACGCTTTGAGGATGGAGACAAAGTATTTCTTAAGGTCTCTCCATCGAAAGGGATTGTCGAGTTTGGCACGAAGGAAGCTTAGACCCGTTTTATAGGACCCATGAGATCCTAGAGAGGATAGGTCCATGAGCTTATAGGTTGGCTCTTCCGCCAAACCTGGGAATGTCCATAATGTTTTTCACGTATCGCAATTACGAAAATACGTTCACGACCCGAGCATGTGATTCATCAAGACGACGTGATCCTCGAGCGGACATGAGCTATAAGGAAGAACCCGCACCATACTTGACCACAAAGTTCAAAGAACTACGAGCAAGTCGATTCGGTTAGTCAAAGTCTTTGTGGAGACACCACGACGAGAGAAGCCACGTGGGAGCTTGAAGGCGATGAGGAAAAATACCCGATCTATTTTGCTAGAGGTATACAAATTTCGGACGAAATTTTTCGTGAGTGGTGGAATGTAATATTCCAAAGAAACGAACATACGATTACGGTATTCTAAACCCATAATTGTGGTTTTCTGGTATATTATTTTACGACATCGAATATTGTGATTTCGATACGATATTGTTATAACGAATTCCTTTTCATAATTCACTAAGGATTGTGAATTGAAGGATTGAAATATTACGAAATGACTCGTCGATATATTTTAACGTCAAACGCGTATCGAGCGTCGAAGATTTCATGAAATTTTACGGCGAAGAAGCTTGGAATTAATTTCCATCTTAATTCCTTCATTAAATAGAATATATTTATTTAGTGAGTATGAACTTATCTGCGACCATTTTGAGATGAGTCGATTTTGAACGTTTTGAGACGTTTTGAGCGTCGGCGTCTGAGACGTTTTGAAAAATGAGTTTAATGCTTAGGAAATTATAATAATTAATTTCCTATTATTATTTTATATAATTACAGTATTAATAAATATTAAAATCGAATTTTAGCATTTAAAATTCGATTATTTTCGAAAGTGAATTTCGAAAACCCTAAACTTATAAATTAGGGTTTGATCACATGAAATGATACCATTAAATTATCATATGATACCTAAACTATATAATATGATATATATGGATATTATTAAGCATTAAATCAGATTTTTAACCATAGAATTCGATGGTTTCAGTTTTTATAAAATTGAAACCCTATTTTGAAATTAAGGTTTTATTGCATGAAATGTGTAATAATTTTATCCTATGCTATTATTTAATATCTAAATCATATATTATGATATATATGATCGAAAATTACATGAGTATCAATAATAGGTGTAATTTATATTTTAAAACCTATTTTTCCAATTTTGTTATCGGTAATTTCGAAATTAAGCTATGTGATGATTTAATTATTTTTATGACATGTATTATATATCTATGACCTATTATATGATTAATACAATATATTAGGTGTAAAATAAAATAAAATCAGCCCCTTGAACCCCCATGCCTTGGTTATGCTTCACCCTTCCCATTACACAATGATTTCACTTTCTAAATTGCCCAATGCATGGAGAGCATCTTTAACACTCTTAATCATCATCTTTCCCTTCCCAAGGGCTGCATTATTTGTGAGAGAGAGAGAGAGAGAGAGGGGCGCCGAGAGAGAGGGAGAGAGATATAGGGAACCCTTCACATTTTTTCTCCCATTTCATACTCCATTCTCACTCAACACACTCAACACTCAAAACACTCTCTATTCTCTCTTTTCTTCAGCCCAAAACCGAGAGCCATCCCTCTCTATTTTCAAATTTTTCTTCTTCCTTCTTCTTCATTTCTCCACCAAGTTTGAATATCCACATTGTGCTTGTCATTCTATTCCATTTTCAAAGGTAAACCAAGGACCAATAGCTTCGATTTTTCATCTCCTTTGTTCTAAAATTTTCGAAACTGTTTTAATATATATGTATAGGTTTCGAAAGTTTTATATAGGTTAATATGTGTTTAAATGTTCTTGAGCATGAGCTATTGTTTATATATGTGTTCTTGAGGATTTTATTTTGAAAATATATGAGAAATATGTTTAGATGAACATAGGACATGGTATATGAAATGTATGAATGTATCTTGCCTATATTTATAATTTTCGAAACCCAAGCATGAACTAATATAGTTTTCGAAAATTTTATAAAATGTACCAAAATGACCGAATGCTTCTTAAGTATTTTAAGCATGTATTATTGATCTATGTTATGATTTAAGACTATGGTATTGATTTAACAATTTTTGGAAAACCCTAGCTTAAATTTTGTTAAATACCGTGAGCTACATATGTATGTACCTTGATGTATAAAATTTTATTTCAAGTTTGTAATGACATAGTAATGCTTTAGAGCCTTGATTATATGTTCTATGATTTAATTAGAATTTTTGAAAACCATATGCTATAATTCTTGAAAATACCGTGAGCATTATAGTTATATAGGTTAGTGTATGATTTTATTTTTGAACATGCAATGGTGTATTAATGCTTTAGTATATTGTTTATGTATTGTGTGAATTTATTAGAATTTTTGGAAATCAAATACTAATTTAAATCAAATAAGCCGTGAGATTTGAGCTCTTGAAGGTGATGATTTAATTAGTTTTGATAAATATTATGATGTTATATTAGTATACTATAGTGTATAAACATAGTATATAATTGTTGGAATTTTTGAAAATCAAATAACATTTTGAATCAAAAATAGCCGAGAGCTATTGAGCTCCATATGGTGATGATTCAAATATTTTTGGTTGATGTTATGATGTTACAATGTTATAGTATAATGTTTAATCATGTTGGAATTTATTTGGAATTTTTAGAAATTGTTTGCTAATTATTTGGTAATTATCTTGTAATTACCGTGAATAATGCTATATATTATTAAATGAATGGTTATGGTGAACTATAGGTTACATTGGTGATGTATATTGATGTTGGGATATTATACTATGTATATTTCAATTTTGGGAATTTTTGGATAATTATTCCCTAATTATTGAAATTACCGTAAGTATATATAGGTATATATATTAATAAATAGCAAACAATACCATATGGATTTTATAAATTCATATTCTGGACCATAGTGTATAATAATGCACTATATTAATTTAGAAATTTTTCAAAAGTCATTTGATATTTTTAAGTTAATTATCGAGATTTTCGATAATTAATAAGGATTTTTAAATCCTTTTTAAATCAGTTTATTAATAAAATATATGTTTAATTAATATTCTGGACATAATTAAATTTTACAAAATTTTATAAACATAGATTGCTATGTTTGAGACAAACGTTTATTTTATAACGTTTTAAAACCGAAAATACGTGTTTTAATTATAAAAAGGTTTATTAAATGCGAAATTATTTATAAGTCCTCGATTTATGTGATAAATCGAATAATAGGACTTTACGTTTTCAAATCGATCAAATTCGATTTATAAAACGAAATAGTAAGAAATTACTATTTGAAAGTCAAAATTGTTGACTTTGTTGACCAGTGTTGACTTCGTTGACTTTTTAAGTCAAACGTACGTTCACACGATTGACGAATACGCCAGTACGCGTAAGATATACTAATTGAGTATGATACCTCATTAGTAAGAAAATATTTCACAAATGAAATCCATATATCGAAAACGATTTATCGTTGAGCGTATCTCGAGGAACGAGAACAATTCAATCAGATACGGGTTGAGGCGTATTAATTCACTAAGGAATTCATCTACATCGATATGAAATATCGAAGTTTATCTTAGCTTTGGAAGTCTCGAGAGACTTGAGCGACGCACTAAAGCCTCGCTTTTCGTAAAGGCGTGGGCCGCAAACGCTTGATCGGATTTTGATGAGCGATCGAACTAGGACTTTTACAACAAACCATAGTCCGGTGGGCTTTATCTTTAAAATGTGGGCCTTTTCTTACCCCACTAAAATTTGCTTTCTTGTTATTCCAAAATGAGTTTATTCTGATACTATTCTACAACCGTTATCAAATGTTTTATTTCATTACACGCCAAAATATTACATTTTGTGTATGGATCTGTCATTTGCCGGGTAGAAATTGTGGAGATAGTTGAAACTTTATTATGACGAGTTATGTCATTTGGGTCGCGCCCAACCTTTTAAATGTTGGGTCTGTGCGGGATGATAAATGCACGCTAGGATTGGCGTGAAGGTTGGAACTATACGTTGTGTTAACATATGCTTGTAGAGTGTTGTCTGTTGTCTGGATTACTGACGGTCACGGCGTCGTATATGGGAGGCCTCACTCTCGACGTTTAATTTTTGAATCTTGTTATGAATTGTTACTATGAGATACGGACCATACACACCAAGAAAATGCTCGGTCGAGCTATGTTTACTGACGAAAATGATTTGGTAAGCCTGAGGCATTTTTAACTAAAACCACTGTGACTTACTCGATATTGGCGGTAATTTAAATGTTATCAAATGTTTTCGGCAATAGTCCACCGAGTGCAATTTCTTGTACTTAGCCACCGCATGTTTGTTTTAAATGTGCGAGGTTGAGCTCTGATGGTGATGATGGGGAATGTGTTGAGGAGTCCGTGTCCTCGACCGATTTATCTTGAATTTGTGGTTTATACCTTGAATGCATATCGTCGTATATGTATTCACACACTTTCATTGCTACACTCGAACTCCTTTATTTATGCTTTATGTTTATGAACTATTGAAGTCCATCGGATCGAGGCCAGTTTTGGGGTCCGATGGCTAAACCTTTAAAACCTTTATGACATCATCTCGTATTACATTCAAGCATGTTAGTTTATTTTTATGCATCTCTATTTTATCCATGTAACCCCAAAATATCTGCTCCTAGTATTAGTCGCCCTCCAGTCCAGGTTGGTCCGGAGTGGGGTCGTGACATGGGCACACTGACCGAGTGTCAGATTTATTTTTGGTGAAAACAACACACCAAAATTCCCAAGCTTCTTGTGAATTTAGGTGTTGGATAGAGGCGAAGCTTGGGAATATGTTTTACCACTCATTGAGTTCGCCTACAATAATAGCTATCAAGCAATGATTGATATGGCACCATATGAGGCACTATATGGGAAGAAATGTCGATCACCGCTTTATTGGGATGAAGTGGGTGAAAGGAAAATTTTAGGGCCTGATACAGTAGAGGAGATGATCGAAATTGTTCGCCAAATTAGGCAAAGGATAAAAGAAGCTCAAGATAGGCAAAAATCTTATGCTGATACACGTAGATCTGAGCTAGATTTTGAATGTGGCGATATAGTGTTCCTTAAAGTTTCACCATCAAAAGGGATCGTAAGATTTGGAGTGAAAGGAAAGTTAAGGCCACGTTTCATAGGACCTTATGAAATTCTTAAACGGATAGGTCCTGTAGCCTATAGATTGGCACTTCCGCCAAGTTTGGGCAATGTCCATAATGTGTTCCACGTGTCACAATTGAGAAAGTACGTGTATGATCCAAAGCACGTAATCCATCATGATGATGTGATTTTGAACCCCGATATGAGTTATGTGGAAGAACCTACGGCTATCTTAGATCGTAAGGTTCAACAGTTGAGGAACAAATCAATATCATTAGTGAAAGTCCTATGGAAACACCATGGACAAGAAGAGGCCACGTGGGAACTCGTGGACGCCATGAAAGAACGATACCCCGAACTTTTCCAAGGTATGCAAATTTCGGGACGAAATTTGTTTTAAGGGGGGTAGAATGTAATATCCCGCAATTTTAATGCTTAATTACGATAATATAAATCGTAATTAGGGTTTTAGCCTCAATAATTAAAAATCCTAATCAGTCAATGCTCGACTTTGACTAAGCATAATTTGATAATTTCTGTGTGATATTCACTGACGCTTAGTGAATTAAGGAATGCAGCTTCTGCTATTCCTTCGAACGTATATTTCTAACGTCGATAAAATTCGACAGTTAAACTTTACGATATTTTCTAAGCATTAAGGCTTAGAATTTGAATTCCCTACCATTTATAGAAGTAAATTGAGTAATTCCAACTTAATATGAACGTTTTAGAGATAATTCAACTATTAACGTTTGGAGACGTTTCAAACGTCTACGTTTAGAGACGATTCGATAAATTGGTCTAATGATCATGGAATTTTAATATTTAAATTCCTATGATTATTTTAGGATATAAGAGCATTATTTATCATCAAAATAATGCTAGATAATTAAGGAATAAAAAATTGAACAATAAAGTTAATTTCGAAAACCCTAATTTTCAAATTAGGGTTTTATAATTAAAATTGTTCTAAATATTTTCCTATGATTTAATTCATCATCTAGAATATATAATATGTCACATAACTATATATTAGCTATTTAATACAAGAAAATAAAATATTTGGATTATCCTATGATTTTCGAGAAAACATTAGGGTTTCAAAGTGTGAAATTAATTTTAATTATTATCCAATTGATGATTTATCATAATTATTATATTAATATGATATTATTATGGATAATATGAGTTGTATAGCAACTTGCACAAGTTGGGTGACAATTGTACCCAAAAGTGCCGAAAATTTCATGAAATTCTATGTGATAAAATTATCTTATACCATGCTTTGAATTATGTGAGGATAAGATAAGATCTTATCATGTTATTAGGTGTAAATTAGTAGTAGTATCCAATTTAAACAAGTAACCTAAGGTGGATCCTTATCATGGCCGAAATTATTGAATTTATAAGGTTGGAAATTTTGATTTCACACCTTATAATAGTGACACATGTGATAGTTGAAATTTTTGACTTTTCAAACTTGACTTTATTATATAATAATAATCTAGTATATGATATGGAAAAAATAAATTTTACCCTAAGCTATAAGGTATAGCCGAAAACAATTTATATATATTATAAAGTTGTAATTTATTTATTTAATGACAACTATGATCCAATGTATTAATTAAAGAGATAAGATGACATAATAAAGTGTTATATGATAAGATAAAATTTTGTCCACTTCCATCAAGTGGTGGCCGAAATTTTTGACAAATTAAAGTGGGATAATAATTGTTATTTCATGTAATAATTACACTACAACTTGATTAATTCTATAAATTGGGGATGGGATCAAAATTTCTCCCATTTTGAACCCCTAAGAACCGAAACATAGTGAGAAAAATTTGAGAGTCTTCATCAAAGTTTAATCCCAAACTTAGTTCAAATAAACCTTCGCCGATTAAATCAACTCCGATTAAAAGGTTAAAAATCTTACGAGCTTAGTATACATGCTAGAATTTTCGAATTTCATCCGTTAAATTTCATGTTATAAGTTTAGTTTATTTATGACATTTTCGAAAATTATGATTCATGTACTAAAGTGTTTAGAAATCATGTTTATAGGATATCCTTAAGCTTAAATTATGATTATATTACAAAGTTACGCATGGTATCAAATTCTACATGTTGACCGAATACTTGAGGGTACCATATGTTGATGATTATGATTTTTAATTGTTGATTTGAGCATGAAATCATGATCTAGAGTATTAAATATGCTTATATGAATTTATGTGAAATTTTTGGAAAACTATAGCACATAAATATATATATACCGAAAGTTTTGAAAAAAATAAAATGATAAGATATAATTCATGTTTAAGTGTTAGTATAGCATATTAAGGGTGTAGATTCATAATATATGGTTGTTTGAATTTATTGGAGTTTATAAAAATTATTTTGACCTAAGTCAAAATTTCGAAACTTGACCTTAGTAAATTTTAATGAATAGTTCATAATTGATAAAAATTATGTTATAGTGATGATATATGGTAGTGATTATGTGTTATATGATTTAATTAGAATTTTTGAAAAATGTTTAATTGGCTTTTTGAAATTTCCGAAAACATTTGATAAAAATTAAATGATGTATAAATTTTATTTGATCAATATAATTACATATTATTGATCCTATGTTAAAATAGAGTGTTATGTGAATTTATGGGAATTTTTGCACAAGTCTAAGATAATTATTTCATAAATACCAAAAACTATATAATATAAGTATTTATGTTTTAAATTTATTTTATAAGGTATAATCACATAATATATGTTCTAAAATGATGTTTTAGACGTACTATGATTTTATGTGATTGTTAGAACATGAAATACTATGTTTACGTCAATTATTTGATTAAGTGACGTAAGATTAGAATTAAAGTGTTATATGTGAATTTAATTATGTTTATGCATATTATTAAGCATGATTGTTGGAAACCGTGAAAAATCGAGACTTATGATATTAGGATTGAAATCGAATTAAAGTTGAAAATTATATATGTATTAATTTCGAAATATATATATATGTATATTAGAAAGTCAAAATAATTAATAAAAGTCAAAATGTTGACTAAAGTCAACATTGTTGACTAAAAGTCAAAATGTTGATTGAAAAGTCAAAATATTGACCAAAAAGTCAAAATTACACGAAATACGAGAATACGTGATCAACGTGATGTGATACATCTAGTAGGAGTGCGATTAACGTTGATTAGATACGTTAAGACGTATAAAACGTACTAAGTTGATTAGAAGGAATTCAGAATATCAATAAATTTTGACGAACGTAACCAACGTACTAAAATGATTTCTTACGTCAAGGTAGGACGTGGGTTTGAACGCTGATCTAGAAAGGAAACCGTAAGAGAAGCTATATGAGGTGGGCTTTACTCGAACTGATTTATTTATTCTGCTTTCTTCAAAATGCAAAGTATTTACGTATAATGCTTTCAGTTGAGAAATGATTATGAACTGTTGTTCAATTACCTGCCCAAAGTGTTTATGTTTTATGTCTGGATCCTATCATGAGATGGTTAGCGAACCATGAAAATTTATGAGTTGTTGGGTCGCTCCCAACTTTATAGAAAATCGATATCGGATCCTATGCTAGATGCGAAATTCTAGCACGGATTAACGTCACACCATAGGGTATTCGTGTGCGATAGCAACATCTTCGGTTGATCGCGGCGTCCGTAGAAGGAGGCCTACTTCTGGCGTGAACGAGTTATGAGAAAGTTATATGAAAGTGATACGGATCATACATACCGTAAAATGCCCGCCGAGGCGATCTTTTGAGAAATGATAAAGTGTTTTGGTATTCACGAGTTATTTCAACTAAAATCCTCGTGTTTTACTAAGGACGATGTAATTTAAAGAAAGTGTTTTCGCATGAGCCCACCGAGTGCAATCTTGTACTTAGCCGCATGTTTGTTTTAAATATGCGAGTTGAGCGTGATGGATGGTGAAGTGTTGAGCGATCGGAGTTTTATCGATATAGTATAGCCTTGAATTCATATAAATCATATATGAATTCACATGTTTTCCGCTGCTTGAAACATTCAGTTATATTTTGAATATTGATGCATATTACCGTCAGATCAGTCGAACACTTTTGTTAAGGATCTGTTGGTCTAGTTTGTATGACATACGTTGCGTGCTTATCTATAATGGTTTGAAGTCACTTGAGTTTGGTTGTCATTTCCTATTCAATTCTGTATTCAATTATCATTAAGACCCGTTAATCCCCGTTTACGAGTCCCAGTCTCTGCTAATCCGTACTTAGGATTGGCGGGCTGTGACAAAAATATAATATGTTCAAGTGAACAATAATGTTGCTAAATTCGATAATTATTTCAATTACAAGGACCAAGCAAGGACAAGGGCATTCTAAAGGACGAGAAGGAGAAAATTCTTGATTGACGACGTGTCGGGTAGGTTTTCTTCTCTTTAATGTATGTTGGATATTGAATATTTCATTTATATCATGCACATCATAAATCATGAGAATTGTTGAAAATAATATCATGTTATATTTTGAGCATAAGATCGTGTATCTTGTTGAATATAAGATTGTGTTTATTGTTGAATATAAATGCATGTTGTTTGTTCAGTGTGAGATTAAGTTATTATTGAGAATAAGTTCATATTACCTATCTACGGAAGAATTTTGTTAATGATCGGGAAGTTATAATTTCCGGGAAGTTTATAAATATACCGGCAATGACCAAAAGTTTAAAATTATATAGACCGGTCAAGGTATTAAGAAGGTGGCCTACATTACCGAACAAACGTAGATAGGGCAGGACTGTGATTGGTAACATTCGGGTCCAACATATGAAGATAATACCAGTATAGTACAATACTACGTTAGCTTGCATTGTTGTAATAGTATAAAATTATTGTCGCTGAAAATTTATTCAGGGATTAATTATTTCAACACTTATGATGAGAAAGTTCGGTAAGTCGTTCAAGTTTAATCTTTGTCGAAAATCTATTGAGTATTTGTTGATACTCACGTTCTACATTTTTCTTTATGCAGGTTGAGCTCGGAGATGACGATGGATGAGCATGCTGAGTTAGGGTTCTTTTGTTGTAATTATTATTATGCCCTGAATGTCATGTCTTCACACATGACATTCAACCATCCTTCCGTTGTCAAACTCATATGACCTTGACGTTATCTTTTAATAACCTCTTTTATATATATATATATATATATGTGTGAAACCTTTAAATGTTAACTTTGAGCTTTATGGTTGGTCGTTGATTAGTTAGTTAAACTTATTTGATTCTTGGGGATATTTCAAATTAGAAGTTAATATGTTTTACCTTAATCCATTCATTACCTGATTACTTAGTTAATTACTTAATTAAGTAGTCGGGTCGTGACACATCGTGTGGAAGCGGACTATTTGATCCGACTTCCCGAACTTAATCTCGAGACTTGATGTAATACCCAGCAGTTTTCGCCTTAAGAAAATCCAGTAATATAAATACTGAGACGTTACGTAGGTCCCTAGTTCCCGGATAAGAAAACTCTTGTAATGTTTAAAAAAATTGCATGGTTTCTAAAGTATCAAGTCTCATGGGTGAATTGAAAATTCATGAGGTTTTAAAATTTGATCCGGCGCGATCAATAAATGAATGATTTCGAAAAATTTATATTTGAGGCATGAAAGATTCGAAAGTCACAACATGCATATCATATGACGTGATTGTTTAAATTACGTGGAGTATTATACCATATGACATATAAAATTATAATGTCCTATAGTAATTCGAATTATTTCGAATTTCAAAGTATACGTCGATTTTTATTCTCGATTGAGCATATACAAGTAATTATAATTAATTACTATATGAAAGTATATGATATGCTATTATATGTCAAGATATGTATTTTATTAGATATGTGTGTGTGCCTTGTGTGTGTATCATGTGTGTGGACTAGTAATAGTCCACACAACATTTTGATGTGTGATATTATTTATTATCAAATAGTTAAAGATATTTTAGATTCAAAATCAGCCATAAGGGGGTCTAAGTGGTGGAAATGATTGCTAGGAGAGAGGGTGTAAGAGTATGTAAGAAAGTATGCACATGTATTGGTGCATGTCATATCATAACCACAATCATACATTGCTATCCATCTATCCTTATGAATGACAAGCCCATCCCACACACTCATTCAGATTTTTATCTCCCAAGGAGAGTCATTCTCTCCCTTAATCCCCAATTTTCGTAGCCTCTTCCTCCCTATCAAAACACCATTTTCTTCCATTTTCAAGCTCAAACATGGAGAAAACTCCTTCTATCCTCAAGCACCACCAAGGCAGCCCCTTTTACACCATATTATCATCCTTTTCAAGAGATTGGATGGAGAAGAAAGAGCTAGGAAGAAGAAGGAAGAGAGTTCGAAGGAGGTAGAGAGTGAGAGAGACGTTTATGGAAGCTTGTAGAGGTAATGGCTTTTCTCTATTCCTTTTCTTGTAATGACCTACTATTTTTCTTGTTGGAGGTGTCATCCTTAGTTTCATATTAGTTTTAAGTTGTTGGTGGTGGTGGTTGTTGAAAATAATCGGTGGAAGGGAGATGGATACGCGAGAATGGAGTCTCGATGTCATATATGTGTAGTGTTGTGTTGATATGTGTTGGTATGTGACTTTGGCTTGTCAAAATGTTGTTGCATGTATGATCTAGCAAGAGATATATGTTCCAATATGTTCATATGACGTTTTTATGGAAGCCTATAAGTTTTCTAATCTTGGAATCATGTGTAGCAATTTATTTTCGAAGTATATGAAAACTGCAGTGAGCTATCCGAAAATATGGAAAGTGGCGTGATGTTTTTGACTATGTTAAAGTGCTTGGATAATTCTTTGTTTTAAACCATATGTATATATATGAGTATTTAATACGCATACCAAATTTCAGCTCCATATGAGTTCATTTGATATTTTTCAAAAATTCTCTTTTGAAGTTGCGCTTTTCTGCCGAGAGAAAGATAGACTTGGGCATAAAAATTATTTCTCCCAAACCATGATGAGTATTTCACTAAAACCAGATCACTTATAAAATAGACACATAGAGCTTTGATTTAGTACCTGTTTCATAATTTTTGACCTATTAGTTTGGCCGTGGTGATTTTTACAAAATAAACAAACGCCCAGTGGCTTTCCGAAAATATACTGGGACTATTCTGTTTTAAAGAGAAATCTCATAGGGTTACGGAACGATTCTGGATACCAAATTTTTATGGAATATAGAAGAGTTCATTATCTTTCCATAATGACCACTCTCATATTTTTTTGATAAATACACGATTTACTATGAATTTTGAATTCAGTCGTCTTTTATAAAATGAGAAAGTTCTCAGATTTAGTCAAATTTTCTCTAAGTGTTGGAAAAACGTGAGAAAACCCATGTTTGTGAGTTTTTATGACTTATGAAGGGTGTTAAGGGTATTATCACCTAAGTATAAGTATATGAGTATGATTCATGATTTTTGAGACTAAGTATCCAATCTTAATATTTATAAAGTGAATAAAGTGTGGACATGGTCTAAGTACTTATGTGTGCATATATGTCTAAACATGACTACGTGACAAATAAATATGCATCACGAAATGAGCATATGTTTTATCAAGGCATGACTTCGTATCATGGTAAATCAATAAAACATGACATAGGGCCATGATGCATCCTTGTTTTTAAAAGTGACATCAAGCTTTGCAAAGTCATGATTTCAAAGAAATATAAGTATTGAACTTGTGATAAAAAAAAACGTGCGTTGCATATGCGTATTCATCATTCATGAATAGATGAGCAGTTATGTGAATGTATTGAACCGTGAGTTCAAAGTATGAAAGTTAGTACCGAAAATAGGTAGACCTAGAATCGAGATGTATGATGTGGCTAAGTTATATCATTTCATGAGTTTAAGGTCTAGACTTGTCTTGTAGGACCTGTCAAGCAATGAAGAGATCACCAGTTGAGATCAATTAGTTCACCGAGACGAGGTGGGTTATATTTTACAAGGTATCTTGGGTTAGTAAGCCCAAAGTTTTTAAAGTTAAAGTTGTGAATGCATGTAAAATATTTTGTTGTGTCTTTACCTTACGGGATCGATGTCTTGGCCACGTGGCTTCGACCAAGAAACTAGAATCGATCGGGCCTTGTTTCCTTCATGGATAAGGTTTGTGTACACGAAGTCTGTTGGTGGGTGTTGCTCGGCCGGGTCCCCATCCGACAAAGTTAAGGGCATGGGAGAAATCCCTTGGGTCAGGTAAGGTAACACCAACACGAGAAAATTGCTCGAGCTAAGGAGCTTGACTCAAGAAAAGAAAAGAAAGAAATATTTTACATAATTGTGAAGTGGATTTCGGTTTAAAACCTTTACAATTATGGAATATACATCATGTCACCGATTTCCTTTTCATGACAAGTTTTATAAAATGGACAAGTTAACTCATTTGAGTGCATTAGTACTCACCCAAAATCTCTTCGAAATGTTTTGCGGATGAGCGATGGATGGGAGGAGGCGAGACGATGGTTTCCTATGGTTGTGGTCTACCTTAGCGGGTCCTTATTATCGTTTATATTTTGTTTAACGCTCCCACATGAAAATGTATTGATCGGGACATGTAGCCCACAACTAAAACCTAATCATTTGTGGATATATCACCTATATGGTGAAATTGAATTCAAACTTGATACATTTAACTTCATGCGAACCGAGTCCTCATACTCGTGTTCATTTAAGTAATTTGATTTGGGTATTCCCTTAGAGTGTCGATCACAGTTCTTTCATGTCCTGTGAAGTCTTCATTAATTATTTTATTTCACTCGACTGAGTTGAGCAGCCATCCTATCGTAACGCCTCGGGTCTTGGACCCAGAACCCGGTGTTCTTGAATGGTATTAGGCCTTGATTGCTCTAAGGATACCTAGAACCTTGAGTCTAGTCTTCTTTGAGTCTCTGTTTGAGAATTTTGTTGGGAAAACGTCGCGCCTCCCCGCATCGCTCAAAAGGAAGAAGGTATATTTCCTTGAGAACACATGAGTTAAAGAAGCTTTTTTGATTTAAAAAAAAAAAAGATTTCACGAGCTATTTTAAGTTTTGATTAAAAACTGTTCAAAGTTGTGCTTGTGAATTGTTTAAAGTTTTTGCCCGTAAATGTGTTTAATGTTGCAATGTATGGTCCAAGGATGGTAGTGACCTTAAAAGACAAAGAATCAGTCACAAGATGGGGATCAATTACCCTAAAGTTGATTAGAGAATCTAAGAAGAAAAATAGTCATTATTGGGACGAATGAACCCATGAGACTAAAGAATGTCATAGTTCGGATAGACGTTCCTGTGTGAACGATATATGTTTGGATTGTTTATTCCTAAGAGAATTATGATGTTATATAATGATCCTCGTGTCTAAACGAGTAAGAATAAGGAGCTCTTATGTTTGGGATATTGAGCCCATGTGATGGGTACCACAAGTTTGAAACTAGTTGGTGTCAGTATGTAAAACCTCATAATAACATAGAAACAAACCTCATAATAACATAGAAACGAGAACTTAGTACCAGTATAAGATCTTACTAGGCTGCTTTATGTCACATATGAGTAAGTGCCTGACCAAGTGTTTGATGCTTTCGAGCTTGTAAGCTTTTACTCATTGGTAAGAACTCTACCGACTTTTGATTAGTTGAAGTCGAAAGAAGAACTTAGTAACTCAACGCTTGTTAGTAGAATGACACATTGTTCCGTCTAAGTTCTTAGTTGAGAAAGTGTGATTCTCTCACTGTTACACCAGTCGTTTCTTTAAGGAGTGAAGTTTGATGATATACCTAAGTCGCACATAGCCCAAATCATAACATACCAGTGATATAGAAAGGAATCGATATATGTCATCTCAACTCATATTCCTCTACTAAAGTTCAACTGATTTCAAGAATGGACCCTCTTAGCCTATAATAGTTACGAAGCAGTTAGTAGCTCAAGTGCGCAAACCGTTTTCTCCATTAGTGTCAATGCCTAGAACTGTGGATATCACAAGAAGAAGAAAAAAAAAGTCATCCCTGCATTACCACTCCTTTGCAAGTAGAGTTGTATCTTTGATATAATGAAAGATTTCATGGCACTGTTTCCCTTGTTGTTTGGGTGGTTGTATTGATAATAAAATTTCAAGAAGCGGTTCGAATGGATGCCCGAATAGAACAATGATGGAGGAGTTTCGTTGATTTTATTAGCTCGATTGATGATATCATTATCATTATTGTTAGTCAGAAATATTTCCCATTTTGGACCACTCTCCACCAAAATAACCATATTTTCCACCCTTCCATTTGTTAGTAAAGAACGTTGTTAATTTCGGCTTTCCCGACCAATTCAATGTATTTCTTCCAACTTTCTCTTATGAAGCGAAATCGTTCATCTTTCAGACTATCCAAATATGCAAATATCATACTAGAGATCATATTGCAAAATTGATCACGAATTTTATTTTTCTTATATCTCTTGAAAAGTCCTCTTATGAGAGATACGATCATTTCGTATTTATAACTACTAAGCCTTCATGATAAGACATGATCTTTTACATGTCTACAAGCAAGAAAAACTCTATTGATAAGTCCTTATTGTAGGGAACTCTTTCCTTATTGATGTTATCTTATCCGTTGAATTTCAGTTTTGAAAACAAATCATGAAATACGTGTATCATTTGCACGTCTAAAAGAATCCCCACTTACTCCTCACTATTGGACCCAAACAGGGAGTACTTGCTTAAAACAACTGTTTCGATCTTGTTAATAGTTTTGTACCACCATCCTCTCAGATTCTGATTTCAGACACTCATACAAACTTCTTAGCCAATTGACTAATAGTCTTTCAAAGAGATTTTTGACCCACCCAAAATATCTACACCTTGTTTTGCTAGCATATGTTGCACGCGAGAGAAAAGCGCCATGAAGAGTCTGTCTACAAAATTTGTTTTCGACCAAACACGAAACATGAGAAGGAGAAATGACATGAATAAGATAAATCCAGCATGAATTTTTCTTTAAGAAAATACGTACCCCAGATATTTCAAGATAAAGTTTAAGAACCAGTACCAAGGAATAAAAAAATCGAAATTGAATGCGATGGGTCGTCTGGCAAGTTGTTATAACTTTCTCAACCTCGTGAGGATATCGATGGAAAGTTAACCAAGAAGCTTAGAATAAATTTCGATCTCGAAGAACGAATTTTGGAACTTAAGACCGAACGTAGATAGCAAGACTTTCTAGACAAAACCCTATGTGATGCCTACATAAGGCTTCGATCTTATCCTTAGAGTGGATCAACAGATGGCCAAAAATGCTACAATCCATTGTTAAGATAGAAATCACGTTTCAATCTCCGGAAAAAAGAGATCAAGTATTACAGACACGGTGAGAAGCGGCAAGTAAATACCCATAGCCTTAGCCTTGAAGATGATGAAGATATTACGAGTCTACCGCACGTTTTAGTCAGTAATGGAAAGAACATTCAGAAGAATATCCAAATCAAGAATACGCCCCTCGTGTGTGAATACCTAGATTTTTGTCCCATGATCTACCAGGATTGTCAACCAAACGACATAATGAGCTCACCATTATCTTAAAACCTGGAGCGACACCGATGTCTAAGACGTCTCACCATATGGCATCCAACAGACTACGAGAACTAAAAGTATAATTGCAAGAGTTGTTACAACTGGGCTTTATACAACCTGCGTTTCACCTTGGATAACACTAGACTTGCTCGTTCAAAAGAAAGAATGATCGCCTCAGATGTGCATTGATTATAGTGAACTCGACAAGCTTACGATCCAGAATCACTACCCATCCCCAAGAATAGATGATTTGTTCTATCAACTGAAGGAGCATCCGTTTTCCCAAGATAGATCGATGACACGCTTATCATTAGTTGAAGATACGAGAAGATGATATTCTAAGACAGCTTCGAACAAGATATAAACATTACGTATTCGTAGTGATGCTTTTTGGGGTTAACTGGCACATATAAAGTACTCATGAAACTCATGAATCATGTCTTTCATCCATACCTCGATAGTTTCATACTTACATTTATCGATAATCTATTTATTCTACTCGAAGAGCGAAATCCAACTCGAGGAACCCATGCGCATATTGCTAGAAATGTGAATAAAAAAGAAGTTATATGTCAAGTTCAGCAAATGCGAGCTTTGGCTCAGACAATTGATTCTTTTTAGGTTTCGTGGCGTCAATGTCACGACCCCATTCCGGACCAACCCGGACTGGAGGGCGACTAGTACTAGGAGTAGTATTTAGGGGTTACATGGATAAAATAGAGATGCATAAAAATAAACTAACATGCTTGAACAGAATATGAAATGATGTTATATTGTTTTTGAAAAGGTTTAGGCCATCGGACCCCAAAACTTGGCCTGATCCGATGGGCCTCAATAGTTTATAAACATAAAGCGTAAATAAGGGAGTTCAGAGTATAGCAGCGGAAAGTGTGTGAATACATATATGGCGATATGCATTCAAGGTATAAACCACAAATTGAAGTAAATCGGTCGAGGACCTTTGGACTCTCAACACATTCCCCATCATCACCATCAGAGCTCAACTGCACATTTAAAACAAATATGCGGGGCTAAGTACAAGAAATTGCACTTAGTGGACTCATGCCGAAAACATTTGATAGATTTTGGATTCTGTTGCCAATATCGGGTAAGTCGCGAGGTTTTAGTTAAAATGCCTTGTCTTACCAAATCATTCGGTTTGTAAGCATAGCTCGGCCGAGCATTTTCTTGGTGTGTATGGTCCGTATCTCATAGTCACAATACATAATAATAATAAATAATAAGCGTCGAGAGGAGGCCTCCCATCTACGACGCCGTGACCGACCGTAATCCGTCTGACAAACAGTCAAATCTGCAAGCATATGTTAACACAACAGATAGTTCCAACCTTCACGCCAATCTAGCGGGCATTTATCATCCGCACGGGACCCGACATTAAAAAGGTTGGGCGCGACCCAAATGACATAACTTGTCATAATAAAGTTCCAACCATCTCCACACCTACAGGGCAAAGCAGATAGGATCCATACACAAAACGAAATATTTTTGGCGGTGTAATGCGGTAAAACATTTGATAACAATTGTAGAATAAGTCAGTAAATAAACTCATTTGGAATAACATTAAAGTCACATTTTAGTGGGGTGAAAAGGCCCACATTTTGAAGATAAAGCCACTTTGGACTATGGTTCGTTGTAAAGTCCTAGGTTCGTTCGTTCGTCGAAATCCGTCATTGCCCACACCGTCCACGCTTTCTGGCGAGGCTTTAGTACGTCGCTCAAGTCTCTCGAGACTTTCGAAAACTAAGATAAACTTCGATATTTCATATCGATGTGGACTGAATTCATTAGTGAATTGATGCGTCTCTAACACGTATACGATTGACTTGTTCTCGTTCTTGAGATACTTTCAACGTATAAGTCGTTTTCGATATATGGATTTCATTTGTGAAATCTTTTCTTACTAATGAGGTATCATACTCAATTAGTATATCTTACAGCGTCTTGACGTATTTATAAGCGTATAATCGTCGTTTGACTTGAAAAGTCAACGAAGTCGACAGGTCGAAAAATCAACGATTTTGACTTTTAAATAGTAAGCTCTTACTATTTTGTTTTATAAATCGAATTTGATCGATTTGAAAACGTAAAGTCCTATTTCTCGATTTATCTTGTAAATCAAGGACTTATAATTATTTTCGCATTTTAATAACCCTTTTTATAATAAAAGCGTATTTTGGTTTTTTTAAAAACGTTATAAAATGAACGTTCGTCTTAAACATAGCAATCTATGTTTATAAAATTTTTGTAAAATTTAAAACTGTCCAGAATATTAATTTAGCAATATTTCATTAATAAACTGTTTTAAAAAGGATTTTAAAACCCTTTTAAATTATCGAAATTTTCGATAATTAGATTAAAAATACTAAATGACCTTTGAAAAATTTTCTAAATTAATATAGTGCATTATTATACACTATGGTCCAGAATATGAATTTATAAAATTCATATGATATTATTTGCTATTTATTTATATATATACATATATATATTTACGGTAGTTCCAATAAATAGGGAATAATTATCCAAAAATTCCCAAAATTGATATATACTTAGTATAATATCCCAACATCAATATACATCATTAATATAACCTATAGTTCATCATAACCATTTATTTCACAATATCTAACAATATTCACGGTAATAACTTGGAAATTACAAAATAATTAGCAAATAATTTCTAAAAATTCTAAATAAATTCCAACATCATTAAACATTATATTATAACATTATAACATCATAAAACCAACCAAACCAATTGAAATCATCACCATATGAGCTTGTAAGCTCTCGGCTTTTTTGATTGTTTTTGGTTTTTGGTTTTCAAAAATTCCAACAATTATATACTATGTTTATACACTATAGTATAGTAATATATCATCATAATATTTATCAAAACTAATTAAATCATCACCTTCAAGAGCAACAAGCTCACGGTTTATTTGATTTAAAATAGTATTTGATTTCCAAAAATTCTAATTAATTCACACAATGCATAAATAATATACTAAAGCATTAAAACACCATTACATGTTCAAAAATAAAATCATACATCAACCTATACTTTCTATAGTCCACGGTATTTTTGTAAAATCAAGTATATGGTTTTCAAAAATTCTAATTAAATCATAGAACATGTAATCAAGGTTCTAAAGCAATAATATGCTATTGTATGCTTGAAATAAAAATCATACATCAATGTACATCATACATAAGCTCACGGTTTTTTGTGAAATAATTAGCTAGGGTTTTCCAAAAATTTTAAATAACATACCATAGTCTTAAATCATAACATAAATCATACATTCATCATAAAAATGATTAAAACATGCTCGGTCACTACCATTTCATTTTTAACCATTTTTCGAAAATTATAACAAGTATATCCTATAGTTTCGAAAATAATATAAGCATGCTAGATCCATTTTGAAAATTAAATAAACAATACCATATGTTTATTCTAACATATATTCACATATTTGGAAATAGAAATCATCAAGAACAATATATCTCATGCTCTAGAACATTAAAACACATACATATACATACATATAACATTCGAAATACACATATAACATATATAAGAACATGTTCGATTTTTTTTTGTACAAAAGAGGTAAAAATCGGTGCTAGGCCTCATGTTTACCTTAGATATGATATAGAGTCACAAGAATATGGTAAGGTATCAAGGTTTGGAGGAGAAATGGAGAAGAAGAAGGGGATGAAGCTTTCGAAAATGGGGAGGGGGCTGTCATTTTTTTGAGAAAATGGGAGAGGAAATGGAGAGAGTAATGAGAGTGTTGAGTGTTTGTAATGTGTGTTGAGTGTAATAGAGTGTAATGTGAAGAGCCTCTCCCTATTAACTCTCTCCACTCTCGATTTTTTTGGCCAAAATCTGAATAAAATCTTTAGCAATTGATGGTGAGATAGTGATCATTAGGCTAGGGGAAAAAGGGGCTTCATGCATTGGGTGTTAAAAAAAAGGTGCACATCATTGTGCATGGGGAAGGGTAGCCGGCGGTTTTGAGGGTGTTTAGGGGTGGTTTAATTTTTGTTACACATTAATACTATGTATTAATCATAGTATAGTTCATAGATATATAATACATGTCATGGAAATAATTAAATCACACATAGTGTAATTTTTGAAATTACCGATAACAATTATTGAAAAATAGGATTAAAATACAAATCACACCTATTATTGATACTCATGCCATTTTCGATCCAAATATACATATATACATCATAATATATGATTTGGATATTGAATAATAGCATAGGATAAAATTATAGCATTAATTCATGCATATGAAACCCTAATTCCAAGATTTATGTTTCGAAAATTATAATTATAAGCTATCGAGTTTTAATGTTCCAAAACTGATTTCATAGCTTAATATTACCCATATATGTCATAACATATAGTTTAGATACCATATGATAATTTAATGGTGTCATTTCATGTGAAAAACCAAAGTTTATAAACATAGGGTTTTCAAAATTTCAATACCAAATTATCAATTTTAATAACTGAAAATTCGATTTTAATAAATATTAATACTGAAATTATATAAATAATAATAGGAAATTAATTATTATAATTTCTGAGCATTAAACTCATTTTTCAAAACGTCTCAGGCGTTGGCGTTAACGTCTCAAACGTTCAAAGTCGACTCATCTCAAAATGGTCGCAGATGAGTTCATACTTACTAAATAAATATATTCCTTTTAATAAAGGAATTAAGATGGAAATTAATTCCAAGCTTCACTTTGCTCGTAAAATTTCATAAAAAGGCGGCGTTCGATCTGCGTTTGGCGTTAAAATATTTGGACGAATCATTTCGTAATATTTCAATCCTTTAATTCACAATCCTTAGTGAATTATGAAAGGAATTCGTTATAACGATATCGTATCGAAATTACAAGTTTCGACGTCGTAAAAAGATAATATACGGCAAAAACCCTAATAACGGGTTTAGAAAACCGTAATCGTATATTCGTTTCTTTTGAATATTACATTCCACCCCCCTTACGAAAAATTTCGTCCCGAAATTTGTATACCTCTAGAAAAATAGATCGGGTATTTTCTCTCATTCTTCTTCAAGCTCCCACGTGGCTTCTTCGCGTGGTGTCTCACTGACACTTTGACTAACGGAATCGACTTGCTCCGTAGTTGTTGGACTTTGTGGTCAAGTATGGCTGCGGGTTCTTCCTTATAGCTCATGTAGCGCTCGAGGATCACGTCGTCTTGGTGAATCACGTGCTTTGAGTCGTGAGCGTATTTTAAGTAATTGTGAGGCGTGAAAACATTATGGACATTTCCTAGGTTTGGCGGAAGAGCCAACCTATAAGCTTGGACCTATCCTTTCTAGGATCTCATAAGGTCCCATGAAGCGGGTCTAAGCTTTCCTTCGTGCCAAACGACAATCCTTTCGATGGAGAGACCTTAAGAAATACTTTGTCTCCATCCTCAAGCGTAGCTCGGATCTCACAGACGTCAGTAAGATTTATGTCCGTCTGAGCCTCTTTTATCCTCGTCCTAATTTGTCGAGCGATTTGATCATTTCGTTCACCGCATCGAGGCCTATGACCTTTCTCTCACCGACTTCATCCCAATAAAGTGGTGATCTACACTTTTGCCATACTGAGGCTTCGTGTGGGGCCATGCCGATCGTCGCTTGATAGCGTTGTTGTAAGCAAATTCAATCAGAGGTAAAATCTCTTCCCATTTTGCACCTTGATCCAAAATTACAGTTCTAAGCATATCTTCTAGCGTTTGAATCGTTCTCTCCGACTGTCCATCGGTTTGTGGGTGGAATGCTGTACTGAAGTTTAATCTCGTACCCAGTTCTCTCTGCAAGCTAATCCAAAATCTGGATGTGAACTTGGAGTCTCGATCAGAGGTAATAGATTTTGGCACTCCATGTAGTCGTACAATTTCCTTAACGTACAGCTGGGCCAACTTATCAGATCCATAAGTGCTTTGAATAGGTAGAAAGTGGGCACTTTTGGTAAGTCTGTCCACAATTACCCATATGGCTGTGTTTCCTCTTTTCGATTTGGGTAAGCTTGTAACAAAATCCATCGTTATATCGTCCCACTTCCATTCGGGGATTTCCAACGGTTGTAACTTCCCGTAAGGACGTTGGTGTAGTGCCTTCACTTGTTGACAAACAAGACAGCGTTCCACGAAAGAAGCTATGTCTCGTTTCATGCCTTCCCACCAAAATTTTTCCTTGGTCTGGTACGTCTTAGTATCGCACGGGTGGGCGGTGTAGGCGTATCGTGAGCCTCGCTCATGATTTCGTTCGAAGCTCTGCGTCGTCGGAACGCATATCCTACCTTCAAACAATAAGCCGTTATCCGGTGCCTCTTGAAAATTTTGAATCCCTCGGACCTTAGTCTTTCTCGGATCTTTTCAACTTTTCCTCCATCCTTTGTCCTCGACAATTCTTTTTCTTAGGTCGGATGTCGGTGTGAGTGTAGCGATCTGACTCACAATTGTCTCGGTGGTTCCACCAGTTCAATCCTCGTTCTACCAAACTCTTGTGAGTTTTCCTCGTGTATAAAGAGACATCCTAACTTGGTATGGCTCTTACGACTCAAGCGTCGGCTACTACATTCGCCTTGCGGGTGATAGTTAATACCACGGTCGTAATCTTTTACCGATTCAAGCCATTTTCTTTGTCTCATATTCGATCCCTTTGTTCAAGAAATACTTGAAACTTTTATGGTGCAGTGAAGATCTCACATCTCACACCATAGAGATGGTGTCTCCAAATTTTCATGCATGAACTACTGCAGCCTAACTCCAAATCGTGGGTTGGGTAG
This sequence comes from Salvia rosmarinus, assembly GCA_036937905.1. Classification (NCBI taxonomy): domain Eukaryota; kingdom Viridiplantae; phylum Streptophyta; class Magnoliopsida; order Lamiales; family Lamiaceae; genus Salvia; species Salvia rosmarinus. The sequence continues at coordinate 31,784,557 of CM072820.1, read as the reverse complement.
TTCGATTCGTGAGAATCGAGTTGTCGGGATGCATAAGCTATCACTTTTCCTTCTTGCATCAAAACCTGACCCGTCCGGTCTTAGATGCGTCGGTATAGACCACGTACCCTTGTCCGCTTGGGAATTGCTAGAACGGTGCTACCGGTCAATTTTTCTTTGAGTATTTGAAAACTTCGTCTCGCACTCCTCGGTCCAATTGAACTCGATTCCTTTCCGGAGTAGGCGGGTTATTGGCCTTGCAATCTTGGAGAATCCTTGATGAATCTCCTATAGTAGCCAGCTAGTCTGGAAACTTCTAATTCGTCTTTGCGTCTTTGGTGATTTCCATTCTGCGCGGCCTCTGCTGGTGGATCTACTTTTATGCCTTGTTGAGACACGATGTGTCCAACGAACATAACTTCCTTCACCAAAACTCACATTTGCTAAACTTAGCAAAGAGTCTTTCATTTCTCAAGGTTTGCAAAACCGTTCGTAGATGTTCATATGATCCTCTTCATTCTTTGAGTAGATAAGGATATCATCTATGAAGACCAAAACAAATTTATCCAAAATGGATGGAATACTGTTCATGAGGTCCATGAATACGGTGGTGCATTGGTTAATCTGAATGGCATAACTATGAATTCATAGTGGCCATATCTGGTTCGAATGCGATCTTAGGTACATCCTCGGACCGTATTTTCAGTGATGGTATCGACTTAAGATCAATTTTGGAGAATACACCGTTCTCGCAATTGATCAAACGGTCATCAATTGCGGGTAAAGGGTATTTGTTCTTTAGTGTCGTCTTATTTAGCTCCCTATAATCGATGCACGTCCTCAAAGAACCATCATTTTCTTAACAAACAAAGCAGTAGCTCCCGGGTGAGACACTCGGCCTAATGAATCCTAGATCCAAAAGCTCTTGGTTTGGATTTTCAGCTCTTCTAGCTCCTTCGGGGCCATCCTATAGGCGCTTTTCGACCTTTGGGGCTGATCCCGGCTCCAAGTCGATGGTAAACTCTAGTTGTCTATCGGGAGGTAGTCTGGTAGATTTTGAAATCGTCCAAAATTCTCGGACAACTTCAATGTCTTCTACCAAGCTTGGTTTATCCTCATCGTTTAAATAAACAAGGAATGCATGGCATCCCTTCCGGTTCATCATCCTCCTAGCTTGTAGTCTTGATACTATCGGGATTCTTCTTCCCATGCGATCCCGTGGAAATCGTAGCTTCGTGTCCGAGAAAGTGAAGCGAAATTTTCCTTTCCTTACGGAGAATCGTGGAATGATTCTTAGCTAACGATCCATTCAGAGGATTATGTCTACATCGTCCATGGGTATTATGTTTAGGTCGTTAGCGGAACCTTAAGTGATCCTAATGTCGACTCTAGGTTCGAGCAAAAGTAGGTAACGGTCATAATCCCTCCTATAGGCGATGAGATTCTCATATCACGGCTTGATTTTTCAGACCTAAGGCTCGACATTTCTCGCATGATTTTGCGATAAAGAATGCTGAAGCACCGTGTCGAACAATACTATAACGGTGGGTTGAGTAGAACTCCCATACCGCCAAGTTTCCTGGTTTCATTCGTTCGCCTCCTATCAGGCGTAGGCTCTGCTTTGAGCCGGTTGAGAGGTGACGGTATTGGTCTGGCTGATTCGGTGGTTGTTGCTCGGCTTGTTCTTTGCACGCGTTGGCGTTAGGCGTGATGGTTGTACGCTCTGCTGTTGTTGTGGCGGTGGTTCTTGCGCTTCTTTATTCTTGGGGATTTGTTGTTGTGGTCTTTGCCATTGTTGCGGTTGTTGGAGTTGTTGTTGAGGTGAAAAATTTGCCCTTTGCCACCGGAGGTTGGGGTTGGCTAACTGCGCGGCCGGGGTTGAAGTCAGATAGCCCTTAATGGTCGAGCATTGCCGGTTGGTTCGATCTTACATCCAGCGTGATCTTGAGCAATTGTTGGCGTAATGCCCGTTTGCCCGCACTTATAACAGACTTACCACGTTTGCCGTGCACACCCCTTGTGTCCTATGGCATCGAGGGCACCGAGGTGTCCTCGATTGTTCATGTGGTCCCTTCTTGGTGGAGCATAAGTCTGCTCTCTTCCACCTTGTCCTTGCTGGCGCTGCGTCTCACTGCCGGGCGCTTGTGACTCGCGTCCCAAAGTTCCCGCGGTTGTTATTCCAGCGGTTGGGTTCCCATTCCCTTTCCTCTATCCAAATTGCATTGTGTCGAGATGCCACCGACTTATTCTCGGTCATGGCGCCTCGAATATCTAAAGCTCGTGCGAGAGCTTCAGTAGGTCAGTCTCCATGGTGGCAAGAGACATGCGTATCTCCATTCTTAGCCATACCTAAACTTTTCCGACATTTTCAAGTCGGTGTCCACCAGCCTGGTGCATATCTCGACATCTCGCAGAAGGTGCGATCATAGTCGGTCACGATCGTCCTTTCTTGTTTTAGCGGGAAAAATTCACTGCTCCTTCTTCCTTTATAGCTTTTAGGTATGTACTTTTCATCTGACTCCTCTTGAAATCCTCCCACGAATTCCTCGAGTATTCATTGAAAAAGTCTTCTTCGGCCTCCCACTGAAGTCACCGGTGGTCCACCAGGTGGAAGGTAACACACGACAACCTTTCTGTCTTGTGCATCTTAAGAAGGTAAAATCTGTTCAATGGCCCTAACCCGTTGTTGAACTTCCTCAGACTACCTTTCCCGTTAAAGGCAGGAGGTTACATCTTAGAAACATTTCTTGATCCTGCGATCGGGTTGCGGTGGAGGTGGTGGTTGGGAATTTCTTCGGCTCTTGCTCGGGATCCTACCCCTTCCTCTTGGCCTTCCCCGACCTCGACCTCTGGGTTTCTGCTCCGGATTCCTTCTCGGAGGCATGCTGCTATAGAAAATAGGTAATCATTAGGCACTTATTCTTTTCACAGCTCAACATACACCAATGCTATTATGGCCTTATTGTAAGATGATTCCAAACAGAATATCATTCTTAACAAACATAACTTGCCGCAAAAGCCCTATTAGGGTCATGTATATACATATATCCAAAAATTTCTGCCATAGGCAGGATGTTCAACCAACGGTTATGCAGAAGAAAAAGTAAAACATAAGTCCCGGCCCACACGGCCTTCCAAAAACTAAGGTTCTAAGTCCAACACTTAAAGATCAAACATAGGAAAAGGAAAACAACAGAAGCTTAAGCACAAAAAAAATCTCTTTAAGCTTCGTCAGGGTCTACATCATGCGTCCTCCCACTGTCCGTCCTCCTCGGGGTCTTCCTCCTCCTCGGAGTCGTCCTCATTGTCGAGATGTCCATGCGGGCGGTCCACAGATGGACCGGCTCCATCGCTTTCCACCATCGGTATGTCTCGCGAGGGGTTAGGCGTTCGTTGCATTCACCCGATGCTCGTAGTCATAGCGGATCGGTTGTAACCACCGCGACATCTGTTACCCTCATCCGTCTTGTCCGACGGAAGTGCTCGTGGTGGTATGGCTGGGACCATAGGTGGTGGAGGTGGTCTTGGTGGACGTCGGGGTGTCCGGCAGTGAGGGTTGAAATACCGGCTCTCCCGAGGCTCAGGGGCGTCTTTGCCTCTCTAAGCGGCGAGCCTTCCTCGTCAAAGGAAAGGAGGCACGGCCGGGTCAATCTGCCTTGGAACCTCGTGTAAAGCCACTCGGCGACTCATCCCGCCGGTATACTCTCGGGGAGGAGGTAGGGTCCTCTCGGTGCTACCAGTAAATCTTTGTACACGTAAGTCGGTGACTCACGAATCGGCGGATCTCCCACCAAGTCGTAGCGCCCATCGCCCCGTAGATGTAATCTCCCGATATCTCTCGAGCATACCCATCCAGTGCGGGGAGTATCGCTAGAAGCGCTGGATGCCGTCATGTCGATCACGCCGTGGGCTCGGGCGTCTCTCAAAGACGGAGATAATATGCGAGAACTCACCTGGTCTTCCCAGCGCACATCCAGTGGGCGATAAATACTCACCTCCTCCTCAGGGGTGGGGTGTGGTCCAATCCTCCTCCTCATGAGATATCTCATCCCTCCTACATCACGAACAAAACTAACATAAGTCGACTATCGTCATCTCAAAAGCGGCAAGGATATCTTAGCGTAGCGTGAAGCAACTAGATAAGGTCAAGCAAGTCTATAAGGTAGGCAACATCATACTGCACAATACTTACCACAATTTACCTTCTTAGTCTTACCCAAGCGTATACATAAGCCAACAACATCTTAATACTGAGCTACGAGATCCTTATTCATACCAAACACTCGAACTAGAGTACAACAGACTCTATCGTATTCTGGAGGCAGAATTAAGGATTCTGTTCTTCATAACAAATGAAGATCAGTGCGTTAGAAGTACGCAGGTGAAAACCATGCGTAAATCGAGTCCTAACGAGAGATCTAGCTAAAACAAATCTACTGCGCAGTGCAGGAAATTTGCGCGATCGTGCCAAATTGCAAATCGAGGCGTATGTTGACGTGTCGTCTACCATCTTCAGGTTTTTAAGTTGAGGCTGAACATTCTGAAGCCGTAAGTGACGTCCATTTTGTGTTGATGCTCACTCATGTCGAAGTAGTGATGGAGTGTCGACGTTGTTCATCTTTATGGTTGAGGTCACCCTTGTTCATCCTTCTCGCTTGTCTTTCGTCGATCGAGTTCGAGGCCACCATTACTCTCGTTCTTCCTATCGTTCTTTCGTTCGCATAAGGAAAAGAAGTTCGTACTTCTATGTTCTTTCACGATACGTGAACATGCTCCTTAGAGTCTAAGTTCGTCTTATGATAACATATCGTTCATCATAAATAAAATTTTGAATGTTGGAAAGAGGTTTCAATTGAAAATTTTTGGAAATACGATTTCAACATAGCAATCATAATCAACTTATATGCATATCAAAAATGGATTCATTCATCCCATGTTGATTATTTAACTAGTACCACCATGTACTTTCATATCAATACTCGAGTATTGCATTAGTTCGACTAAAAGTATTTTGGAAAATTTTCTTGCTCAACTTTCATTTTCATCATAAAATTTTCATAATAATCAAATCCTTCAAAAGTCCATCCAATTGTTTAATCATGTAAAAATTTCCATTTCATGAGTTTGAGAAAGGAATCGATTACCTCTTTCCGGTTGAGCTCGGCGTGATGGAGTGTTGAGGGAGTCGGTTGGTTTCTATAAGCCCGGTGACTCGATCTGACTTAGAATAAAAGAATTTGGGTTTCAAAGAGCAAACACGGCTCGATACCACTGTCACGACCCCATTCCGGACCAACCCGGATTGGAGGCGACTAGTACTAGGAGTAGTATTTAGGGTTACATGGATAAAATAGAGATGCATAAAAATAAACTAACATGCTTGAGCGAATATGAAATGATGTTATATTGTTTTGAAAAGGTTTAGCCATCGGACCCCAAAACTTGGCACGATCCGATGGGCCTCAATAGTTTATAAACATAAAGCGTAAATAAGGGAGTTCGAGTATAGCAATGGAAAGTGTGTGAATACATATATGGCGATATGCATTGATGTATAAACCACAAATTCAAGTAAATCGGTCGAGGACACTTGACTCCTCAACACATTCCCCATCATCACCATCGAGCTCAACCCGCACATTTAAAACAAATATGCGGGGCTAAGTACAAGAAATTGCACTTAGTGGACTCATGCCTAAAACATTTGATAGATTTTGTATTCTGTTGCCAATATCGGGTAAGTCGCGAGGGTTTTAGTTAAAATGCCTTGTCTTACCAAATCATTCGGTTGTAAGCATAGCTCGGTAGAGCATTTTCTTGGTGTGTATGGTCCGTATCTCATAGTCACAATACATAATAATAATAAATAATAAGCGTCGAGAGGAGGCCTCCCATCTGACGCCGTGACCGACAGTAATCCCGTCTGTTACGGACGCTCTCTGCAAGCATATGTTAACACACGGTATAGTTCCAACCTTCACGCCAATCCTAGCAGGGCATTTATCATCCGGCACGGGACCCGACATTAAAAGGTTGGTGCGACCCAAATGACATAACTTGTCGTAATAAAGTTCCAACCATCTCCACATTCTACCCGGCAAGCAGATAGGATCCATACACAAAACGAAATATTTTTGGCGGTGTAATGCGATAAAACATTTGATAACGGTTGTAGAATAAGTCGTAAATAAACTCATTTGGAATAACATTAAAGTCACATTTTAGTGGGGTGAAAAGGCCCACATTTTGAAGATAAAGCCCACTGGACTATGGTTCGTTGTAAAGTCTAGGTTGGTTCGTTCGTCAAATCCGTCATTGCGCTTTGCGTCCACACTTCTGGCGAGGCTTTATACGTCGCTCAAGTCTCTCGAGACTTTCGAAAACTAAGATAAACTTGATATTTCATATCGATGTGGTGAATTCATAGTGAATTGATGCGTCTCTAACTGCGTATCACGATTGACTTGTTCTCGATTCTTGAGATACTTTCAACGATATAAATCGTTTTCGATATATGGATTTCATTTGTGAAATCTTTTCTTACTAATGAGGTATCATACTCAATTAGTATATCTTACGCGTCTTGGCGTATTTATAAGCGTATAATCGTGCGTTTGACTTGAAAAGTCAACGAAGTCGACACCGGTCGAAAAAATCAACGATTTTGACTTTTAAATAGTAAGCTCTTACTATTTTGTTTTATCATCGAATTTGATCGATTTGAAAGCGTAAAGTCCTATTTCTCGATTTATCTTGTAAATCGAGGACTTATAATTATTTTAGCATTTAATAACCCTTTTATAATAAAAGCGTATTTTGGTTTTTTTATAAAGCGTTATAAAATGAACGTTAAATCTTAAACATAGCAATCTATGTTTATAAAATTTTGTAAAATTTAAAACTGTCCAGAATATTAATTTAGCAATATTTCATTAATAAACTGTTTTAAAAGGATTTTAAAACCCTTTTAAATTATCGAAATTTTCGATAATTAGATTAAAAATACTAAATGACCTTTGAAAAATTTTCTAAATTAATATAGTGCATTATTATACACTATGGTCCAGAATATGAATTTATAAAATTCATATGATATTATTACTATTTATTTATATATACATATATATATTCTGGTAATTCAATAAATAGGAATAATTATCCAAAATTCCCAAAATTGATATATACTTAGTATAATATCCCAACATCAATATACATCATTAATATAACCTATAGTTCATCATAACCATTTATTTCACAATATCTAACAATATTCACGGTAATAACTTTGAAATTACCAAATAATTAGCAAATAATTTCTAAAAATTCTAAATAAATTCCAACATCATTAAAAATTATATTATAACATTATAACATCATAAAACCAACCAAAACAATTGAAATCATCACCATATGAGCTTGTAAGCTCTCGGCTTTTTTGATTGTTTTTGGTTTTAGTTTTCAAAATTCCAACAATTATATACTATGTTTATACACTATAGTATAGTAATATATCATCATAATATTTATCAAAACTAATTAAATCATCACCTTCAAGAGCAACAAGCTCACGGTTTATTTGATTTAAAATAGTATTTGATTTCCAAAATTCTAATTAATTCACACAATGCATAAATAATATACTAAAGCATTAAAACACCATTACATGTTCAAAAATAAAATCATACATCAACCTATACTTTCTATAGTCCACGGTATTTTTGTAAAATCAAGTATATGGTTTTCAAAAATTCTAATTAAATCATAGAACATGTAATCAAGGTTCTAAAGCAATAATATGCTATTGTATGCTTGAAATAAAAATCATACATCAATGTACATCATACATAAGCTCACGGTTTTTTGTGAAATAATTAGCTAGGGTTTTCCAAAAATTTTAAATAACATACCATAGTCTTAAATCATAACATAAATCATACATTCATCATAAAAATGATTAAAACATGCTCGGTCACTACCATTTCATTTTTAACCATTTTTCGAAAATTATAACAAGTATATCCTATAGTTTCGAAAATAATATAAGCATGCTAGATCCATTTTGAAAATTAAATAAACAATACCATATGTTTATTCTAACATATATTCACATATTTGGAAATAGAAATCATCAAGAACAATATATCTCATGCTCTAGAACATTAAAACACATACATATAACATATATAAGAACATGTTCGATTTTTATTTACATACATATAACATTCGAAATACACATATAACATATATAAGAACATGTTCGATTTTTTTTGTACAAAAGAGGTAAAAATCGGTGCTAGGCCTCATGTTTACCTTAGATATGATATAGAGTCACAAGAATATGGTAAGGTATCAAGGTTTGGAGGAGAAATGGAGAAGAAGAAGGGGATGAAGCTTTCGAAAATGGGGAGGGGGCTGTCGACTGTTTTCAGAAAATGGGAGAGGAAATGGAGAGAGTAATGAGAGTGTTGAGTGTTTGTAATGTGTGTTGAGTGTAGTAGAGTGTAATGTGAAGAGCCTCTCCCTATTAACTCTCTCCACTCTCGATTTTTTTGGCCAAAATCTGAATAAAATCTGTAGCAATTGATGGTGAGATAGTGATCATTAGGCTAGGGGAAAAAGGGGCTTCATGCATTGGGTGTTAAAAAAAGGTGCACATCATTGTGCATGGGGAAGGGTAGCCGGCGGTTTTGAGGGTGTTTAGGGGTGGTTTAATTTTTGTTACACATTAATACTATGTATTAATCATAGTATAGGTCATAGATATATAATACATGTCATGGAAATAATTAAATCACACATAGTGTAATTTTCGAAATTACCGATAACAATTATTGAAAAATAGGATTAAAATACAAATCACACCTATTATTGATACTCATGCCATTTTCGATCCAAATATACATATATACATCATAATATATGATTTAGATATTGAATAATAGCATAGGATAAAATTATAGCATTAATTCACATATGAAACCACAATTCCAAGATTTATGTTTCGAAAATTATAATTATAAGCTATCGAGTTTTAATGTTCCAAAACTGATTTCATAGCTTAATATTACCCATATATGTCATAACATATAGTTTAGATACCATATGATAATTTAATGGTGTCATTTCATGTGAAAAACCAAAGTTTATAAACTTAGGGTTTTCGAAAATTTCAATACCAAATTATCGAATTTTAATAACTGAAAATTCGATTTTAATAAATATTAATACTGAAATTATATAAAATAATAATAGAAAATTAATTATTATAATTTCACGAGCATTAAACTCATTTTTCAAAACGTCTCAGGCGTTGACGTTAACGTCTCAAAGCGTTCAAAGTCGACTCATCTCAAAATGGTCGCAGATAGTTCATACTTACTAAATAAATATATTCCTTTAATAAAGGAATTAAGATGGAAATTAATTCCATGCTTCACCGCTCGAAAAATTTCATGAAAAGGCGGCGTTCGATCTGCGTTTGACGTTAAAATATTTGGACGAATCATTTCGTAATATTTCAATCCTTTAATTCACAATCCTTAGTGAATTATGAAAGGAATTCGTTATAACGATATCGTATCGAAATTATAAGTTTCGACGTCGTAAAAGATAATATCTGTGAAAACCCTAATTACGGGTTTAGAAAACCGTAATCGTATATTCGTTTCTTTGGAATATTACAGTCAACAAATAAGATCAAAGTGGACTCAGCAAGAGAAAGCTATAAATAACTAGAAAAGCACCAGCTAGCATCACCGAGACTAGGAATTCCTAGGAATGGCAGGCTACTATGGACGCTTTAACAAGTGATTTTTCAAGAATGCAAAACCAATGAAGCAACTACTTTGAAATGAGTCATTTTGCTTGATTTGAAATGGGAAAGGAGCTCCCAAGAGCTCAAGAGAAGCTAACCAAAGCAGGTACTTATAAAACTAGAGGAAGCGAGGAATATGTTTCTCGCTAATGCATGAAGTAAGGTTTAAGATATTTTCTAATGCAAGTGAGAAAAGTTGTGGCTTATGTATCAAGATAATTAAGACATCGCAAAGTGAACTACCCGACACATGATTTAGAGCTTGCTACTGTTGTATACGTGCAAAAGATTAGAAGGCATTATCTATCTGAGTCAGTATGAAACCTTCATGAACGAGAAGATCTTGAAGTATTTCTTCATGCGAAGGAGCGAGAACATGAGACAATGAAGATGGCTAGAGTTGGTTAAAGATTACGATTATACGATCAGTTATCACCAAGAGAAAACCAAAATCGTGGTGATGCACTAAGCCAAAAGCTTAGAGCTAAAGTAGGATGTCTTCTCACTACAAACAAAGAGCTCAAATGTGAGTTTGAGAATATGAAAATAGAGGTCGTGTACCTGTTAAAAATGATACAATAACACCTCGTCGCTTTTACATCCAAGCTCATTCAACGAGAGAAGATCATTAACGCGCAATGACGAGATAAGATACTAGAAGAGTTATGACCCCAATGTAAGATCTATAGCCCTGCAGAGTTCAGGGAAGTGGCAGGTAATACCTTGTTCTTAGAGGAAGAATATGCATCCCCGACGATGTTGATCTAAGAGAAAAAGTTCCACGAGAAGCCCACGGCATCCCACATACAGCCCAACTAGGGAGCAACAAGATGTAATAGGACCTTAAACCAAGTTTTTGGAAAGGACGAGTTAAAGACAGACATAGCAGTGTGCGTCAATAAATGTTTAGTGTGTCAAAAGGCGAAAGTACCTCACCAACGGTCAAGCGGAACTTTACAACCTCTTGAAATTCTAGAGTGGAAATGGAAACATATCACCATAAATTTCGTAGTGGGATCACTTCATCTACTACTACTCCTGTAGATGATTTCTTCCAAGACGGAATGCTTCCCTATCGATAAATTTTTACATCCCACAGCTTCGACAGATTGCTTAGCCTCGTCCATCTTTGGCCCAAGAACGCTCGATCAGTAAGCTAACATGTATTTTCAAAGTTGATATAAGAAAACGCAACAGCATAGGTTGTCATAAACCATATACCAAAATCAGTTCATTTTCTACCAGTTTTGATGACTTGGAGTCTCGAAAGATTCACAAAGTTTTACGTTATAAAAACAGTTCAATTGCATGGTGTGCCCATAAGAATCATGACAGATAGAGATACTATGTTTATATCCCAATTTTGGATTGTTACAAGACGCCACGTGATTACGTTCGAAGTCCAGTACAACCTATCAACCGCCACCCGATGGCAAGATAAAAGGAACGATCAATACGTTAGAGGATTTGTTGAAGTTCTGTAAAGACAAAAACGTAGCTTCACACTCGATCGAGATAAAATCGGTAAAAGAACTATGCTCAAACCAGTAATGATAGCAGAAATGATAATAGTAGCGCAGCAGAAGCACGATAGACCGCATATGCCAGCGGATCAAAGAAACCCAATGTCGAAAAGTCATATGAGAACAAATACATGTCCAAACCAAGACTTCAGTTTAGAGACTAAGTTTTCCTTAAATTGTCACCCTAGAGATGGGTCATACATTTCAGCAAGAAGGGCAAGTTGCGGTCTAAGTCGATCAGACCTTTTGATGTTCTAGAAAAAGATAGGCCTTATAGCTTATATAATGGCTATGCCGCCTAGTCTTAGTGGAATAAATGATGTGTTCCAAGTGCCCCAGATAACAAAGGGTATGTTTGTTTCCAAGGTATGGGGTCATAGCTCCTAGCCCCGACCTTAGCCACCAAGGGAAAACAAGAGTATAACTTAGATCGAAAAGTCCAGATTACCCAAAAATAGACGGATCCCCAGAGTAAAAGCTCTATATAGATTTAAAAAAAAATGCTTTGGGAGTTAAAGACCAGAGTTACATACAATTTCGAGGACGAAATTTTTTTAAGAATGGTAGATTGTAACACCCCGCAGTTTTCGCCTTAAGAAAATCCAGTAATATAAATATTGAGACATTACGAAGGTCCCTAGTTCCCGGATAAGAAAATTCTTGTAATGTTTAAAAAAAATGCATGGTTTCTAAAGTATCAAGTCTCATGGGTGAATTGAAAATTCATGAGGTTTTAAAATTTGATCCGGCGCGATCAATAAATGAATGATTTCGAAAATTTATATTTGAGGCATGAAAGATTCGAAAGTCACAACATGCATATCATATGACGTGATTGTTTAAACTACGTGTAGTATTATACCATATGACATATAAAATTATAATGTCCTATAGTAATTCGAATTATTTCGAATTTCAAAGTATACGTCGATTTTTATTCTCGATTGAGCATATACAAGTAATTATAATTAATTACTATATGATAAGTATATGATATGCTATTATATGTCAAGATATGTATTTTATTATATATGTGTGTGTGCCTTGTGTGTGTATCATGTGTGTGGACTAGTAATAGTCCACACAACATTTTGATGTGTGATATTATTTATTATCAAATAGTTAAAGATATTTTTAGATTCAAAAATCAGCCATAAGGGGGGGGGTCTAAGTAGTGGAAATGATGGCTAGGAGAGAGAGAGTGTAAGAGTATGTAAAAAAGTATGCACATATATTGGTGCATGTCATATCATAACCACAATCATACATTGCTATCCATCTATCCTTATGAATGACCAGCCCATCCCACACACTCTCATTCAGATTTTTATCTCCCAAGGAGAGTCATTCTCTCCCCTTAATCCCCAATTTTCGTAGCCTCTTCCCTCCCCTATCAAAAACACCATTTTTCTTCCATTTTCAAGCTCAAACATGGAGAAAACTCCTTCTATCCTCAAGCACCACCAAGGCAGCCCCTTTTCCACCATATTATCATCCTTTTCAAGAGATTGGATGGAGAAGAAAGAGCTAGGAAGAAGAAGGAAGAGAGTTCGAAGGAGGTAGAGAGTGAGAGAGACGTTTATGGAAGCTTGTAGAGGTAATGGCTTTTCTCTATTCCTTTTCTTGTAATGACCTACTATTTTTCTTGTTGGAGGTGTCATCCTTAGTTTCATATTAGTTTTAAGTTGTTGGTGGTGGTGGTTGTTGAAAATAATCGGTGGAAGGGAGATGGATACGCGAGAATGGAGTCTCGATGTCATCTATGTGTAGTGTTGTGTTGATATGTGTTGGTATGTGACTTTGGCTTGTCAAAATGTTGTTGCATGTATGATCTAGCAAGAGATATATGTTCCAATATGTTCATATGATGTTTTTATGGAAGCCTATAAGTTTTCTAAGCTTGGAATCATGTGTAGCAATTTATTTTCGAAGTATATGAAAACTGCAGTGACCTACCCGAAAATATGGAAAATGGCGTGATGTTTTTGACTATGTTAAAAGTGCTTGGATAATTTTTTTTTTTAAACCATATGTATATATATGAGTCTTTAATAAGAATACCAAATTTCAGCTCCATCCGAGTTCATTTGATATTTTTCAAAAATTCTCTTTTGAAGTTGCGCTTTTCTGCCGAGAGAAAGATAGACTTGGGCATAAAAATTATTTCTCCCAAACCATGATTATTATTTCACTAAAACCAGATCACTTATAAAATAGACACATAGAGCTTTGATTTAGTACCTGTTTCATAATTTTTGACCTATTAGTTTGGCCGTGGTGATTTTTACAAAATAAACAAACGCCCAGTGGCTTTCCGAAAATATTCTGGGACTATTATGTTTTAAAGAGATATCTCATAGGGTTACGGAACGATTCTGGATACCAAATTTTTATGGCATATAGAAGAGTTCATTATCTTTCCATAATGACCACTCTCATATTTGTGTGATAAATACACGATTTACTATGAATTTTGGAATTCCAGTGCGTATTTTATAAAAATGAGAAAGTTACTGTACTTAGTCAAATTTTCTCTAAGTGTTGGAAAAACGTGAGAAAACCCATGTTTGTGAGTTTTTATGACTTATGAAGGGTGTTAAGGGTATTATCACCTAAGTGTAAGTATATGAGTATGATTCATGATTTTTGAGACTAAGTATCCAATCTTAATATTTATAAAGTAAATAAAGTGTGGACATGGTCTAAGTACTTATGTGTGCATATATGTCCAAACATGACTACGTGACAAATGAATATGCATCACGAAATGAGCATATGTTTTATCAAGGCATGACTTCATATCATGGTAAATCAATAAAACATGACATAGGGCCATGATGCATCCTTGTTTTTAAAAGTGACATCAAGCTTTGCAAAGTCATGATTTCAAAGAAATATAAGTATTGAACTTGTGATAAAAAAAAAACGTGCGTTGCATATTGCGTATTCATCATTCATGAATAGATGAGCAGTTATGTGAATGTATTGAACCGTGAGTTCAAAGTATGAAAGTTAGTACCGGAAATAGGTAGACCTAGAATCGAGATGTATGATGTGGCTAAGTTATATCATTTCATGGGTTTAAGGTCTAGACTTGTCTTGTAGGACCTGTCAAGCAAAATGAAGAGATCACCAGTTGAGATCAATTAGTTCACCGAGACGAGGTAGGTTATATTTTACAAGGTATCTTGGGTTAGTAAGCCCAAAGTTTTTAAAGTTAAAGTTGTGAATGCATGTAAAATATTTTGTTGTGTGTTTACCTTACGAATTCGATATCTGACGCCACGAGGCTTCGCCAAGAAACCGAAATGATCGGGCCTTGTTTCCTTGGGGATAAGGTTTTGTGTACACCAAGTTGGTGGGTGTGGCTCGACCGGTCCCCATCCGCAAAGAAAGTTAAGGGCATGGGGAGAAATCCCTTGGGTCACGTAAGCTAATACCAACACAAAAATTGCTCGAGCTAAGGAGCTTGCTCAAGAAAAGAAAAGAAAGAAATATTTTTTCATAATTGTGAAGTGGATTTCAGTTTTAAAACCTTTACAATTATGGGATATACATGCATGTCACTAGATTTCCTTTTCGCAACAAGTTTTATAAAATGGGCAAGTTAACTCACTGAGTGCATTAGTACTCAGCCCAAATCTCTTTTGAAATGTTTTGCAGGATGAGCGATGGATGGGAGGAGGACAAGACGATGGTTTCCCTATGGTTGTGGTCTACCTTAGCGCGGGTCCTTATTATCGTTTATATTTTGTTTAACGCTCCTGTTAAACGCGCATTTTACACGTTTATAGTTGATATTTGAAGATGAGTTTAGCTCGTTTAATGCGTTTACGTCGATTCTTAATGTTTTATCTATTTCTAGAAGATCACTCTTGGGTGTTCTTTTGGTGTTGTGTAGGTCCATATGTTGAAAATCGAAGCAAGGAACGAAGCACGAGCCAAAATCGATTCGACTGTTTTAGCGACCAGCTGGCGGTCGCTAGTGGCACGCTAAGCAACCAGCGAGAACCCAGCGAGACCGCGACCACGACCTCGTGCCCATAGCGAAGCCCAAGCCAGCAGAAAGCTCTTGGGCGATTTCGCGACCGTTTGAATTGTTAGCGATCGCTAGCTGTGTCGCGAGGTACCATGCGAGCGCAAGGAGGCGAGCGGCGAAGAAGCGAGACATACCTAGCGATCGTCCTAGCGATCGCGAGGCGTGGTCGCGAGTCCGAGCGGCAGAAGGAGAAATTAGGGTTTGGGGTGTGCCTATATATATGGCAACACCCCCTCGCGCCCCCATCTTCGCCCACACGATTCCAGAGCCTCTTTTACTCAGTTTTTCATAATTTTTCCAGATTTTTAGCTTTAGCTTCCACCTATTTTCATTCTAGAGTTGATTTGATCATTGTTCTTCATTAGTTTTACGTCTACGATCCTAACGTTTCGTCCGGACAATCTTTGCAATTTTACGTTTTTACCGAGGTTGGGATTCAAGCCCAACGATTGTTCATCAACGCTTCATCACGGGTTTTATATATTTAATTTCCGTTTTATGGTTAAATCGTATTTTATTCCGTTTATTATGTCTGGCTAGTTTTTGGTTCTAATCCTAGGGTTTGCATGATTCGATCCTATATGTTGTGATTCCTGTTATCGCTATTTACCTTCCAGGCATTGATTCATGATTTGATGGTGCTTATTTAAATGTGTTGATTTTTGATCAATCTTGATGCATATCTAGTTGTCGGTTAATTACGTAATTATATTAATTGTCAATCGATCTCGAATGCATGATACGAATGAGCCTTGAGTCGTAGCTGAGATAGGATATTCGTAGGAAGCATATTCTTGTGATCTGTTTGGAGTTGCTTGTTTTCACCTAGAGACGTAACAGTAATAGGGAAAACTAGTAATCTACAGCCGCTTTTGTCGTAATAGAAATTGTCGGTTATATATGTGATCTTCCATCTTGTCTGGATTAAAATTGGTTAATAGGAACAGGATAAACATACGTTGTGGATAGGATTAATGCATCCCTAGGGTTAGTCGTCCTTCTCTGTTTTTAACATCCGAGTGTTTATTGCTTTATTTTATTTCCTGTTTTGTTACCTCTGCTTTGGATTGAATTCCGAAGCCCTAAAATCTTACCAAACCATTTATGTTGCTTGGATAATGATGAATCATTGTTGAGTTAGCTTCTGTGTTTTCGCATTATAATCCATGTGGATACGATACTCTGCTTACCTTCTATATATGTCTTTTACGTGTGTATTGATCGGGACATGTAGCCCACAACTAAAACCTAATCATTTGTGGATATATCACCTATATGGTGAAATTGACTTCAAACTTGATACATTTAACTTCCGCGGGAACCGGAGTCCTCATACTCCGTGTTCATTTAAGTAATTTGATTTGGGTATTACCTTAGAGTGTCGATCACAGTTCTTTCATGTCCTGTGAAATCTTCATTAATTATTTTATTTCACTCGACTGAGTTGAGCAGCCATCCTATCGTAACGCCTCGGGTCTTGGACCCACGGGCTGTTACTCTTGACTAGATCTCAGTCGTGTCTACCATTGACTAATATTGTAGCTGCAAGTCTTTTGACATTGTAGTCATCATATAGTGTCCGAGTGCCTGCACACCCATTACGCCCTTCTCCACTAGCCTGCACATCTGCACGTGCTTCGCACATCGGGTCTATCTGTGCCCTATGCACGATGGGAACCCGCACGCTGGAGCCACACGATGATGCTGCTACAGTGCTACTACTCATTTTTCGCCCTACGTGCGGGCGTTGTGCTTGCCGGGTCGCGCGGCATCTACCGTCATGTCGTCATGAGCTGCTGCCCATGCACCTCCCTTCGTACTGTGTGACGAGACTATATCGTTTGTCTCATTTTTCGTGTTCTTTATTTTTACAGATATAATAATATAAAAATAAATTCTAATCTAACCACTGATTTTTACGTGTTGAAAAATGATTCCAAGGAAAAAATAAATAATTGAGCCATTATGAACGGCGGATCCAGAATTAATAATAACGCATGTAATAATTAAACAAGAATTAATCGAACAGAGCCAAGATTCTGATCCCATGCTCTGATACCAATTGTAGGGAAATCTTAGTTCACCCATGCTCATGTAAATCTAGCTTATATGTTTAATTCACCATACATTGATTATATTCCTAGCATGCTCCTATATTATTAATTGCAACACGTAAGTATTTTCTCTTGTTTACCTACGAATTTCTAGGATAGTAGATCAATCGCGGACTCCAGCATTGATCTTCTAGACTATTTCCTGGATGTCTATTCCCCAATACTGAGTGAGAGCAATCTATTGAGAATGCTACAAAATTTAGCTTCCTATATGCTTCTTATGATTTTCAAAAATCACAGTAGGGAATAGGATAATTTATTTTTCGCCTACCTTGTATTTATAATGCATTCCCTAGATTCCTATTTAGATAGGACTCTTGTATTTCTAATAAATACAATCCCAAAGATAATTCTTATCTAGAATAATTATCCCTTGATATCTAATAATATTAGATAATATCTATTTAAATATAGGAGATGTATTAAAATAATACAAAAATCAGAACAGAATCCCAGTGGGACTCTTATAGGGGTGACGAAATTTGCTACAGACTTTACGAATCCCCGTACTTAAGATATCACACGTCCATTAATTATTTATAGCTTTCTGACTGCTTAAAATAATTAATTTCTTTAATTCCTTGAATAGTACAACTCAACCTTATTATTGTACTTGAGCTAAACTCAACCTGCAGGGTTTAGTACAATAAACCTTTTGAGCTCCTTAAGGGGAAGTCATCATCCTAAATGGATTCGGTGGCTCGATACAAGTAACTAACATGACATACAAGCACTGCCACCACCTAAGATGCGGAGAGTCTTGGGTTATCTCATGTAACCCTCTAATCGCTAATATTCCTACCAAATAAATGATAGTAAAATAGCAAGTATATATATCGTATCCACAGAGACTGCAACTCGAGAACACAGCAAGTAATTAACACAAAACCTTCGTTATTATCCAAGCAACAAAATCAAGAGAGAAGATTATAAACTAGACTTGAAAATAAAGAGGGAATAAAACCAGATATAAAAGACTGATCCTAGGGATGTATTTAACCTAACCAGATTCACACAATTAATCTATTAATCTGTTTACCAATTTAATCTACATTCAGATGAAGGATCACTAATGTAACTATAGTTTCCGAAATGACAGCCTATAGTAGTAAGTTAGCCTAAACTCTATCTCCGTCGGGTCTCAAGAGAAGTAAGCAAATTACCAAAAGCACACAAAGATATAACCTCCTACAATTCACCTATCTCCGTCGGGTCTCAAGGCAAAAACTGTATTATAAATTCCAGATATCGATTATGCAATTAATTCCGCCAAGAACTTAATCACATAACTAACATGCATAGATATTGATCAGATACCAACACATGAGAATTAAAGCCAAGATTTATAAATCATGAAGGGACGGCAAAACAGTATCAACAAATAAATTATACGAATCTAGTCAGACATACAAACCCCATGATCAATACGGAATTTAGCTACTCATAATTAAATTATCAAAGCAATAAATAATTAAGGATGACATGAATTGAAATAAATAGATAAAACCGTATGATTCCACGATGAACAAAGTAACACTTGAATCCTGACATAAATCGAACTCGATACTAAACTATGAAACCGAATAAAACAAACTAAATTACTCTAATGAAAAACGTGCACAAAAACTCAATATCAAAAAGTGTTCTGCTCTGGAATAAAAGTCTCAAGTCTTTTCTCACTCGTGAATTGTGTGTCTCTTCTGACGTTCGCCTCCCGAATATACTCAAACCCTAATCTTAGTTCGGATCGCGAGCTTCTATCACGATCAACAGTCGCGACTCTCCTTCCGCCTTGCTTCGCGAGTTTATGTCGCGATTGTAGGTCGCGATTCGGGTTGCGAGTTCACAAATCAGCGACATTCAAGATTTTCCTGCGATCAACTATCGCGAAGTCTTCAGCGTGTAGGTCATGAGCTCCAAATTTCCTTTCTCGTTTTGTTTAGGCGCGACAAAGACTCGCGAGCTTCAAATAACTTGCGCTGCAGTGTGTCCTCCATTTTAGATCAAAACCGTGCTAAAATAACACAAACTACACACGGCATCATATCTTTCAAGATAATTGAAATATATCACAAATGCAGCTCAACCAATCATTTATCAATCAAAAACGGGACAAATATAACCCAATAAAACAGGTAAAAATGAGGCTTATCAACTCCCCCAAACTTACCCTTTTGTTTGTCCTCAAACAAATTAGAACAAGAGAGAGACGACCAACGATAGGCAAAGAGTCGAATGACAAAAGCAATAAGCCTAAGAGCAATGAGCAATTCAAATGAATCAAATTACAACATCTTTCATTAAACTCCACATATCATAAACATCATAAGCACAAGCCTTCTCAAACTTGAATCCTCACGACATGGATATATATATATAAGAAATCTCAAACACTCAAGTGTATCAAGGAGGACGTGTTTACTCTCAAAATTTAAAAACACATGGAATCTACCATAAGCTTGCAAATCGTCTAATTCTCCATTGCTCAAATATGTGCTCAAGAACTAAGATCAAGAAGGTCTTATAAAAGGTTATAATGTAGGCTCTTTGGTAAGGTAAGATATATTTGGGCTAAGTGACTTATACTCCCATAATGACAAACATCATAACCACAAGACATAATTCCCAAATTTTCACAATTCATTGCAAACCTCTACACCAAAGAGTCATTTTTCTTTTAAGAACTCCACACTTTAGTATATAAATGATATAAACATCTCATAACACTAGTTACTTACCCATTTATGTTCTCTTTGCACACTTTTGCTAACTTTTTCATTTAGTTTATTTTGAACTTATATGGGTAAGCAACTATTTCTTTTATTATCACTTTCTCAACATAAATTTTCTTTCCTTTCTTTTTCTCAACCCTCAATTCCAAGCAACCCAAAAATCTCACTAACAACATAACCCAACCCACGGCTATATGAAAGAATAAGGTAGGATCAAATGGACTCATCAAAAGATAATAAAATAACAGGTTAGTGTTTGGATAGTGTATAGGCTAAGAAAAGAATGCCTAATATCATCTCATAATTCTTAAGCACATCAATGCAACCTCGAAAAGAACCGAGCAAGTTCTAGAGAACACATGCTATTTCAAACTATTCACACAGAGAAAAACAAGACTGAAAAGATATGACAGTCAAAAGCTCAAGTCTCACAGGTTTCAAAAGTGTGATCAAGTTCTCAAAGGCTCAATACTCACAATAATCATAACATGCTTCGTCTCACAAAAATCAGTTGTAATAGATTTTCTAATAAAAACAATTCTCATCATCGGCTGCTCGTCATTTAACTCAATCCAAAACAGACACTAGACCAAAACAGGAAAAACAAAACAAAACAAAAAACAAACACAAACAAGAAACAAACATAAAAAGATAAAACAAAGAGCAGCAAGAAGATAAAGAAATCAAAGCTCACTGCGTAGGTGGTGGTGGATGATGTGGCCACGAGCTATGCATGTCCTGTAGGAGCTTGAGATATTGCTCGTTGTATCGCGCTTGCTCTGCCCATCGCCGCTCATTTTCCTCTTGTTGACCTCGCTGCTCCTCAAAAAATTATGCCTGAGCAGCTGCATATTAGCTCATATCTCCTCGCAAGCTATCAACCCGTTCATCAATATAGAGGTGCTCCTCTACTCGGCTGTCATCTATGTACTCATGCAGCTCTTGATGTCGTGTGTCAATGCGGTCATAAATCCGTTCCTCCATAGCATATAGATCGAAGTCTGGTGCTCTCATATGGAACGGCCGATGACCCCGCCGTGCTCTGCCTGCCAGCTCATCTTCTCTCGCTCGTGGCGGCCTCCTCCTCCGCCGAGCTCTATGTTGCTCCTGCCTTCCTCCAGGTCGTACGCGTGGCACATCAAGCTGAAGGGCTGCTAGATGCTCGGGAGTCCTTATCGTGATATTATGTATCGCTGGGACACCCCCGTGGCTCAATCGAGTGAGAGCTACATTCGGCAGCTCAAGTACCATGTTTTCGCCTGTCTGCGTGATCTTCCACAACAACCTATCCTTTCTTGGCTTGAAAAAATGCATATAATTGAGGGCTCGTCGATCAAGATAGATCTCTCGAGTGATTGGCTCGTCAGTGGGGACTACGTTGAAATACGTGGCGATTGGGGTTATCATTCCCCCACAACAGATGCTAGCTCCCTCAACTTGGGCTTGGGCCTCAAAATGCTCTGCTAGGAGATACGCTACACTCATCGGGCGTCCTTCTAGGGCTGCCGCTAAAATATGCATATCTGCACTCTGAACTTTTCCAAAGATTGTCCCTGCCAGACGCTGGAGGTGATCATCCTGTGGAAGTATCTCATTGCTGGGTTTCTGATTGATGCAGCTGAGGATGTCTGTGGGATGTATGCTTTAAATTTTTCAACTTCCATCCACGCTAACTGTGCCCAAAAGGCTCTGATGTTCACCCCACTTTCTCCGAAATACATGGCTCGTGGGGTTCCTCGCATAATCTCCTGCAGATCTTCAAAAGATAATTCCCATTCTTGATTGCCCAGTTGGAAACTCAAATGCAGAAAAGATCCATTCTCGTTTCTGTGAAGCTGGTATGTGGATAGGAATTCCAAAGCTAGAGATCTGTGAGTGAACCAGTTTCCTGTGAATGCTCCAAGGAATCCCACTCCCCGGGTGAGCATCATCACATCATCCAAAATCCCCATATCATGCAGTATCCTTTGATGCATGAATCTAGTCGGCCGCATCTCTAATCTAGATAATCTTTCCACTCGTTCATATGATTCTGATGTGTGCAATGTAATATCCTGTAGCATAGGATGAGACTCATGAACGATCTCGGTCTGAGCTGATGTGGATGACATAGTTCCTTTCCCTTTTTCTGCGGTTGAAGCCTTTCTGCGAAACGGCATAGCGATACCTGCAATAAATTTAATTAAATCAGATATACTCCACAAATATAACCCTCGACCTAATGCATAAAAATAACGCAGAGAAAATCATCAGTTTGGCCTAAGCAACAATACTTTATCTAGACCCATGAACTTTCTCAACTCCCCCAAACTGATATATTTCTCAATGGCTCAATATTTTATCCTTACACTAAGCACAATATTGAAATCTAGCATCATATCATATGAATATTTCAAGAAAAGACACACAATGCTAAATTCACAAATTATTCAACAATTCAAACAATATATCTCCAATAATTCCTCCAATAAATTTCCACAAAAATTCATAAAAATCAACGGGAAAATCAAGTAAATGCATGCTTCCATTACCAATTTATAACATCTATGAGCAGGGAATAACATCTAGAACAATAAAGGGAAGCCACGAAAATTCTACACAAAGTTCAACAAATCTAGCAATTCTTTCGTCCTAACTCTCGTAAAAAAAAAATTCACGACTCGCGAGTTGTCCTCGCGTGCAAGGGGAAAGGATTTCGCGAGCGCAATTGAAATACTGAATATAAACCAAAATTGAAATTTTACCTCGCGTGCTGGAATTTGGACAGAATTCGCGAGAGAGAAAAGATAATTCGAGATGAGAGTTCGAGAGAGGGGCGGCGCATTCAGAACATGAATTAAACCCTTACCTGAACTTGCGACACGGCCTCGCGACAAAGGGTCGCGACAGTGGGTTGCGAAATAAGCGTTACCTCAGATCTTGCGTGTGTTCGCGACACGACTTTGCGACAAACAGTCGCGATGATGGGTCGCGAGGTGGATTTATTTATGGGCTCGCATGCTGGGCTCGCGTGCGGGCTTCACGACTTGGGCTTCATGGCATCTCGCGAGGTAAGTCAGAAGCTGGGTTCGCGTGTAGGTCTCGCGAACTTGGCTCGCGACATAACTCAAATTGACGTCTCGCGAGACGTGAATGGAATTTCTTCGGAAATTTTTGCTCAACTCTACTCCACTGTACGCCCAACTCAAAATCAAGCTACTCAAAAACAGATCAAAATAGAACAAACCCAACAGAAACAAAAACAAAACAACACAAGACAAAAATAAAACAATTGGGTTACCTCCCAACCAGTGCTTAATTTAACGTCTTTAGCTAGACTATTACCTCAATCACTTGGGATCCTCAAAATAATGTCAATTCACTCACTTCCTTCCCATGAGGTCTAAAATGAAATTTCAATCGATGCCCATTGATTGTAAACGTACTACCATCCAATTTGAAAAGTTCAAATGTGCCATTATGATTGCTCTTTTCAACAATGTACGTACGACCATTTTGACCGTAGCTTGCACAGGAATGAGCGAATCGAGAATTGTAAACAAGTACCTCATCCCTGTGAGCAACGTCTTTCTTCTTGATGTTCAAGTCGTGAAATGCTTTGGCCTCTCTTTGTAGATTCGGAGTTCTCAAATGCTTGATTTCTCCACCATCTATCTCCGCAATCCTTCTCTCGGGTATGTCCAATGTGCTAAAAATCTTGATTTATCCTCCGTGTCGCCTAATAGGCCTTGTGTTCAATCTCCACGTAAATGACATGATTTCCCAAACACAAGTTGATACGGGACATACCAATGGGTGTTTTGTATGCCATCCTACAAGCCCATAGTGCATCATCTAAATGTTTCGCCCAATCCTTCTTGTTGACAATGGACTTTTCTAGAATCGCTGATCTCTCGATTTGCCAACTCGCTGACCATTAGCTTGTGGGTGGTATGGTGTCGTGATCTTGTGTTTGACTCAGATTGGCTAGCATTGTCGACAACCACCTATTATTAAGTGGCTCCCCATCATCGAGCAAAGCTCTCTGAGTTCCATACCGAGACATAATATTCTTATGAAAGAACTTAATCACCACTTTAGAATCATTGGTGGTTGTAGCACGCCCACCCACCTAGAGACGTATTCCATCGCAAGCAAAATGTAAGCAAAACCACAAGAATTTAGGAAAGGTCCCATAAAATCAATACCCCATACATCAAACAATTCAACCTCAACCATGATGTTTTGTGGCATCTCATCCCTTTTTGAAATATTACCCATCCTTCGGCATCTATCACATTCTTTGACAAAGGCGTGACAATCCTTATAGATAGATGGCCAGTAAAATCCACTTTGATTGATCTTCATGGCTGTTCTATTAGCTCCAAAGTGGCCTCCTGTGGGGTGTTGTGACACTCGACTATGATTTTATTCCATTGGGATTGATGAACACAAGTACGGATGAAGCCATCAGCACACCATCTATACAAGTGTGGATCTTCCCAATAATAGAATTTTGCATCATGCACAAACTTCTTCCTTTGGTGGTATTGTAGACCTTCCGGGGTTTTCCTGATCACCAAATAATTTACAAAATCAGCATACCATGGCGTATGATCAGTAATTGCAAATACCTGCTCATCTGGAAAATGCTCTTTGATGTGCACGTGTGGGTGATCACCTTCCATCGGTTTCTCTAATCGAGATAAGTGATCAGCGACTACGTTCTCGCACCCTTTCCGATCCCGGATTTCCATATCGAATTCATGCAACAGTAAAATCCAACGAACTAGACATTGCTTCGAATCCTTTATGTTGAAGAGGAAACGTATAGCTGCATGGTCAGTGTGCACAATGGTGTGGGAACCCAGTAAATATGGACGAAATTTATCAAAAGCATATACTACCGCCAACAACTCTTTTCGGTTGTGGTATAATTCATCCGGTCGAGTCCAATGTCTTGTCAAGCGAGTATATGACTTTGAAAATTTTATCTCTCTTTTGGCCCAAAACAGCTCCAATTGCCCAATCACTGGCATCACACATCAACTCGAACGGTGCATTCTAATCTGGGGAAATAAGAACAGGTGTAGTAGTCAGAGCAGTTTTTAAAATCTCAAAAGCTTCTAAACAGTCTTTGGTGAAAATAAATTTAACATCTTTTTCTAACAGTCCACACAAAGGTTTGGTGATCTTAGAAAAATTCTGAATGAAGCGACGGTAGAATCCAGCATGTCCTAGAAAACTTCGGACTGACTTCACATTTGTTGGTGGAGGTAATTTTTCAATGGCTACCACCTTAGCTCTATCAACTTCTAAGCCCTCTGCTGAGACTATATGTCCTAATACAATACCTTCCTTTACCATAAAATGGCATTTCTCCCAGTTCAACACAAGGCATGTATCCTCACATTGTTGCAACACCTGGCTAAGATTATCAAGACAAACATCAAAAGAGGATCCAAATACAGAAAAATCATCCATAAATACCTCCATGATATTTTCTATTAATCCATGAAAAATTGCCATCATACACCGCTGAAACGTGGCGGGTGCATTGCATAATCCAAATGGCATCCGTCTGTAAGCGAAGACACCGTGAGGGCGGTAAATGTCAGATATGCTGATCTTCCTGAGCGATGGGGATCGATTGTATCCCGAGTATCCGCCCGAAGCAATAAATTCATGACCGCTAACCTATCTAACATTTGATCAATAAAAGGTAAAGGAAGTGATCCTTACGCGCGGGCTGCATTTAATGCTCGTGTCGATGCACACCCTCCATCCAAAGGACCAAACGTGTTGCTATCACTCATTGTTCTCATCCTTGATCACCGCCATTCCTCCTTTCTTGGACACCACTTGCGTGGGACTTACCCACTCACCGCTTGATATGGCATATATCATCCCGCGCCTAAAAGTTTCAAACCTCTTTTCTTATCACTTACATAGCTGGGTTCGACCTACGCGAGGTTGCACCCTTGGTCTATTCTCGGATTCCAATAAAATTCGGTGCATGCACAAAGACGGGCTGATTCCCTTGATATCTGCAATGGTCCATCCTATAGCTTCCTTGTATTTTCTCAAAACTCGCAGAAGTTTTTCCAATTCTGTAGGATTAAGCAGAGCAGAAACAATAACAGGGTAAGTATCATTATCTCCCAAAAAGGAATACCTGAGATGATCTGGCAGTGGTTTCAGTTCGAGTTTGGGTGAATCTGTGGTTTCGATTGCTGATTTCTTCTCTGTTGATGAACTTTTCTCTATGCACCCCCCATCAACTGATCGATGAATATCCAAGTACGAGACCTGTTTAGACACGGAAGTGGTATCAAGTACAGATAAATATTCTAAAATTTCATCACAAGCTTCATCTAAATCATTATAAGAGAAAATAGAATTTCTAATGCACTGCTCTAGCTTATCATCTTTGACTGGCTGAAAAGGTGTGAGAGTGGTGATTGAGCAACAATCCTCGGACTCTGAGCTATCATGTCTCTTGATGGCATCATAAATCGAAATTTTGAGCTCCTCCTTGTTCAATCTAAAAGTTAGATCACTATCTTGCACATCAATTAAAGCTCAACCAAGAGCTAGAAAAGGTCGACCCAAGATTAATGTCGATTTTTATCTTGGGCATATCCAAAATTACAAAATCGGCAGAAAGACAAAATATAAAATTCTTACCGTAACATCTTCAACAATTCCTTAGGGTAAAAATGCAGACTGTCATCGACCATCAATAAGGAGATTGTGGTTGGTTTCATCTCGCCGATCTCCAAATGGTTGAAAATTTATAGTGGCATCAAGTTAATGCTTGCTCCCAAATCGCACAACACGTTGGGGAAAGTGTGCTCTCAATCACTCGCACACCAAAGTAAAGCTCCTGGATCTTTTTATTTGGTGACAACGTCCTCCGATTATAGCACCGCATTCTTCGAGAGGTTGATTGTCTCAAATTTGCCCACTTTTATTTTGCTTGCCAACGCATCCTTGAGGAATTTAATATATCCAGCATATCTCGAAGCGCATCAAGGAGAGGTATATTGATATTCACTTTGAAACATCTACATAAACGGGTGAGCTCAGATCGTATTTTGCTTCCCAAACGCCGAGGAAAGGGTGTAGGGAGTAATGCACGTTTGGTCCTTCACGTCTTCAGCACATCTTCGCGACCATTCTTCTCTAGCCTTCCCTCGCGAGTCTTTCTCTCTGGACTCACTCGCGAGACGCTCATTTTCTTTATTCGCGACCTTCGATCGCGATGGTTCATCGCGATGAAATGTCGCGAGGTCTTCTCCGTCTGAGCTCGCGTTTCGAGCTCGCGACCCTTCCTCGCGATGGTTTGTCGCGAGGTCTTCCATCCCTTCAGGCGATGCTTTCCTCGCGATCAACTCTCTCTGGATTCGCGCCTCTTTCTCGCGATACTCACTCGCGAGGCGAGAATATGGTTCCTCAGTGGTTTGATCCTCTTCCTCCATTTCGCACTCGGATGATTTATGTAGACCTTCCACTTCGTCCGAATGGCATTCACATGATTACGAGGTATCGATTTTTCGGTTCTCGCTCCATATTACTTGAAATTGACCACGGCCGTGAACCCCGCTCTCATTTGCCATCCGCCCTATTTGATTTTCCACCATCTTGAGTTGTTTTCCAATTGAAGTGATGATATTGATGGAATTGATGATTTCTCCAAAGCATTTATTACGTGCCCGTCTGCGTCAGATCACGAGTATTACGTTGAGCCACAATTTGTTGGTGGCTCGCCGCAATCTGCTGATTACTCATCAAGAGTTGTCGCGTCATCTCTTCGACACCGGGGCTTCTTTGGCTCCACAATGACTCTATTATTTACAAATGAAACCGGTGGTGGTTCTTTGTGCATTTCGAGCATTTGCATAGGACAAATTAGGGTGATTCCTATTATTCGGATGATAAGCTGGATTTGCACTTTGATTTCCTTGGAAGCCTCGACTCTGAAAATTACTCCTCTGATTCACAAAATTGGCCTCTTCAGTATCCTGTGCCATTAAAACAGTCATCTTTCCCTTCCTTTCTTCTTCACATTCCTTTTGCAATGCTGTGAACTTTTCTAAGAGATCATCGTACTTACTATCCACCTCAGTAGCAGCGACTCTTCTTATTGGCTGCCTCTCCATCGGCCACTGATAGCTATTAGATGCCATCTCCTCAATTATTCTCAATGCTTCATCAATACATCGGTTGAGAAGGCACCTCCGGCTGAAGCATCCACAATACTTCGGGTGTTGACAGTCAGACCACTGTAAAACTGTGTCACCTGCTGTTCAGGGGAATAACCATGTTGTGGACATTTTCACAGGAGACTTCTGAATCTTTCCCAGGCTTCAAACAATGACTCATCTCCCAATTGTGAGAAATGAGAAATCTCAGCAATAATCTTCTGAGCCTTGGCAGGTGGAAAGTATTTAGACAGAAATTTCTCGCAAAGCTGCTCCCATGTACTAATTCCTGATCTGTCTAATCCCTTAAACCATTCTTTAGCTTGGCTCCTCAGCGAAAACACAAACATCCGCATCCGGATGGCATCAGCTGGCACTCCGTTCTGCTTGATTGTATCACAGATATCCAGGAATGCCTCTAGATGTGCATTGGGGTCTTCAGTAACCCCTCCCCCAAACTGTTCCGCTTGTATCATACTAATGAGGGCAGGCTTTAGCTCGAAATTATTAGCATTCACGTTCGGCCCCCATCCTCCATCTTGGAATAGATCCGTCGGTGGCCGGTACATGTGATTTAGGGGTATGGGTGGTGCTCGCCTAACTGCCCATCGATTATTCAACGCCATTAGCGCCGCATTCTTTGCCAAGATCTGTTCCATCTCGGCCATTCTATCTTGAGGTTGCCTATCTGCCATTGCTTGTCTTCTTTCTCGGCTTTCTCTTACGGGATCTTTCAATCTCAAGATCGAAGGAATAATTTCTCTCTTTGAGATCTTGTAATCATGCACTCTACGAGAGATAAAATCAAATCGATCTCTGACAACACGTAAATAATATAATATTTTTTTTTTAATTTTTTTTTTATATATGCCTGAACTAATAACTACAATCCAAAAAATTATCACTATGCAATCTAAATACCCCGAACGACGCCAAAACTTGATCGCTAATATTTCTACCAAATAAATGATAGTAAAGCAAAGAGTATATATATCGTATCCACGAGACCCAACTCGAGAACACAAGAAGTAATTAACACGTAACCTTCGTTATTATCCAAGCAACAAAATAAAGAGAGAGATTATAAACTAAACTTGAAAATAAAGAGGGAATAAAACCAGATATAAAAGACTGATCCTAGGGATGTATTTAATCTAACCAGATTCACACAATTAACCTATTAATCTGTTTACCAATTTAATCCACATTCAGATGAAGGATCACTAATGTAACTATAGTTTCCGCCAGGACAGCTTATAGTAGTAGGTTAGCCTAAACTCTATCTCCGTCGGGTCTCAAGAGAAGTAAGCTAATTACCAAAAGCACACAAAGATATAACCTCCTACAGTTCATCTATCTCCGTCGGGTCTCAAGGCAAAAACTGTATTATAAATTTCAGATATCGATTATGCAATTAATTACGCCAAGAACTTAATCACATAACTAACATGCATAGATATTGATCAGATACCAACACATGAGAATTAAAGCCAAGATTTATAAATCATGAAGGGACGATAAAACAGTATCAACAGATAAATTATACGAATCTAGTCAGACATACAAACCCCAGGATCAATACGGAATTTAGCTACTCATAATTAAATTATCAAAGCAATAAATAATTAAAGATGACATGAATTGAAATAAATAGATAAAACCGTATGATTCCACGATGAACAAAGTAACACTTGAATCCGACGTAAATCAGAGCTCCAATACTAAACTATGAAACTGGAATAAAAACAAACTAAATTACTCTAATGAAAAACGTGCACAAAAACTCAATATCAAAAAGTGTTCTGCTCTGGAATAAAAGTCTCAAGTCTTTTCTCTCTTGTGAATTGTGTGTCTCTTCTGACGTTCGCCTCCCGAATATACTCAAACCCTAATCTTAGTTCGGATCGCGAGCTTCTATCACGATCAACAGTCGCGATGCTAAGTCCCGACTCTCCTTCCGCCTTGCTTCGCGAGTTTATGTCGCGATTGTAGGTCGCGATTCCAGGTTGCGAGTTCACAAATCAGCGCACATTCAGCATTTCCTCGCGATCAACTATCGCGAGAAGTCTTCGCGTGTAGAGGTCGCGAGCTCCAAATTTCCTTTCTTGCTTTGTTTAGGCGCAACAAAGACTCGCGAGCTTCAAATAACTTGCAGCGCTGTGTGTCCTCCATTTTAGATCAAAACCTGTGCTAAAATAACACAAACTACACACGGCATCATATCTTTCAAGATAATTGAAATATATCACAAATGCAGCTCAACCAATCATTTATCAATCAAAATGGGACAAATATAACCCAATAAAATAGGTAAAAATGAGGCTTATCACCCTCACCCATAACAAGTTAAAGTGATGTCAGCAACTCATACTCACCTAAACCCTTATGAGGTTTAGATCAATACAAATTCACCGAGATCTAGGTTCTTCACGACGGTCAGATAGAAGAACTCATCTCACTGTGATTCATCAATACATCAGAGACGTACCAGCATAGACAAGCAACCAAGTCAAGTCACTTCTTATCTACAATTCAGCCTATACCGACAACTCGTTCTCAAATTGTCCAGTTGTGATCCTTTTTATATCTCAATAAGCTTGACCAATCATACAGGCTTCTGTGATCTCCGACACACTGTATGATCAAACTTTTGTATGAGATAAAGGGATATACATATGCAATCAAGTAAACAATTCAGATAGGAGATTGTAATAGTGGTAATAGGAAATATTGTATACAAGCTCAATCATTCTGCTTTCAGTATACAAATCTAACAAATATGAAACATTGTATACAAAGTTCAACCATTATGTTTCCAGTATACAAATCCAACATTTAGGCCCATCTTTATTCCTTGCATTTGATCCCTAGGCTGACCCATCAAGGCCTGGAGCTGCTGATAATTTCGCCCAACCCTATAATAGTTCCACTAGGACTCTATTTTGATTAATGTATTATTTTAATACATATCCAGTATCTAGATAGATATTATATGATATTATTTGATATCAAGAGTTATTATCTTATATCATTAGATATCAAGAGATAATTATTCTAGATATGATTTATCTGTAATAATATTATTGTATTTATTAGATATGCAAGGATCTTATCTTAATAGGATTCTAGGAATGCATTATAAATACAAGATGGGAGAAAATCAGAATTAATTCTTTCATTTTTGTTGAGATTTTTGAAAATCTCATAGATACAAGAAGGAGGCGAAATTTTGCAGTGTTCTCCATAGATTGCTCTCACTCGGTATTGGAGAATAGGCATCCGGGATATAGTTCAGAAGATCAAAGCTAGAGTCTGCCATTGATCTCATATCCCTTAAATTCGCAGGTAAACACGAGTAAACACCTATGTGTTGCAATTAACTATATAAATGCATGCTAGGTATATAATCAATGTATGGTGAATTAAACACCCAAGATAGATCATCGGGAAGAGGGTAAAATAGAAATTACCTATAGTAAGAATTTTAAAATTAAAAGCCTAGACATTAAAAGATTGTATGTTGAAATAATGAGTAAATATATATTTGTATACTTAAGATATACTAATAAATTGAGAAATTCCCTTCTTGGAGATTTACTAGTTGAGCTTGAGAGCTTCTATATTTGAATGCATAATGTATTTGGTATGTAATCTTGATTGTCTTCAAATGTTGGATCTCGTAGGTATTTGTAGGAGGGATGATGAATAGTACCGCTGGATGGAACACCAATCACATCTGTTCCACTTGTTGTTTGAATTCTTCTTATTGAATCAAAGTACACCATTTTATGTGCCTACAACATCGTACATAAAGCATTCTGAAGGTTTGGTATTTCGCTCTGGTATGACTGGATTCTCTACAGATTGGCTCTGACATTCAGAAGTCAAACACTAACTCTTTGAAATATTTTTTGTTTATTCAATATGGTTGACTCTGGTCTCTTTAGTACGGTTAACTTCGAGTCTGTTCAATAGGGTCATTTTCGTGTTTACTAAATAGAGTTGCCTCCATGTTTCTTAAGTACGTTCAGTGTTTCTTTAGTAGGCACTTTAGCTGATGTTACTCTTTAGCAACTTCTTCTTCTCTTCTGTTGAAATGACATTTGGTCATTCACTTAACTTTTTCGTCCTTCTATATTCACTAGCACTGTTGTTCTTGAGCCGATTCTGGTCACCCTTGATCTTGATAGTAGTGAGTTCGTTAGTCTTCGGTAGCCTTGTGTCCTTCAGTCTTCGGTAGCACTTCTCTTCAGTAGCGCTTCACTTTAGTAGCGTTTCTCTTTAATATAACTAAATTGATCCTTCTATCAGTATGATTGTCTTAAGTACTACTCTTGAACTCATTCAGTATTGGATAACCATACTGATGGTTCTTCTGTTGAAACGTGTAAATATAAAAAAACTCGTTCCCTAACATATGAGCAGCACTATGATACATCAGCAGGACAATCGTCAGGGTAGATTTTAGTATCTTCAAAACACTTAAGTATTACAAAATTTTCTGAACATCTATGATATGAGAAATGAACTTCTTCCTAGGAATACAAGATAAGCAACAACAGATAGTACTTCATCAATCAAACAAAGTATACCAAGGAACTTAGAACAAGAAGACGGTTAAGATTTCTCTGAATACAAATTGGAAAATGGATCCTAAAAAGAAATGAGTCATTAGATCCCAAATGTATAGAAGAATCATTGGCTCATTGCTCTATCTTAGGGATGTCAACGGGCGGTCTTTACCCTACGTAACCGATAATTTAGTATTGGTTACGGTTGCGAACCGCCCAATAAATACTAAACCCGGACCGGATCCGGACCATCAAATTATGGATCCGGATCGGGTATTACCCATTTCTAACCGGTCACCCACCGGGCTTTATTCCAAATTACTCCTAAATCCCCAATTCTTCTCTCAAACCTCTACTTTCTTCCTCACAAATTCAGCGACTACGTCTCCTCCGGTGGCTCGTCGTTCATCGTCGCCCTCCTCAAGTGTTCATCGTTCGTCGTGTTGCGTTCATCGTTCATCATGTTGCGTCACAAAAACTTTTGGACTTTTGTAAATTAAAAGACTAGTACTCATATATTGTAAATATGCAGAAATAAATAATTTAGCAATTGGACTTTTGTTGCATTTCATCAATACAAATATATTTACATTTAAAAATATGTCCACATATCAACTCAAAAATTAAAAATTAAAAATGCCGACATATCTTTTGTTAACATAAACTTTCACCTTGATTTATGGTAGTTCATTGCATTTTTGCAAAGACAAACATTTAAAATAAGTCCGAAAGAGAATCAACTGTTGAATATTATAATCTTATTTTATTTTATTTATTAATCTTGCATCAACGACTTGTTAAGATTCCGAATTAGTTATGCGAATCTCGAAATAAATATCGCTTGATAAATAATTGATAATCTAATATCGCGTATAATTAATTGGAATCTTGATGTAAATTTTTTTCTTTTTTTTTCAATCATTCATGTACACATCTAAACGACATACGTGGGACCTTTCATATATAAAAAAGCTTCGCTAATATCCCTTCACCAAATTTCACCGAGAAAAATATATTAAAATGTACAAATAATGAATATTGTGTATATTAAATATTTCTAAATCAATTTAATATTGTTTTATAAGTAATCATCAGCATATACTCCATGAATTTATATACGGCACGCCTCATGCAATTAATCCTAATATCTATGATCATAATATGAATTTCTTTAGAGAAATCATATTACATTATCTATTTTAATTCGTAGTAGTTAAAAATGATTTAAAAAATTAGTGGAAATTGGTACACCGCCAATGTAAAATGCTCTTACATAAAAAGTGGTTATGTAATGCTCAAATTAAAATTTTGAAAAACAAAAAAAAAAAAGCGATCGGGTCGACCGAACCGGACAAACGGGTCGGTCTTGACCGTCCGGTCAGCGGTTCGGAATCGAATCGAATCGGAACCGTTGTTTTAAAGTTTAATGGGCTTTGAACGGTTCCGGATCGGTCCGGGTAAAGACCGCCGTTGACATCCCTACTCTATCTAACTCTTAGTCGACCTAACATTTCATTTGCATTTGGAGCATGAGCATGATATCAAAAAAATCTGAAGAAATCACACTTAGAAGCATCTAAACAAATTTTAAGGTATTCTAAATGGAACACATAATATGGAACTTTGATATCCCTCAGATAACAACATCAAGCTAACAGAATATTCAGACTCTGATTTGCAGGATGCAGAATAGATCGCTAATGGGAATTTGGGATCAAGGCATGTTTGATTAGATTCAAAAACCAACTTAAAAGATATGTAAATTTATGTTTACCTATGATAGAAATTCTAATGTATTGTGTGTAGTCAACTAATGTTAGAAAGCTAAATTTTTCTTAAACAGGCGTTAGTCTAAGAGGGAACCAAGCTGAAGACATATGGTCAGGAACTCACTCAAATGGATCCAATTTACTCACTAGATAAACAACCTCAAGCTCTAAAGCAGTTAGAACAACTCAACAAAGTCAAGGGCAACATATCACAAGTTTAATGCCAATGAAATCAATGCATTGTAAGAAAGACATCAATGTTGAAAAATCTAAAGTTTAAATGGAGATCAACAAGCTAAGGGCAACGAAAAGATTCAAGAAGCCTAAATCATCAAGAAATTTGATGATCACTATGGCTTCAAAAAGTCTCTGAATCATATGAGGTATCAGAAAATGAAAAAACCTGAAGCACTCGAACACTCACTAAGAGGATCTGAAGTCAATCATAGCCTTGTTGTAGGTCAGGGAACTGAAGAAGAAGAAATCATAAGAAGTCTAAGGAAGTCAACAGGGGATCAGGCGTGGACTCCGTTGAAGGCCGAAGACGAAAGCTAATGAAAAAGATTCAGATATGTTCCTAGTGCCTAACATGTGTTGAGAAATAGTATATCAGTACGTATCCTAAGTCGTCAGAAATTCTCATAAGAAGACAGCCAATTTGAAGACTAGGGGAGTTGCAAACTCAAACCCTCAAGAAAGTTGTTCAAAGTTGTAACGCCCCCATTCTTGTAATAGAGACATTACTAAAATCTTTCTATCTTTAACAATTATAAAATATTAATAATAATAATATTGGTAAATATTATATATAAGCAGCAGAGGTAAAATTCGACGAGCGGATGGCATATACTCTATAAATACATATATACCAACCTGAAATAAAAACAATACCAACAACAAAGCAACAGCAACTAGGGACACAGCCCTCAACAAAATATATATATATAAGTACTCATTAAACGTCATATGCATTTCAAACATAGTTTTTCATCAAAAACTAGTTAAGTTTGCTCGTAAACACATTTAAGTACTAGCATAGTTGGAACATATTTACATAAAACATAATCCTGAGAGAATGTATATGTGGAGCTCATTCCCGTCAGCATCAATCATCAACTTCTCAGCCTGCAAAACATATATCAAAATAGGGGATGTGAGCATGAAAACATACTCAGTGGGGAATACACTGCAAGCAGTTATAACCAATTGCGTAATGCATACAACATAATGAACTCTTCTTTAACAGTTACCCTTGCGGGTACTCATTATTTATCGCGTTGGATAGACCCTTGTGGGCCTCCTCGAGGGTAAATCTTTAACATTGAGCCCTGGTGGGCCTCCTCGAGTGTAGATCGCTACACTGGGTCCGGCCTCCCGAGTGTAGATCGCTACACTAGACCCCTGTGGGCCTCCCCGAGGTAGATCGCTACACTGGGCTCGGCCTCCTCGAGGAACTTCTTTAACATTCTAGCCCACATGCATGCACAAAACACAACAATGATTATAACCATACAATGTACTCACAGATAGAGTAAACCCCACCTTGTGTAGACGTTTCAAAAATACTCTTTGGCTTTTGCTTGGTTGTCCGTCCTCGAGCTTCGGATGTCACGCCACCAAGCACCTTTAACATTACTCTTAACTAAGTTTCATATGTCCCATAAGTATATAAGACTCATCATCATGTACAAAATGGTCTAGCCTTAACCAAAAATCAACATTAGTTTATATACATAACTTATGTCTAACATGAAAATTTGCACATAAGGTTATATATCTTAGACAAACCTTTATATATGCTTAACTATAATCAAAGATCACAAATCAATCATCATAACTTGAATATCAAAGCTTTAGCATTGAAAGCCCTAATTCGACGTCAAACTAAAATTTTCCAAATTTTGAATACGTCAGCCGAAAAATCCGAATAAATTATTTTAAGCTTTAATCATATCATAGTATCCAAATATGAAGTCAAAATGATAAAATAAAATCAAAAATCCAATATTATATGGCTAGGGTTTCGCCAACATAAGGGTTTCCAACGGTTTCGATTTCAAACGTTTTTCTTGTTCAAAACATGTTTATTTCAACCCAACAACACATATATGAACAAATATCAAGCATATAAACAACATAAATTCAAGTTCAAGACCTTCAAGAATTTTGAAAATCACAAGACTTCCAAGAATGAACATATGCTCAAAAATTCAACGTTAAACAACTTATCGGCGATTAACCTAACATAAGATCAAGAAATAATCAAACAACAACATATTTTCTTCACAATCATCAAAGGACCAAAAATTATGGATTGAATATAGGTTCATATTTTTAAATTTTTCAAACCATAGATGTGTTCTAGAGATTGAATTATACCTGAATTCGAAGACCGATCAAAAATTTAACGGTTGGATCTTGAAATATTTGAGGTTGAATTTTCGAAAATCCTAGTGTGTGCGTAGTATGTGAAGCACGAAATTTTTGAGAGAAAAGAATGAAGATTGGTGAAAATGGAGTGCTTAGGAAGCTAAAGCATAAATATATATATATATCATTTCACTATTTCATTCTTCCATAAGAAGCCATCAATTTCTAGAAAATTCCACAACTCTCTACACTTCTCTACACATTTGGACATAATATATATATATACATATATATATATATATATCCATTTGTTATTTTCTTCTTAATTTATTATTCTAATGTATAGCAAATAAATGTTTTAATCGACACTTATATTCAAATCACTTAATATCATGAATTAAGGACCAATGCATAAAAATTAGACTTTCATTCTAAAAATCATAATTATAATTCACTAAATCATTAAAACTTATAATAGCAAACTTTACATTTTTAGCTAGGGCGCATCCTCGCTCGAATAGAACAACACATAAAACGTTCATAACTCAATTTTTGATTAGTTCACAATTTAAAGAAAATAATTCACATTTAATATATATATATATATATATATATATATAAATATATATATCATACTTCTTTAAGAAAATTTTCTCGGGGTATTACATTCTACCCCCCAAAAAAATAATTTCGTCCTCGAAATTAACCTGGTAAGTCTCTAAGGTTGGGATAGCGAACCAAAAGTTCGTTTTCTCTTTCCCATGTGGCTTCCTCGGTCCATACCTACTCCATTTGTATCTTTACTAAAGGTACCTCTCGATTTCTTAAAGTATGCACCTTCATCTAGAATAGCAATCGATGCCTCTTCAGTATGTTAGATTCGTGAAACACAGAAATTCTCATGAGATATAACATGACCTGGATCTGAGATATATTTCCTAAGCATTGACACATGAAATACATCATGTACGCCAGTCAAGTCCGGAGGTAAAGCTAGGCGATATGCCACATTTCCTATTCTTTCAAGTATTTCAAAAGGCCCTACATAACGAGGTTGTAACTTTCCTTTTTACCAAATCTGATCACTCCTTTTATCGGCGCTATCTTTAAAATACCTTGTTACCAACCTCGAAGTGTATGTCCTTTCGTCTTTGATCATCATATGATTTCTGACGATCTTGGGCTATCTTGATTCTTTCTCTGATCTTTGTAACTTTCATTTCTTACCAAATCTGATCACTCCAACTGTTTCTTCAATTAATTCAGGCCCTAAGATCTGTCTCTCTCCAACCTCATCCCAAGGAATTGGCGATCTACATTTCCTCCCATACAGAGCTTCAAATGGAGCCATCCCAATAGTAGCTTGATAGCTATTATTGTAGGCGAATTCAACTAATGGTAAATACTTCTCCCAACTTCCGCCCATGTCTAACACACAAGCACGGAGCATATCTTCCAAAATTTGGATAGTTCGCTCTAACTGTCTATCTGATTGAGGATGGTAAGCTGTACTGAAGTGTAACCTAGTGCCTAAAGCTGACTGGAGACTTTTCCAAAAATTTGAAGTAAATCTTGTGTCTCGATCAGACACAATTGACACTGGCACCCCATGTAACCTTACAATCTCATTAATATAAAGTAGAGCTAATTGATCCATGCTAAAAGTCATCTTTATGGGAAGAAAATCAGCTGATTTTGTCAATCTATCGATAATAACCCAAATAGCGTGATTACCTCTAACTGTGCGAGGTAGTCCAACCACAAAGTCCATAGAAATGTGTTCCCATTTCCACTCGGGAATCTCAAGTGGATTTAGCAGTCCGAACGGTCGTTGATGCTCAAATTTCACCTGTTGACATGTAATGCATTTTTCTACAAATTTTCCAATGGATCTCTTCATATTCTGCCACCAGTAAACTGATTTCAAATCTTTGTACATTTTTGTTCCTCCTGGATGCACAGAATATGGAGTGTTATGAGCTTCTTCAAGTAGTTCTTGTCTCAAATCCTCATTATTCGGCACACACAATCTCCCGTTAAAGACAAGAGTACCATCGGTCATAATAGCAAATCCTTGAATTGTACCCTCTTCTGCTCATTTCTTCATTTTGCATAAAAATGGATCATTCTTCTGTGCTTCTCTATTTCGATCTTGAATTATCGGACGAACAACGAGTGTAGAAATGATTCCTGTCGTGGTGTTTGGTGGCATCACCACTTCCAAATTCAATTTCTGAAATTCTCTAATCAGTTCTTCTTGTTTGGTAGGTAATGTTGCCATGTAACTCTTTCGGCTCAATGCATCAGCAACTACGTTTGCCTTCCCAGGATGATAGTGAATAGTGCAGTCATAGTCTTTAACGAACTCTAACCATCTTCTTTGCCGAAGGTTTAACTCTTTCTGCGTGAAGAAATACTTCAAACTTTTATGGTTAGTGTAGATGTCACACTTACTCCCATAAAGATAGTGTCGCCATATCTTCAACGCATGCACCACAGCTGTAAGCTCAAGATCATGTGTTGGATAATTCTGCTCGTGTGGTTTCAATTGCCTTGAAGCATAGGCTACCACATTTCCATGCTGCATTAACACGCATCCAAGTCCTTGCTTTGAAGCATCACTATAGATAACGAAACCATCGGTACCATCAGGCACAGTTAGAACAGGAGCTGACATGAGACGTTGCTTTAACTCTTGGAAACTTTGCTCGCACTGTTCACTCCATAGAAACTTTTCATTTTTACGTGTCAACTTTGTCAATGGACCAGAAATCTTTGAGAAACCTTCTATAAATCTTCAATAATACCCTGCCATTCCCAGAAAACTTCTGACCTCATTCACATTGGTTGGTCTTTTCCAATTGCTTATCGCTTCAACTTTTGATGGATCTACTTCAACTCCTCTCAAAGTAATCACATGTCCAAGAAAAGAAACTTGTTCCAACCAAAACTCACATTTCTGATATTTTGCATACAACTTTTCTTTCCTTAATGTTTCCAATACTATCCTGAGATGTTCAGCATGTTGCTCTTTATCCCTTGAATACACTAAAATATCATCAATGAACACAATAACAAATCGATCAAGATATGAGTAGAAAACTCGGTTCATCAAGTCCATGAAAAAGCCTGGTGCATTCGAGAGTCCAAAAGGTACGACGGTGAATTCAAAATGACCATATCTTGTTCTAAAAGCTGTTTTCGGAATATCACTCTCTTTGATTTTGAGTTGGTGATAACCTGATCTCAAGTCAATCTTCGAGAACACACTAGCACCTTTAAGCTGATCAAATAAATCTTCGATCCTAGGCAATGGATACTTATTCTTAATCGTCAATCTATTCAATTCTCGGTAATGAACGCACATTCTTAGGGTTCCATCTTTCTTTTTCACAAATAATACCGGAGCACCCCAAGGAGATACACTTGGTCTAATAAATTCTTTGCTAAGCAGATCTTGCAACTGAACTTTGAGTTCTTGCAATTCTCTCGGTGCTATTCGGTATGGTGCTTTTGAGATCGGTGCTGCCCTAGGTACTAAATCTATTATAAATTCAACTTGACGGTCTGGTGGAATCCCTGGTAATTCCTCAGGAAACACATCTACATATTCCCTTACTACCGGCACTTCCGTGATCTTATTTTTGTCAGATTGTGTTTCAGATTGTGTTTCGGTCATGGTAACTAAATACCCATAGCAATTACTTTTTCTTAACATTTTCATCGCTTTCATTGCACTGATAATCTTGGATGGAGCCTTTGTTCTTGCACCATGAAAACAAAATTTTGGCTCTCCAGGACATTGAATCTCCACTTCCCGCTCACGACATCTGAGTGTTACATGATTCTTACCCATCCAATCCATTCCTAGGATTATATCAAAATCTCGCATGTCTATAACGTGAAGGTCAGCTTCAAGTTCCTTCCCCTCTAAATCTATTACTATGCCTTTTATCATCCTAGAAGTTATAATAGTTTTTCCTGATGGAATACTAACTTCTAGTGCATCACAAACAACATAGCAAGGCATTTCAAGATTGAAACAAAATTTTGTAGAGATAAAGGAATGTGTAGCTCCAGAATCAAATGAAACCAAAGCTGGAGTATTGGACACTTGAAGAATACCTGACATAGTGTCTGCTCCATCCTTAGAGTTATCTTTCCCTTGTGTCATAGCAAAGACTCGGGGCTTCACTTTCTTTTCAAGTACTTGCATTCTCTTTTCAGGCTCTCTCATTTTACTTGGGCAGTTATATGACACATGCCCTGGTTTTCCACAAGAGTAACACACATTCTTTCCTAGCCAGCATTCACCTTTATGATTTTTCTTGCATTTTGGGCACAAAGGCTTGTCAGTGCTTGTTGCAGTATTTGCCGAACCTATCGAAGAACATGATATTGGTTGCCATCTCTTGCCAAACCGTTCACTTCCGCTTTTCCCGATTTCTCCCTTTTTCTTTTTCCATAAGACTCACGTTTCTCATCTCGAGTTTCTAGTTGCAGACCACTAGAAATCGCTTGTGCTCTTTCAATTACTTCCCTATAAGTAGCCAATTTCAGGCCAGCTAATATTCCTCGAATTTCTGGTCGCATCCCTTGCTCAAAACGACGTGCTTTTTTCTCATCAGTATAACCAAATACGGTGCAAATCGAGACAATCTATTAAAATTCCTCTCGTATTCAACCACCATCATATTACCCTGCTTTAAGTTAAGGAATTCAGTCTCTTTCTCCAGTCGATATGATTGAGGGAAATAACGATCCCTAATCAAATCCTTGAAATCATTCCACGTCAAAGCTTGACGTTGTTCAGCAGTCATTGTTCTGGCATGCGACTCCCACCAATAACTTGCTTCCTCAACTAACTGGTATATAGCACATGAAACTTTTTGCTCTTCAGAACAACCCATCAACTCGAAAATCCGCTCGAGAACTCGGA
This sequence comes from Salvia rosmarinus, assembly GCA_036937905.1. Taxonomy (NCBI): domain Eukaryota; kingdom Viridiplantae; phylum Streptophyta; class Magnoliopsida; order Lamiales; family Lamiaceae; genus Salvia; species Salvia rosmarinus. Next base: position 31,742,524 of record CM072820.1, on the reverse strand, counting down.
TCCACTCTTCCATAATTTCTGGTCTTTCATACCCTTTAAACTTTGGTGGATCCGTCCTTCTAAACTGATCTATAATATCATAAGTTCTCAGTTGGTTGTTCACACCCACACCTCGATTTGCTTGTTGCTGCATAAACCCTTGCAGCGTTTGTAGAAACTGAGTAAAATCTACACCATTATCTGGGTTTTGTGGCCCATTTTCTTGGCCAGGATTGCGTCTTGGTGGCATACTTCAATTTCTAAATCAAAGATACAAGTCATTTACTTTCAGACCTACAGGTTATATTTCGAGGACTTCTTTCTCATAGCATGAAAATAATGCTTTACTTTCTTTCTCATAAAATAACACATATTTCTTAACTTGAAAATTTCAGAAGTTAAGAAACACTTCATAGAACTTTCATCTTTAACTTTATAAAGAATGTGTCGGAAAACTGCATAAATCTTTAATTTGTATTAAGCATAACAAATCAATATACTTTGTCCCTTGTGGACACTTCTTAACCTTTCTCATTGCTTTTGATACAAAACTTTCAAACATTATCCCGACACAATCTTTCTTTTCATTTCACTTCAATGCATACTCACATCATAACTTTGAAAAAACAAATAAACATTTTTCATAAACATAAATTACCTGAGAGTCGACGTTGAGCAACGGTAATGGCCCACACATTCTCTCGTCCCAATCAAAAGTTTAAAATCTTTCAAACACATATCATACGTTCATACAATTAGCAAGTCTACAGGAATGTAAACCTTGCTCTGATACCAAACTGTAACGCCCCCATTCTTGTATTAGAGACATTACTAAAATCTTTCTATCTTTAACAATTATAAAATAATGATAATAATAATATTGGTAAATATTATATATAAGCAGCAGAGGTAAAATTCGACGAGCGGACGGCATATACTCTATAAATACGTATATACCAACCTGAAATAAAAACAATACCAACAACAAAGTTAATGAAGAACTAGGGACCTGACCCTCAACAAAATATATATATATATATATATATATATATATATATATATATATAAGTACTCATTAAACGTCATAAGCATTTCAAACATAGTTTTTCATCAAAAACCAGTTAAGTTTGCTCGTAAACACACTTAACTACTAGCATAGTTGGAACATATTTACATAAAACATAATCCTGAGAGAATGTATGTGTGGAGCTCATTCCCGTCAGCATCAATCATCAACTTCTCAGCCTACAAAACATATATCAAAATAGGGGATGTGAGCATGTAAACATACTCAGTGGGGAATACACTGCAAGCAGTTATAACCAATTGCGTAATGCACACAACATAATGAACTCTTCTTTAACAGTTACCCTTGCGGGTACTCATTATTTATCGCATTGGATAGCCCCTTGTGGGCCTCCTCGAGGGTAATTCTTTAACATTGAGCCCTGGTGGGCCTCCTCGAGTGTAGATCGCTACACTAGGTCCGGCCTCCTCGAGTGTAGATCGCTACACTAGACCCCTTGTGGGCCTCCTCGAGGGTAGATCGCTACACTAGGCTCGGCCTCCTCGAGGGAACTTCTTTAACATTCTAGTTCACATGCATGCACAAAACACAACAATGATTATAACCATACAACGTACTTACAGATAGAGTAAACCCCACCTCGTGTAGACGTTTCAAAAATACTCTTTGGCTTTTGCTTGGTTGTCCGTCCTCGAGCTTCGGATGTCACACCACCTAACACCTTTAACATTACTCTTAACTAAGTTTCATATTTCCCATAAGTATATAAGACTCATCAACATGTACAAATGGTCTAGTCTTAACCAAAAATCAACATTAGTTTATGTACATAACTTATGTCTAACATGAAAATTTGCACATAATGTCGTATATCTTAGACGAACCTTTATATATGCTTAACTATCATCAAAGATCACAAATCAATCATCATAACTTGAATGTCAAAGCTTTAGCATTGAAAGCCCTAATTCGACGTCAAACTAAAATTTTCCAAATTTTGAATACGTCAGCCGAAAAATCCGAATAAATCATTTTAAGCTTTAATCATATCATAGAATCAAAATATGAAGTCAAAATGATCAAATAAAATCAAAAATCCAACATTATATGGCTAGGGTTTTCAGCCAACATACGGGTTTTCTAACGGTTTCGATTTCAAACGTTTTTCTTATTCAAAACATGTTTATTTCAACCCAACAACACATATATGAACAAATATCAAGCATATAAACAACATAAATTCAAGTTCAAGTCCTTCAAAAATTTCAAAAATCACAAGACTTCCAAGAATGAACATATTGTAACAGCCCGCCAACCCAAAGTATGGATTAGCAAGGACTGTTACTAATGACGAGGATTAATATTAGGAATAATAACTAAATATATAATTGTGAGGCATATGATAGACAAACTCCCAAAACTTCATACCATTTAACATAATACACCTAACTTTCATACTGAAATGGACCACTCGGACCTTTAACAAAATGGTTCATTGATCGAAGGAAATAAGGTTCAAAACTTAAAACACAACTTAAAGTACTTTCTGTGAAACATGTGAAGTACACATGACGATGTGTATTCAAGGTTCTAGTATCAACAACAAATGACTGACCGTCAACACTTTGCTCCATCCGTCGTTCACTCAACTCGCACATTTAAAACAAACATGCAGGGCTGAGTACAAATAATTCACTCAGTGGACTCATTGCCAAAAAAAATTTCTTTAAATTACACGGCCCCTTAGTAAAACACGAGGGTTTTAATTGAAATAACTCGTGATTACCAAAACACTTTATCATTTCTCAAAAGATCGCCTGCAGGCATTTTCACTTTGTGTGTATGATCCATATAACATATAACATCTCAAAAACCGATCTCATAATCTCATCTATGCGCCGTAGAAGGAGGCCTCCTTCCACGGACGCTGTGACCGGCCGAGAACTCTTTCGGACTGACCACCTATAGTGCACATCGATCCTTACCACTCGGCACGAGTTGAATTCTCAATCATCCTGCGAGTTCTAGCAAGGATACGAATTCGCTATAATAAGTTGGGAGCGACCCAACAACTGTATCTCTTTCTCATCAGTTGGGGAACAACCCAGCAACTGAAGTCAGTTGGCGAACCAACAGCTCGATAGGATTCATACACAAAACATAAACATTTTTGGGCAGGTAATTTCATCATCATTTCTCAACTGAAAGCGTTGTAAATAAATACTTTGCATTTTGCAGAAGGCAAAATAAAAGGGTTTTGAGTAAAGCCCACCTTGATGCGTAGCTCTTTCGATAAAGTTCCTTTCTAAGTCGAGAGCTCAAATCCGTCCCACCTTAACGTAAAATTATTTTAGAACATTGGTCGCGTTTCGATAGAGGCGTACATCGTCTATAACGTCTATACATAGAATAAGGCTAACGTCGGACTTATTTTGGCGCTTCCTAGTCAAAATGATGTTGGTTATGAAATCGCTTATCTTATAAGAGATATTCCATCTCTTTAGAACATAATGTGCGTTTTAATGTACTTACATGCTTAGTTACATTGTTACTAAGCGTCTACGTTACATAAGTCGTGTTTTATTGAATTTCGTGCCTTTGACCTTGGTCGACGTTTTTGGTCAACGATTTTGACTTGGTCGACATTTAGTCAACAATTTTGACTTTGGTCACACAAAGTCAACATTTTGACTTTTTCTATTTTAAGTGTTATTTCGTTATTTTATGTGCAATTCTTGTTCTAAAATTTCCATAAAATCATAGTATGTCTAAAACATTATTTTGGATCATATTATGCAATTATATCTTATAAAATAAATTTATAGCATTAATACATATAACTATAGTTTTGAAAACCTTAATTAAACTAAGCGAACAATTTCCAAAATTCGATAAAATCACATAACACATAATTATCTATAAGCATCCTTATTATAACATCATTTTTATTTATTGCAAACTATTGAATTAAACCTTCCTAAGTCACTTTTAAAAATTTGGACTTATGTCGATAAATTCTTAACAAATCTAATAAATTCTTACAACACTATATTATGATTCTACACTTTCAATATGTTATGCTAACACTCAAATATGGATTATATCACAACCTACTATCATGTTCTATAATTTTGAAATTCATGGACTTAGGTACCAAAGTTTTCCAAAATTCTACATAAATCATTTAAGCATAATTAATACCTAGATCATGATTCTATGCTCAAATCAACAATTAAAAATCATAATCATCAACATATGACACCCTTAAATATTCGGTCCTCATATTAAAATTAATAACATGCTTATTTTTGTAATATAATTATACTACATGCTCAATAACATCATATAAATACAATATCTAAACATATTAGCACAAGTCACATAATTTTTAAAAATTACACATATGAACTAAGCTTATAACATAAATTCTAACGTATATACGAAGCTCGTAAGAAATCTAACCTTTTAATCGGTACGGATTTGATCGGCGACGTTTTATTTGATCTAGGTTTGGGTTTACACAAGATGAACTCTCTCTCTCTTTTTTTCTATATATTTTCGGTTCTTATGGTTGTGAATAAGAATGGAAGCTTCAATTATATTTATAGGCATATCTGAGTTGCCTTATAATTATTACACCTAAAATATCTTATGTACACTTGTTATATAATAATTACATGAAAAATATTAACCATACACTTGCACAAGGACAAAACCTTATCTTATCTTTACAACTCATCCTTAGGTCACCTTATCTCTTAATTAAATCATTGAACACGAGGTGTCACATAGTATAAGTTTATCACATAGTATTGTGCAATGTGTATATGTGTCGCCTATTACTAGTGTCCAACCTTAGGTTACTTGTTCAATTTGATAACTAACACTACTTTACACCTAATACATGATAAGATCTTATCTTATCTCTACACAATTCAACACATGGTGTAAAACAATTTTTAATCACATAAGATGTGATATTTTCGGCCATATGGAAGACAAGTAGGCAAGTTGCTTGTTCAAATTGAATTCTAACTCTACTTTACACCTCACAATGTGATAAGATCATATCTTATCCCTTTCATTAATTATAGGATGATAATATCACATAAAATCACACTTTAAACCATCGATTTTCGCCACCTTTCATGTTGGTGTCATCCAACTTGTGCAACTTGTAATACAACTCATAATATCCTTAATAATATCATTTTAATATAATAATTATCATATGACCTCAATTGGATAACAATTAGAATTAATTAATACTATAATTGCCCATTTTTGAAAATTAGGGGTATATATACTAAATATTTTATTTTCTTGTAATAAATAGCTAATACATAGTTATGTGACATAACATAATCATAGATGATGAATTTATTCATAGGAAAAATATTTAGAACAATTTTAGATCACAAAACCCTAATCTTAAAAATTAGGGTTTTCGAAACCCATTAAATTTGGTACATCTTATTCTTAAATTTTCTAGCATTATTTTATTGATAAATAATGCTCTTATATCATAAAATAATCATAGGAATTTGAATTTTATAATTCTATGATCGTTTGCCCAAGTTATCGAATTATTTCAAAATGTAGATGTTTAAAACGTCTCAAAACGTCAATAGTTGAATTATCTCTAAAAACGTTTGTAAACGAATTAGAATCACTTTATTCACTTCTATAATAATGGGGAATTCGAATTCTAAGTCTCGATGCTTAGAAAATATCGTAAAACTTAACTGTCGAATTTTATCGACGTTAGAAACATACGTTCGAAGGAATATCAGAAACTATATTCCTTAATTCACTAAGTGTCAGTGAATATCACACAGAAATTATCAAATTATGCTTAGTCAAAGTCGAGCATTGACTAATTAAGATTTTAATTATCGAGGCTAAAACCCTAATTACGATTTATATTATCGTAATTAAGCGTTTAAAACTGTGGGATATTACACATATGCTCAAAAACTCAACGTTAAACAACTTATCGGCGATTAACCTAACATAAGATCAAGAAATAATCAAACAACAACATATTTTCTTCACAATCATCAAAGGACCGAAAATTATGGATTGAACATAGGTTCATATTTTTAAATTTTTCAAACCATAGATGTGTTCTATAGATTGAATTATACCTGAATTCGAAGACCGATCGAAAATTTAACGGTTGGATCTTGAAATATTTGAGGTTGAATTTTCGAAAATCCTAGTGTGTGTGTGTAGTGTGTGAAGCACGAAATTTTTTAGAGAAAAGAATGAAGATTGGTGAAAATGGAGTGCTTAGGAAGCTAAAGCATATATATATATATATATATATATATATATATATATATATATATATATATATATATATATATATATCATTTCACTATTTCATTCTTCCATAAGAAGCCATCAATTTCTAGAAATTTCCACAACTCTCTACACTTCTCTACACATTTGGACATAATATATATATACATATATATATATATATATATGTCCATTTGTTATTTTCTTCTTAATTTATTATTCTAATGTATAGCAAATCAACGTTTTAATCGACACTTATATTCAAATCACTTAATATCATGAATTAATGACCAATGCATAAAAATTAGACTTTCTTTCTAAAAATCATAATTATAATTCACTAAATCATTAAAACTTATATAATAGCAAACTTTATATTTTTAGCTAGGGCGCATCCTCGCTCGAAGCCGAACAACCTGTAAAAACGTTCAAAACTCAATTTTTGATTAGTTCACAATTTAAAGAAAAATAATTCACATTTAAAATATATATATATATATATAAATATATGTATATCATACTTCTTTAAGAAAATTTTCTCGGGGTATTACAAAAGTAGTCAAAACATCAATCATTGACACACTGCCTCTACATTATATAATATTCCAGAAGACGATAAAAGATACTACAAGAAAAGTCCAAAGACTATTTTCAAAGCACATGCAGAGTTTGAGTTTCAAACAGGCACCTACAACGGCTAGTTTGAAGTCTTATCTCTATAAATAGCGAACAAAGTCTTCAAACACAGTTCATAGAAAATCTAGCAATCAAAGTATTCAATTGAATCTCTAGCCTTCATTTTCACAACTCAAGAACACTCAAAATCAGAAAGAATTTCTCAAATGTTCTACCTAGAGAATGCTACATACTCTTTCCTATTATGTTCTAGGAAACTCAAACTGTATTTCCAAAGCCTAGGTTGAATGAGCCTCATTCTTAGTTATTGGCTCTTACTTGTAAGAGGTTTACTCAAACTTAATTGGAAAAACCCTACACCCAACTCAACTAAACAGTTGTTAAGTTCAGTTCTAAGTGTAAGTACAAGTAAGCAGTGAGGTATTTGCTTTTTTGAAAGTGCAAAGAAGAAAGTATTATTCTTGGCTAGAGAACCCAAAGATTACTTATCTCTATGAATAAAGAGATCTGTAATCATTTTCCTTGGAAGTATAAAATAAGAAGTTCTTGAGAAACAATGGATTCACATGTTATCAGATTCGTGGGTATAGAAGAAGTTTGTTCTGAACCACGTTAAACATTGTGTTCCTTATCATTTTACTTATCCTACATATTTCCATATCATATCAGCATATCTTAACTGCTCTAAATCACTCAGACAGTTTACATTTAAAGTTCCTAAACTGCATGATATAAACTGCTCTGAATCACTCAGATAGTCTGAATTTAAAGTTCCTAAACTGCATGATCTGAAAACTTTAAGACTTCAAAGAATTCAAAGCAAACTGAGTTAAACTAGTAACACCACTTTCACACAAAAAGTCAGTTTAGATAACGTATCAACTGATAAGCTATTTAGTTGTTAATAGGACTGTGATCTAATACTAACTCATAGAATTTGACAAGAACCCAACTTGAACTGATCTTACTCCTTTAAAGAGATTAACTGAAGTTAACCCAAGACAAGCTTGGTGCAGTTAACGCCTCATTCTTGACTCAGGCCAAAAACCTGAAATGATTTTACATCAAGTGTATTCCCCATCTACGCATTTACCTAAAGTTTACTTGTATTGAAACCCTCAATCTGCTGCCATGGTGGATGACGAAAATTCATCGATCGATTTGTCGTTAAATTTGGTACATGTTGTTCACACCATGATCCGTCAATAATTTTGGAATGGAAACTCCTTCGTACTATCATTAGCTCATTTTTATTTAGAGATGAGTATTATTCTATCACTAAGAGGGTGTTTGGCTGAGCTTATAAGCTCATCAAAATAGCTTATAAGTTGTTTAAGAGCTTATATGCTCATGCGAAGTGTTTGACAATATAATCTTATAATCTCCTAAACAACTTATAAGTTGTGAAAATAAGCTCCAACACCTTATATGCTCTCCTAAAAATAAATTCTTCAACCCCAATTTATTTTTGATAAGTTTATAAGCAACGATAAATTTACTAAAAAAACCTTATTGTGGTTCGTTATTTTCTATATATATACTATCAACTTCACATCTCATCAATTTTTTCTCTCTAACTATGAATTTGTCTCTGTAACTCACAATTCTTTCTTCAACTTATAAGCTCAATTATTTCAACACTTTGACAACTTATAAACTCTTGAGACAATATATTTTATAAGCTCTTGAAAAATCTTATAAACTCTTGGAACTTAGGGGGGCCACAACCTTAAGCCCAACTTTCCAACTTTAATATGAGACATATAGTGTCACTTCAGCTTTATAAACCCATCAACTTTTATTCTACTTTTCTCTACAACATTAAATCCAACTACCAACTTTCAGTTTAGTCCCACTAAAATACACATTACTTTATATATCTATATGTAATTAGTTATGTATTTTTTATTATAAATTGAACAACTTAATAATATAAATTAATTATTTCATTTTAGATTTTTTAACTTGACCATTTTACATTCATTCTTTACTATTTTTATGTCAAATAAAAGATCTCGTTAGGATCTATAAAATAGAAAATCAAAAATTGAAAGAAAAAAAAAAGTAGCAAAAAAAATTAGAACTTGTCTTGCAAAAGAATTAAAAAAAACAAAATTTAAAACTATTTGTTAAAAAAAATTATTGTCTTATCTCGTCAGCACGTGCGCTTGGCACGCACAAATGCACCAGCGTGTACATGTCGTGCACGCGCCATGGCTGACGTGCGCAGGCCCTACAAATGTCAGTAAAAGTTGGCTTTTATTATTGAAAGTTGAATTCGGCTAGCTTTCAAAAGCTGTTCTTACTAATGTAGCATTTCCCAACTTTTGGAAGTTACAAAAGACCACAATTATGGTTACCTTTATAAACTTTCAAAAATAAACTTAACCAAACACCCTCTAAATTGGTTATAGGTTGTAGTATTTTTATGGTTTAGGTATATAGACCTTTTTCAATTCCTGTGATGGGAAAAAATCTACATCACATCGTATGTTCACGGTTGTAAACTCTGCTCTTTTGCGGTAGCATGATTTATTTGCATTTATATATCAAAATATCTTGCACTTTATATTTATATAAAAAATGATTCGAGATATTTCATAATAAGAAAATAGAGAAGGTGGTGTGTGTGAAACCACCGACGAAAAGTAGTTGATTAGTGAAGCACAATGTGAAAGAGTGACGAATGTGAAGTTTATGGGAGCACGTGGTCAATGAGCCTCCCACGTTTTATAAATGGCTGCTGGTGGTGTCGCTGTATCAACCACCTTCTCTTTGATTTATTTATTTCTGGCTACGTCGATATCAACTCATTGAAAACACATTTTCCGAATTTTAAATTAATAAAAAGAAAATTGATGTAGCCATTTGGTTTATTTCAGCTGTTGTCTATTCATGTATAATAGTAATACGTCTAACTTTGTTCTGCCCAATGAGATTCCTTGCTTTGCTTTCAAGATTTATCGAAGGTGAGAATTAGAATATATAATATCTTCATTAATATTATTTTTTATTATTAGATTTGAAATAAAAAGATAATAATGATTATCATATTTTCATTTAGTAAGCTATCTCATTATTCAATTTACTTCTCAGTCTCGTTGTCCTAAACCAAACCTTTCGCTATTTTGATTGAGAAATTTTAGCTCTTGAATCGATACATACATAATTTTAGATCATTTCTTGAATTAAAACTTATTAAGGCCCAAGGGCAACTTATAATACATATAGTTAATTAATAATATGAAATATGGTATTTTCTTCGCTTTTATGGATTTAATATATGTTTTTCAGTACACTTTTTTTTAGTTATACACTTACACACATTAACCTATTTTAGTGATTCAAACCTTTTACTTATTAGATGGACAGAAAGCGTTTTACTAACTAAATTACATTTCGTCATTATTTTTCAGTACACTTTGACTCAATAATATTCGTTAACTTTTCAGTATAAGAACTAACGAAAGGGCTAAAGCCATGTGCAAAGATTTTGGATCCAAGATCTGCACCAAAATATGAAAAGGGATAAAGCAACAGCATATTTAAGAAGCCCTTTTAAATTAGTTTTTTATATTTTTTTTATGTAGAATATTTTTCTAAATCCCAAGCTGTGGCCCAATTCTACTTAATAATAACATTAGAAAATATTTTACTATAGGGGTGGTCTCATGTGTGCCCGGTGAGAACCTTAATTACGCTAATTAATTATTTCATATATAATTAACTATTATTTAATTAATTAATATTGAATTGATTCTAATTACAATTTAATTAATTTTAAATAAAATTGATAAATCCTAATTTAGTATTGATAATCCCTAAACTCAAATTGTTAATTTTGAATTAATAAACCTTAATTATAAGTTCTAATTTCAAATTAACAAGTCCTAATTGTAAATTAAGAAACTTGATCTTGAATTAATAATCCCTAATTAAAATTAATAAATCTTAATTAGAATTAGTAAAGTCTAATTGTAAATTAATAAATCCTAATTAGAATTAGTAAACTTTAATTTTGAATTAATAAAACCAATTGAAATTGATAAATTCTAATAAAAATAAAAAATTATAATTGATAATTAATACATCCTAATTAACAATAAATAAAACTTAATTATACTTAATCCTCTAATTAATACATAATAACTATTAAATTTAATGCTGCATTTAGGCCTGTCTAAGTGGTTTACGATTTTCGGTTAAAGAGGAACCGAATCGGAACCGAATGGTTTTGGTTAACCAAAAATCGAAAATTCGGTTAGCGGTTCGATTTTTGGTTCCAATATTTATAAATATTTCGGTTAATGGTTAACCGAGAACCATTCGGTTTCGAACCGAAAAACCGATTTTTAATTATAAATTTAATTAATTAATTAATTATTATTATTATTATTATTTTAACTTTACAAAGTAAAAACCCTAGCAGCCTATAATTGGATTTTCATTTTTCAACACTCATAAATGTAGTCATTGCAGAGCGGCCTCATCTTTGAGCTCGGATCTCGATTCTTCATCCGCGCGACGCCACGCTTTCTTCTTTCTCCTTTCCTTTTGCTAGTTGTCGCCCCATCCACCTTTCGCCGATGTCCACAGTAGCCCGTGCTGACCATCCACTGCTAGCGCAACCATAGCCAGCGCCGCAATCCTCCTCTTTCCTCCCCGCCGGTGCTCGCCAACGCCCACGTGCCAAAGCCCACGGTATCACGGCCCTTCCTTCCCTCCCTGCTTCCTCCTCGCCGCCAACGTGTAAATCAAAGTTGAGGGCTTTTGAATACATATGATATCAAATACGTTTCGCAACTAGCCTAAAGTATTCACTCTGCAGTCTTACGGAGCCTTTTTTTTTTTTTGCTTTTTACCATTTACGTCTCAATAGGACATTAATATTTTTATGACTTAATTTGTTATTTCCATTCTACTTGCCTAAAATTTTCACATTTTCGTGAAGTCCGATCGGTTCTTTTGTAATATATATAAGAAACTAAGTTAATGTTTCATTGACTTTCAGTAACTATTATTGTGACAATATTTTCTTGATGCATGACAAATACAAGAAACCATTGACATTGTGCATGGACACGTTGTTAAAAGTTTTTAAATTCATATACATATGTTCTCGACTATTAGACATGGTAATGAGTATGGCTTTTCTGTTTCGTGCCTGAATATTTTACACTAAATCGGATCCTTCAAGAAAATGGTTGGAATTGGCATCTCAATAATATACATTTCGGAATATTAGAGATGATCAACGTGTGTTTTCTCCCAAATTGTAAATTCCACTAGATCTCATATAACTAAAGTTGGAAATAAGATATGTATGAATTGTATCTAAGAGTTAATCACTGTGATATTTGGGGCAACTACAATTCCAGTTGGAAATATGCTCTTAGCCTTTCTTTAGTACATCTATTACTTCACTAGTTCACTGCCTGATTTTATTCATTTATGAATTACAGTGCCATCATTCCAGTGGATTGTTCTTGCCTTTTCTTTATATACATAATTTTAAACTTTAATTGTTTATTACATTCTGACATACTGAGTTATGGGAATGGAACTTTTTGTTTGTTATTTGTTGTTTCAATTTTATTGTTAATGGATTGGAGGCAGGAAAGTGATAGAGAGGTTAGGAATTTGAGTCTTATTTTATTTCTTCTTCTTATTGTTTTGTTTATGAACTTATTATTGTTTTGTTTATGAAGTTATTAATTTGTGCCAACTTACAGCTACCAATTTATGGAGACATTCGATGTTTCTCATACACAACAAGCTTCAAATGCACCTCCAAGTACAGATGAGATTCTTGAGTTATTAGAAAGTGCTCCACAGATACACACAGAGTCTCAAAGTACTGTGACCACAAAGAAGCGAAAGAAATCCGAGCTAAGATCAGTCCATTGGAATGATTACACTGTAATTGAAGTTGAAGTAGGAGATCCACCAGTTCTAAAAAAAAAGGGAAGATGCAAAAGGTGCGGCACCGAGATTGCAGCCGGTTCGAAGTCAAATGGCACATCCGCTTTGAAAAAACGTACTGAAGTTTGTCTAAAAAGATATGAAAAAGCTACTTCTGGTAAAGATCAACAAATGTTGAGCTTCCAACCTGGTCCAGATGATGTAAGTGGGACGTTAACAAGTTGGAAGTTTGACCAGAAGGATAGTAGGTTGGCTTTGTGTGAGATGATCATCCTTGATGAGCTTCCTTTCCGATTTGTGGAACGAGAGGGGTTTAGGAAGTTTCTTGCTCGTGTTTGTCCAAATTTTAGGATTCCAAGTAGACAAACAATAAGAAAGGATTGTGTAAAGCTGTTTGTCGAGAAGAGGAAAGTCTGAAGTCTTATTTCATGAAAAAAGGTATGGGAAGAGTATCGATCACCACTGACTGTTGGACTGCAATCAATAACACAAACTTCATTTGTGTTACGGCGTATTTTATAGGAAAAGACTGGGTCTTACACAAAAAGATCATCGCTTTTCGTAAGATTGTCAGTCACAAGGGGGAAGACATTGGTGATTCGATTGTTGACATATTGAATGAGTTGGGTTTGGAGAACATTATGTGTTGTACTGTGGACAATGCAAGTGCAAATGATGGAGCAGTTAGACACATTAGTAAGTTTCTTGACCATTGGAAGACGAATGTTCTGGGTGGAAAATACGTTCATTTGTGTTGTGTGGCACATGTCATTAATCTTGTGGTATCTGACGGCTTAGATGAGATAAGCTTGTCAGTGAGATGGGTTAGAGAAGCAGTGAAGTGGATTAAGGCTTCACCAAAGAGAAGTGATGAATTTACCAAATGTGTGCGAGCATTCAACATTGACATCGAGAAATCATTGAGCTTGGATGTGCTAACAAGATGGAACTCAACATATTTGATGTTAGAATCGGCTGAGCCATTTGAAGCGGCATTTAAAGTCTATGCATCGATGAATGCTTCTTTTGTGAATGAATTAAATCAAAAGAAGTACAAAGATGAGCCCATCGGACCGCCTCAAGATGATGATTGGGTCAATGTGAGGAAGATGATGGAGTACTTGAAGACTTTTTATGACTTCACTCTTCTCGTCTCGGCACCACTTATGTCACTGCACATTTATTTTTCAAAGAAATGTGTGATATTTTTGAGATTATTTCTGATTTGGAAATGAGTGAAGATGTTGAAATCAGTGCTATGGCAACGAAGATGAAGAACAAGGTTGGGAAGTATTGGCTAGAAGAGAAGGATCTAAATCCGAAGTTGAATAAGATTCTTTACATCGCTGCTTTGTTGGATCCACGACAAAAGATGAAGCACGTGGAAATGTGCTTGAAGAAAGTGTATGGAGATGCTCGGGGCACCGAATTGGTGACACATGTGAGACATTCAATGAATGAATTGTTTGAGCTTTATAAGAAACAATTGACTCCGATTCCTCTATACCACGAGCTACCTCATCTGCATCTCATTCAGCCATGACTTCTACTAGTGTCCATCGCCACCACCGTCATCGATCTCGACGTTCTCGAGGTTCTTGTGCTACTATAACAAGACAAACTGTTGAACAAGAATCTGATGATATTTCAGAGTTGACAATCTATTTTTCTGAGAAGCAGCACATTGAAGATATGGCAACTGAAAATGAAGAAGATGATGATGTGATTGACACATTTGACATCTTGCAATGGTGGTTGACGAACGGTGTCCTCTATCCTGTTATATCAGAAATGGCTAGGGATATTTTGGCTATTCCGATATCCACCGTAGCTTCTGAGTCTGAATTTAGCATGGGGGGTCAAGTTCTCGATCAATTTAGAAGCTCGCTGAATCCAAATATGGTTGAGGCTCTCATATGCTCATCAAATTGGTTGAAATCAAGCTCAATTTTCATGAACGATGAAGAAGATATATCCGAAAAAGAATAAGAGATTTTTTTTGAAACGGGTGAGAATGTTGTTTACTTAATAAGTTAATATTCAATTTTATTTATTTTAAGTCTTAATAATTAACATTATTTTTTTATTTCTTGTTTATTTCTTTGTAGTGATGAGTTCACTTGGTTTTGTTGGAGAAGCGATCGAAGCAAATGATGTCGTGGAAATTGCATCGATTGCAAGTGGTACCGGTACCAGCAACAAAGCTTGATTATGATACATGCTTTTGAAGTTGATGGATTTAGCCTATTTTGATTTTTCACACAATCCTTTTGGCAGATTATTAAAATATTGTAGTTATGGTATTGTTTTGGAGGTCCTTTATGAAATATGCATACTATGTTGTGCTTTTTGATACATTCAATGTTTCATAGGTGAAAGGTGTATGCATACTTCTAAGTTATTGTATTGAGCAGCAGCCTAGTGAGCTTAGAAAATTTTCAATCACTTCTAAGTTACTGTAATTTGCAGCTTAAACCGTGAGTTCAGATTTTTTTTTCGGTTTTTCAGTTAACCGAACCAAAATAAACGATCGATTTTCGGTTAACCGAAAAACTTAAACGGTTCGGTTTCGGTTCCTGGTTTTTAGAGAATTTCGATTCGGTTAACCGAAACTAAACCGATTCTAGCCCTAGCTGCATTGACGAGCGTGCATGATGAGTGCACGCTCATCAAAGTTTTCGTCTTTACCATGCACGCTCATCAAAGTTTTCGTCTTTACTATACAATAATATAGCAAGCGAAATCCAACAAAATCCATCAAGTGCATCCTAGGATACAAATGTTTTTTTCCATTCGTGCAAGCCTAAGCCAATTTCGTTACAATGCAGACATTATATTTATAATAAAACAATAAAAATAAATGAAGCCTTTTGGCTCTGGAAGGATTAAATTTTGATTTATCGATTTGTTGTATTTAATTCTCAGAGTTTTTATTTTTATCGTGTATAGGTTTGACATCACTAGCTACAAGTTTGCAAGGACCTTTAAATTAATTATTTAGCAAGTATATCACATAATTAACCTATATATGAGTTAGAAGGAATAAGACAGGTAAAAAGTAATTAATTAATGAATTACTTAACTGAAAAACTCTTAAAGATTCATCAATTAGCTTTCATGCAATTAAAAGCTTAGGGCTTAATGTCTATCAACAAAAGATTGGTGTTTATTTAGACAATTCTAATACTTGAGTGACAGATGGACTATTAAAATTAATCGTGCCTCATGTAAGACTGACGAACGGATCAAGACCTATCATGTCACGTAATTATCCAAATATTACCAAACACTTACCAAAATATGAATTTTTCATTAGATATAAATTTCAATCTAGATATTTGACACATTAATTAAAATCTGACACAAGTTTGTGTGTTAAAAAAATATAGCAGAAACTTATCTTCAAAAAGAAGAGAATAAACTTTTTCACACCAGGGAATATGATGATCATATTGGGAAAGCCCACACTTGTATATAACGTTGGTTTACACAGATTCTCAGCCCAGAACTTATTTCAATTGTGAATCTGAAGTCCAAGATTAATTAGGCCCACAATATTATTATTTCGAATATTTCAACAAAGATTACTTGGGCCAAAAACTATTTTCTTGATTTTTAGTAAAAATAATATTATCCATATTTTTTCCCCGAACAATCTAACGAAAAGTTGAAAACTAACAAGAATCTTTTTTTTCTCTGCGTGGATGTGTGTGTGTTGGGGGGATTTTGCTTTTAATTAGTAATTCTTGTTAACTTAAAGTTTTGCTATTTAGATTTTCTTAAGTGTATGTTTATGTTTACAGATTTTTGAATCTATATTTGTGGCTGTTTGAGTTCAATTTACATTTGTTCTAATTTGAACTTATAACTAAATTTTGGATTTGAAATAGATAATAATTGGAATTGGATTATGAGTTTTAATTTGTAATAAATATATTGAAGTATTTTAAATGAACGATATCGTTTCCTTAAGAAAAAAAATTCAAGAATGTTAATAAAACGACATAATAATTAACACGTATATAAAAAAAAGAGAAAATTTAATACAAAAAATGTTGGCAACCGCCCCTCGTCCTTCACTCTCCTTTCTCGGTGTGACATGATCTGTTGTTATTATTATGAATAAAGCAAGTTAAAATATTAAGATATTTGGAATTAGAGATGTCCAAATAGCTTGGTCTAGCTCGACTGGCCAACCCGATGTTGGGTCGTGCTGAGCCATAGTTAATGGACCAGAATATTTTGAGTCTGGCTGGACTTGTCATGTGGGCTAATTTGGCTCGTGATTTCAAGGCACCGGGACTGCCCAAAATTAAGCCTATGACCCGCACATGGCCCAAGCCTAGCCTCATGTCAACCTAGGTTATGATTTTTCAATCCAATGGATTTTTTGGTCTGACATGAGGCTTTGACAGTTCATAGGAATATATTTGATCAATGTAAATGGACAAAGTCTCATAAGAGTACATCCTCATGTATGGACGTAAGGAGATCACATTCTAAATTTCGTGTAGTCCCCACACAAAATTCCAATTAGGATGTGATTTTCATACGTCCTCACATAATGATGTTCTCATTGTTGTTTTGAGCATGAATTGATAATAGTTAGTATTGTTTAAACATGTATGAATTAATTCATAATTTTTGAAAAATATTGTCTATTATTTCAAAAAAGTTCCGAAAACTATATGGTATGATATATTGATGTGTGATTTGTGTATGATGGATATTATGGTATATTGTTGATGTATGATGATTATAATGTGATGTATGAATTAATTAGAATTTTTGAAAATTGTTAATTGATTTTTCAAAAAAATTCGAAAACTAGAAGTGTAGGGTTTTGATGTCAATTTTTTTTTTGTCTAATGTTATTTGGTATTATTGATCCTATGTTAATATAGTGTGTTATGTGAATTTATGGATATGTTTTGAAAATAATTCCAAAATGGCCGAAAATAATAAAGTAGAAAATTTAGAGTTTCAAATTTATTTTATTAGATGTGATCACATATTTAGTCCCAAAAATATGTTTAAGATATACTATGAATTTATATGATTTTAAAAATGAGTTATAATATTTTTACGTTGAAACGTTTTGTTAAGTAACGTAAAATTTTGAAATATAAAGTGTTATGCTTAAGTTAGTTCCTATATATGTATATTTGGGCATGATTAATTGTTAAAGTGAAAAATCGAGATTTATGGGAATGTGATTAGAAATCTATTAGAATTGGAGTATATATATGTAAGTTAAGAGTTCTAATTATGAATGTTGAGAAATGTATGTTTTCGAAGTCGAAAATGACTTGGTTAAGGTATGAATGTATGAAGTATGTTAGTGCGTGAGTAGAGTTATGTTTAACGCACAGAGTTATGTTTTACGCTGAGTATAAATATGGGTTTCTCTGAATACATATACTAGGACGTGTGAGATGCATTAGAGATATATTAATATCTCTTTTATAAGAATGGATTTCATAATTGAAATCATTTTATCGAAAAATAGTTAATATGAGTTCAACGATTGACCTAATTTATTAGTATGTGGTCTGAAGTAAGGTTTCGTCTCAGTTTAAAAACGAGAAGTTATAGGTTAGAATATTCGATGAAAAGACGTACTAAATTGGTTTAAAGATACGATGCTTTAGAAGTGTTATATTCAGTTAATAGATCATAATAAGATTCAAAAGTTATAAAGTTCTATTAGAAGTTATAAAGTTCTATTAGATTTTGACGATCTTCAAAAATGCGACCGACGTACTAAATTAGTTTCTTACGGAAAGGTGGAGCACGAAAGTGAAAGCTGACGTAAGAAGAAAACCGTTTGAAGCAGAATATACCAGGTGGGCTTTTTCTCCTCAAGGATAAAATGAAATGACAAATGTTTTATTTACGATGCTTTCTTTTGAGAAATGATGATGAAATGCTATTATTTAATTATCTGCCCAAAATGTTTATGTTTTATGTGTGGATCCTATCAGTGTTGGTTTGCCAACGTAAGTTTAAATCGAATTCGGATCCTGTGCTAGAAGGAGAATTCCTAGCAAGGGTTAACGTGTACACTAAGGTAACTATACTTGCTAAAAGGTTTGCTCAACCGATTCACGGTGTTGTGTCTTTGAAAGGTTTGCTCGGCGATCGCGGCGTCCGTGGAAGGAGGCCTCGCTTCTACGGTGCGTGAGATGGGATATGGATCATCTGAGACAAAGTTTATGGAAAATGACAGAAAATATTTAGTAAGCACGAGCATTTCAAATAAAATCTCGTGTGTTACTGATGGGGCAGTGTAATTCAAAGTTATGATTTATATTTTTGGTATAAGTCCATTGAGTCTTTGTACTCAGCCCTGCATGTTTGTTTTTAAATGTGCAGGTTGAGCTGGTGATTCGATGGAGCAGTGTTGAGCGATGGAAACTTTTGTCGTGATAGTAGAACCTTGAGTGCACATCTTCATATGTGTACTTCACATGTTTTCATTGAGAGAACACTAAGTTATATTTTGAGAGAGAACTAAATTCCTTGAGATCAGTTGAACCCTTTTTATAAAGATCTGATGGTCTAGTATCTAGTATGTAAATTATGTTTGCTTAATCTCAAATGCTTTACAGTTCTAAAAGTTTTCTTGATATGTCTCACAATTCGATATCCCATTATTTTTTCCGCTTCTTAATTCTCGTTCCAAGTAATAGTCCCTGCTAATCCATCCTTAGGAATAGTGGACTGTTACAAAGTGGTATCAGAGCAGTTTGTTTTCCTTGAATCCAAAACTTCCTTCAAGTTAAATCAAGTCTAGATCGAGTCACTAGACTTGTTAGAGGTCGGTTGACTATGCTCAACACTCGATCACATCAAGCTCAACCAGAATGAGGTAAATGACTTTTTCTCAGTTTGGAAATGAAAAGTTTAAAAGTAGAAAGGGATTGAAATGATGTTTTAAAAGAAATGAAAGTTATGGAAAATGGTTGAAAATGGTATTGACATTGATGTGTCAAAAGTGATATGTTTGAATTCTTGAAATTCAAAAAGATGTATTGTTATAAATGAGTTATGTTATTAATGTTTAAAATTCTTATTCCAATTTCAAGTTGTTTATGACAATGGATATGTTATCCCAAAAGAACATAGACTGTATAAGACGCATGATCCCTTATGGCGAAAGAACATAGAAATATGAATTTTGAGAACTTTATTCCATCATGAGAACAAAATCAAAGATGGAAATGAGAACAAAAGCGAAGATGAAATGAGAATAATACGAGTTGACATACGAGAACAACGAAAACAAAGTGAAGAAAACCAAAGGATCGAGATGGAAATGATGATGGTGACAATTGAAGGATGATTTTGAGATGATTAATGTCACTATGCGATAGTGACATGAGTATAGTCTTTCCTTTGAATGTTCACGCTCGACGGAACTCCAAATTGACTATGACTTTTTCGTTAGAAACGATAATAAAGATGTGATCAAAGAATTAGTTGAGGCTAGTCTTGTGATTTACATAGAACAAGAGATCTACAGTATGATAGGAATCTTAGAATGCTATTTGAGATTAAGGTTCTCCAGTAGTACAAGTAAAGATATGATGTGAGTAATATGTAAGAACCTTTGCTGTTTAAGATTTATCTTCTTATCAGATATGTTTAGATTGATTTATCTGCTTAACAGATATGTTCAAATTGATTTTTCTGCTTATCAGATGTGTCCAGATTGATTTATCCTAGTACTGTCTGTTTTAGATGGCAAGGACTCGATATACAGCGAAGAGGAGGTTAGGACCACGAGCTACACCAGAGGAGATTATCCGGGCATACCGTACATACAAGATGGTGTGGGGCAACAACATAGGGGAATTTTTGACACATTACCTCTGCCACTTGATTGCCGTCCACGAGCACGGCTTGACTGATTTTGACGGCGTCAAGCGTCTTCTGACCCGATTGCCCTGTGACTGGGAAGGATATGCTACAGAGATATCGGGTGACTATATCTACCGTGCGGATGGTACGTTTGATCTGATTACGGACCTGCCTAGGCTTATCTGCCATTTGAGCTATGTTTACAGTGTCTACCGGGCTGCACCCAGATGACCCTATCTTCCACCACGAGAGTACACATGGCGCGATGTCTCACCGGAGTGGTTGTATCTGGAGGTTCCCCGAGAGATCGATCCCGTAGTACCGAGGTATCTACAGAAAGAGGACCGACCTGCGCATGTGGATAGGGCATCACGACTGAGGGCATTAGGAATGCGGTTTTCTTCCATTTTCAGTTGGACATCCGACCCGACCACCCCTTCTTATTTTGCCACCAATGTGGCGCCACCACCTCCAGCAGAGCCCTACCCGCAGACGACACGTATTAGGGTATCTGATCCACGAGATGACTATGTCCCCGTACGTGATGTGTTTGCTATAGGAGACAAAGGAGCGGGACCTTCTTGCGCATATGCCAGTGAGGAGGATCCAGAAGAAGGAGGATGAAGATCCGGAAGAGGATCCGGATGAAGATGAGGATCCGGAAGAGAATCCGGAGGATGATGAAGACCCAGATGAGGATATGGAAGATGGTGAGAACGATGAGTTTGACGAAGAAGCTTATGGTACAGAATCATGAGTGATAGACGTGATGGAATATTAAGTCTTGGAGTAGTATATGTGTAGTGTGTTTAGTTATGTTATAGTAGTAGATACAGAGACGTATTTCTTTTTGTAACGCTCTGTGATCGAGTACGTCTGATGATGATGGTTATAGTTAGAGGAAGCATCACATTATGTACTTGACTTTCTTTTGAGTCTGATGACTTGTACATAACAGTCCTCTTCGAGGTATTTTCCTATATATATATGATGACCCTAGATGGGATTTTGCGGCAAAATGAGTATGAAAACAATGAATTGTTTTACTAAAGCTGTTTTATGATGAGATCGTATAAAAGTTCCATGTATGTGTAAATTTTGATAAAATGTACGGATACTAATTACATCTTTAAAACAGCAGAATGCTGCCTAGACAAGAACCTGAGTAGGGAATTAGGGGAAGAGGAAGAGGAAGAGGAAGAGGGAGAGGTAGGGGAAGGGGTAGAATTCCACGACCCGAAGGTGAAGATATACCACTGCCACCCCACCTCCACCTGATCGAAGAATTGAGGAGCTTTTTCTTAGACAAAACTCATACACTTTTAACGAAAAAGGGCAGATGATGCTAAATAGTGGGTAAGAGCAATGGAGAGGATTTTTATTTTCTCGATTATGCGGCCTGAAAAGGCATCTTGTGTCACATTTCGACTTCGGGACTTGCGGTTTACGGTATGAGGCGGAAGGAAAACAATGACACGAGCAGATGGACCATTTCTCTTGGGAGGACTTGAAGGCAGAGATGTATCAAAGTACATCCACAAGAGTTATAGAAGAAAAGGAAAATAAGTTCTGATGCAAAGCGAGGAGCGAATGAAGGTGACGGAATACGGTCGCATCTTTTGCGATATGTCGAGATATGCTCCAGATCAAGTGAATACTGACATGAAAATGCCAGAGAAATTTTGATCCAGCTTAAGGCATGAGATAGGGATGTCTCTTGCTAGTCCGTGACTTAACTTATCTTTGAAGCTCTCGGTAGAATCTGGATATTGAGCGGCAATCTTTGGAAGATAAGCAAACGAGACTCGGTCGAATAATGCTAGTGACAAAGGAAAGAGAAAGTGGGAAGGAAACTTTAACAATTACAATCGATGAAACTTTGTAAATCTGAGTAACAAGAGGCCATGGCAGGGGAATATGGCGCCATAAGGGCAAGGATGGAAAAGACCGATATTTTCCACACAGACGGGAAGCCAACAAGAGCAAATGAGGACTCTTCCTTGCTCAAAATGTCATAAACTACACAAGGGTGTGTGCCTATCGGGCAGTGATGGTTGTTATAAGTGTGGTTTGAGGGGCCACTATGCAAAAGAATGCCCAGGAGTACGCCCGGGAGGAATGGGAAGGCCAAATCAGCCAGGCCATGCCCAACCACTTAGGGCCATACAATATCAGCCCCCGCAGCAGCCACATCAACAACGACAGTAGCAGCCACGAGAGCAACAACAGTATCTACAACGACAACCACCTCGTCAGCCATACCCAGCACAGGCTAGAGCTTATGCTCTACACGGCGGGCGAGACAAAACCGAGAAACTTGGCGGCGGTATGGGAAAACTTCTCAACATACCTATAATACTTTTGTTCGATACGGGTGCATCACATTCTTTCATCACAAAAGCATGTGTAGATACGCTAGAACTCAAATCAGAACAAGCAAATCAGGAAATGAGAATCTCTTCACCCATAGGAGGAATTATGACTGTCACACATGTTTGCTCGAATTTAAAGTTGAACCTATGATCACTTAAGGTTCTAGCAAACAACTTGAACATAATACCTGTGGGGGATGTAGATATAATTCTAGGAATGGATTGGTTAGCCGAAAGCTATTCCACAATTCTGTGCAAGGAGAGGAAGATTTCATTCCAATTTACCGGAAAAGAAGCTACGAGTTTTCACGGAATCAACATGGGGAAGAATGTACCAATTATATCCACACTACAGGCAAGGAGAATGATGAACAAGAAAGGATGTCGAGCATTTCTTGTCTACCTATACAGAGAAGAGGAAGCTGAAATAAAAGTAGAGGATGTGGAAATTGTTCGGGAATTTCAAGATGTTTTCCCTGATAATTTACCAGGATTACCCCCTGACATGCAGCTAGAGTTCACTATCGACCTGGAACCAGGATCAGCCCCAGTGTTGAAAGTGCTGTATCAAATGGCTCCAAAGGAACTGGAAGAACTAAAAATTCAAATTCAAGAGTTGTTGGATCTAGGTTTTATCAGACCTAGTGTATCGCCTTGGGAAGCACATGTCTTGTTTGTCAAAAAGAAAGATGGCTCATTGAGAATGTGCATAGATTATCGAGAACTGAATAAACTGATACTTAAGAACAAATATCCACTGCCAAGGATAGATGATTTGTTCGACCAGTTAAAAGGAGCAAGTGTGTTCTCGAAAATCGATCTCAAATCGGGTTACCATCAACTCAAAGTGCGACCATGTACCCAAAACGGCTTTACGAACAAGATATGGCCACTATGAGTTTATAGTTATGCCATTCGGACTAACAAATGCACCAGCCGTGTTCATGGATCTCATGAATAGAGTGTTCCACCCGAACTTAGACAGATTTGTCTTAGTCTTCATAGATGATATCCTCATCTATTTGAAGAACGAGGAAGAACATAAGGAACATGAGGGCATCTTGCGGACATTAAGAGCCGAACAACTTTTGCCGAGTTCGACAAATGTGAATTTTGGCTTAAAGTAATGTTCATTGGGCACATCGTGTCTTGGAAGAATCAAAGTAGATCAAAGCAAGGTTGAGCGGTGCAAGAATGGAAGTGCCATGCGACCAAAATAAAATCGGGAGTTTCTTAGGATTAGGCGGCTACTATCGGAGATTCATTGAAGGATTCTCTAAGATAGCAAGGCCGATGACACAGCTACTCTGAAAATGAATCAAATTTACATGGACTGATGAATGTGAGACAAGTTTTCAAAAGCTCAAAGAAAAACTAACTAGTGCACTAGTAGTAGCAGTTCCAGAATCAAACAAAGAGTATGTGGTCTATACTGATGCTTCCAAAAATAGACTAGGTTGTGTGTTAATGCAAGAGGGAAAGGTGATAGCCACATCACGACAACTTAGACCACATGAATTGAACTACCCAACTCATGACCTGGAACTAACAGCAGTAGTACACGCACTAAAAATTTGGAACATCACCTCTATGGGTGAGGTGTGAGATTTTCCTGAGATCACAAAGTTTGAAATACTTCTTGACAAAAGACTTGAATATGAGACATAGAAGATGGCTCGAATTAGTAAAAGATTACGACTGTGGTATAAATTATCACCCATGAAAGGCAAATGTAGTAGCTGATGCCCTAAGTCGTAAAAATCAGTCCAAATTGGGATGCCTCTTTTCAAGAGAAGAAAAACTCATTGAAGAGTTTAGAAAATGAAGATAGAAATAGTTGAGCAACCAGAGACGATCATGAATCGTGTTGCCATACTCACGGTGACGTCTGATTTGAGGGAAAGGATAATAGGAGAACAGAGAAAAGATGAAAAATTGGAAAGGATACGGGTAAAAATAAGGCCATAAGGGCTGAAGGATTTTAAAGATGCGTCTGACAATGCTATATCGCTTGAGGAAAGGTTATGCATTCCAAACAATAATGAGCTTAGAAATGAAATCATGAGTGAAGCTCATGATACTCCTTATACCGCTCACCCAGGCAGCACTAAGATGTATCGAGTTTGCGAGAAAAGTTTTGGTGGGAATGAATGAAGCGAGATGTAGCCTCGTTTGTCGGCGTTGTCTCGTTTATGACAAATGAAGGCATTCGCGGCGACCATGGAAAGATTCTGACCTCTAGAGATACCCAAATGGAAATGGGATGACATAGCAATGGATTTTGTGGTTGGGTGTAAGGTCGAAAAAAGTAACTGCTTGTTATATGGGTAGTAGTGGATCGACTCACGAAATGTGCATATTTTACGCGATTGATTACTCATGGATCGATAAGTTAGCTCGATTGTACATAAGGAAATTATCGCCTACATGGGGTACCAAAATCATCACATCGGATAGAGATTCCAGTTCACTTCTAGATTTTGGGTTAGCTTACAAAGAGTTGGGCAAAAGTTGAACTTTAGCATAGCTTTCCGCCACAGACAGGATGGACGGTCGAAAGCATAATACTGAACACTTGAGGATATGTTGAGGGCGGTAGTGTTGGATCAAGGTGCAAGTTGGGAACATGTTACGCCACTTATTGAGTTAGCCTACAACAATAGCTATCAAGCAACGATCGATATGGCCCCATATGAAGCATTGTATGGAAAGAAGTGTCGATCGCCACTTTATTGGGATGAAGTAGGTGAGAGGAAAGTTTTAAGGCGACACGATGTAAGTGAGATGATTGAGATTGTCCATGCGTCGGGCAAAGAATAAAGAAGCTCGGGATGAGCGAAATCTTACGCCGATCTGGCGTAGATCATTGCAATTTAATCTTGGAGATAAAGTTTTCTTAAGGTCTCTCCGTCGAGAGGAATTATAAGATTTGGAGTAAAAGGCATGTTGAGACCACGTTTTATAGGACCTTCGAGATCCAGAAAGAATAGGCCCGATGGCCTTATAGATTGGCACTTCCGCAAGTGCGGGAATGTATATAATGTTTTCCACGTGTCACGATTAAGAAAATGCGTGTATGATCCGAAACACGTGATCTATCATGATGGCGTTATTCTTAACAATTATGAGTTATGAGGAAGAACCTATGGCTATCTTAGATTGTAAAGTTCAACAGCTAAGAAACAAGTCTATACCTTTAGTGAAAGTCTCATGGAGACACCATGGACAAGAGGAATCCACGTGGGAACTTGAGGATACTATGATGGAAAGATATCCCAGACTTTTCTAAGGTATGCAAATTTCGGGACGAAATTTCTTTTAAGGGGGGTAGAAAGTAATATCCCAAAGTTTTAAAACTAGGTTACGACGATATAAATCGTTAATTAGGATTTTGTTTCGATAATCGAAATAGTAATTTATTGAAGCTCAATTTCGACTATCCATAATACAAGAATTTTTATATTATATCCATAAACAATTAGTAAATTAAGGAATATATATATTATTCATTCGAGAGCGTTTTTCCAACGTCGATTAAATTTCAAGAGTTAGTCTTACGTTATTTTCTAAGCAACGAAGCTTAGAATTTAATTCCATATTAACGAAGAACGAATAAGGTGATTACGACTTTATTATCAACATTTTTTAGACAATTCGAAAATTTTAGTATATTGTTTAAAGAATTACAATATAGAAAGTCTTTTGATTATTTTATGAAACAAGAACAATTTTTTATATATTCCTTCACTAAAACAATTTTATTGGATAAAGAAATGAAGATTGGACAATTTACTCCTATTTTCTAGCTATAGTTCGAAAATTTCATCTTATGACATAGAATTGTTCTTATTTATTTTTCTTATGATTTATTCCATCATCTAAGATCTATAATATATCATATTACTATTAGATGGAAAAAAATAAGATATCTAGTATTTTATCTCCATGATGGCCGAAAATATTAGTGTAGTGTTAAAAGAAGAAAAATTCCATCCTTTGTGATAGTGATGTATATTTATTATGATAATGATGTTGGATTTGTATACTGAAAGCAGTTTTGGTTGAGCTTGTATACAATGTTTCATGTTACCACTATTACAATCTCCTATCTGAATTGTATACTTGATTGCATATATATGTGTCCCTTATCTCATATATAAGTTAGATCATACGGTGTGTAGAAGATCACGAAGTGCATATGATTGGTCGAGCTTAATGAGATATAAAAGTTTCCACGGTGAGACAACTTGAGGACGAGTTGTCGGTATAAGCTGCGGTATAGATAAGAAGTGACTTGACTTGGTTGCTTGTCTATGCGTTCGTCTCGGGCGTTTGAAGGATCACGATGAGATGAGTTCTTCTATCGTAGTAGTGAAGAACCTAAATCTCGGTAACTTCGATGATCTAAATCTCGATAAGGTATAAGGTGAGTATGAGTTCTTGACCATCACTTTGACTTGTTATGGGTGAGGTTATATGTTCTAACTTGATATTCTCGCGTCTTGGGTGGTGGCGGTGCTTGTATGTCGTCTAGTTATCTGTCAGTCACGTATCCGTTTAGGATGATGGCGTCCCTTAAGGAGCTCAAGGTTTATTGTACTAAACCCTGCGGGTTGAGTTAGCTCAGTACAATAATAAGGTTGAGTGGTACTACTTAAGGAATTAAAGATATTAATTATTTTAGCGATCAGAATCTATAAATAATTAATGGACGTTCGATATCTTAAATCTGAGGATTCGTTATGTCTAAGTGCAAGCCCGACTCAACCGACAATAAAGGGTAAGTCGACATTTATTCTCTAGTGGCATGAATAAATGTTTATAAATTAATTTATGTTACGGGGTGAACATAAGATAATTAATTTATTTGAGGCCCATCTTTATTCCTTGCATTTGATCCACAGGTGGCCCGTCCGGGCCCGTAACTCTTGATGAAATCGGCGCCCCTCAACCACATGAGAAAGGATTTGATTCTCTTTATCCTATAAGGATATTATTATATTTATAGGATATGCATAGATCCTTTCCATATGGGATTATGGTAGTGCATTATAAATATAAGGTAAGAGATAGATTCGAGGTTAATCCACAAATTTGAGAGCATAATTTTAGTCCACCTCCATGGTGAGATTCTCGAAAATTAGCTAGGGTTTGGGTGATTTCTTGTAGTATTCTCCATAGATCGTCCTCACTCGATGTTGGAGATTGGGCGGCGGGATCTGATCCGGAAGATCAAAGCACGAGTCTCGATCCGATCGATCAGTTCATCCTCGACAGATTCAAGGTAAACACGAGAAAACCCTACGTGTTGCAATTAATTTTATAGGCGCATCTAGGAATATAATCGATGAATGGTGTATTAAATATCGAGATGGATCCTTGGGCGAGGCTAAACCTAGTTTTCCTACAATTGGTATCGAGCACAGGATCGAGAATCTTGGCTCTGTTGGATTAATTCACGTTTGATTATTACGTGCGCAATTAATTGTTGGATCATCGTTCATCGTGGCTCGTTTTGTTTTGTTGGGTTTTGTTTTCACCACGAGAAAATCCGTGGTTAGATTAGATTTATTTTACGTAAATCTTATACGTAAAGAAGAATGAAGATGAAAGCACAGCGAGGCGGCGAAGGGCGTCGGGAAACTGGCGCCGCGGCGGGGCGGCTGCGGGCGGCGGCATCTTTGGCGTCTGGCGGCGCTCGCGATCACGTCGCCCGGCGTGCGCGTGTTTTCCGCGGCGGCGGGCGGGCGGGGCATGGCGCGCGGCATGCGCGCGGCAGCGAGGCGCGCGACTTGCGCGCGGGAGCCTCGGCGGCTCGGCAAATAGCGCCACGGAAACCTCAGCGCGTCTCGGCGGTAGCGGGCGTCTGGCGCGCGAATCACGTCGCGGCCTCGGCGGCTCGGCGGCCTCGGCCTGAGATGCGGCGGGAACCTCAAAGTGTGCGAGGCTGCGGCGACAGGGGCGGCAGGCGCGCGATTTTTGCGGACACCGGCGCTTCGGCGGCGTGGCTCGACAACAGCAGCAGCAGCGCGCCAGGCAGCGATGCAGCGAGCTCCCTCGGCGGCACTTCGGCGGGGCTCTCGGCGGCTTCGGCGGCGTCTTCGGAAGGAGGCACAGGCGGGGGGTTGCCAGCGAATGAGGCGGCGGCGGCAAAGGCGGCCCATGGGTATGCCCTAGCGCGGCCCAGCCCTTGTTCGACCGGCCCGTTTGTTGCAGGTCGACCCGGACCGGGTTCGTACGACCGTTTTCAGCCGGATCAGTTTTTCGACTGGTTGGCCCGTTCCATTGTTCGGCCCGTATCGATTTTGATGAATCCGATGCATGCCCGTGCACGAGGCCCGTTTTGAAGTTTAATTACATACTTTGCATTCTATGTAATAGATTAGGCAAGAAAGTGCGAGGTTGCCTGAGTGGGCGCGATGAGCGTTTATTTTATTTTATCGTTCATTGCATATGGTGGATGTTTAAATTATGCGGTAGCATGCTATGTATGTTTAAATTACGTTGACAAACCTTTAAGTGTTTCACGTATTTAAGTGCGCATAGTAAGCATGCTAGGTTTATCGCGTTTTCAAGCATATTTTAGAATTACTGCGAGCATGTTTTACATGTTGAGTTCTATAGACAAGCATCTTGGGATTACGTGATCTGCATGGACAAACCTTTTGAATAAAATGACTAAGCAAGCAAACCGACAAATTAATTTTCAAATTAAAATGTCGAGACCTCCACTTTTATCTCTAAACAAGTGATACGCTGCGTGATGGCGATCCACAGCGTGGCTTGCTTGCCTTGTTTATCATAAGTTTGTTAGATGAGACTTCTAAATAAAACCTTTTAAATCTATTGGGAAGTGGGAGTTTCATGTATGGCGATCCACAGCGTGGCTTGCATGTGCGATTTTCATAAGTTCTCTAGAGATAGATTTAAAATGAGATAACAAAAGAATTTGAATTGGAGCGGTATGGTCAGAGTGGTATGCGATTCTAAGAATTCATTCTCTCTTTTAAAATTGTGGTCATTGCTAGACATCACCTCGAGTACAACTTCCATGAAGTCACTTCTTGCGATAGTGATGTGGTCAGAAAGGTCGAATCGTTAATTTCATTTGTCATAAGGTTAAGTTGACATGGATTGAAATTAAGCGACTAAAAGGTATATTTTAGTGCAGTCGGGGGTTCGTGTATGGCGATCCGCAGCGTGGCTTGCATGTGGGATTCCTTGGGCGATTGGAGTTTCGATTAATATTGTTTTATCAAAGGTTACAATATTATTGTTATGAATTATGTGCGATCGTATGCTTATGTGTTTTCATTATCGTTTGAGATATGTCTCTTACCGATTATCAATATGCTGCTTTAAAATCCCTATCGGTCCAATTTTATCGAGTGGAAGCGAAACTTGGAATATGTTCTTATCATTTGAAGAACACATGTTTGTTCTCACTACTCTAAACCCGATGCCCTTCGGCGCATCGGTGATGAGCGGCGAGAGTCAGCGGGGCTTTGGAATAAGTCGAACAATATGGCTAAATGCTATATGATGACTACTATGTCGAAAGGCTTGCAGTGCGACATCGATCGATGGTGAAGCTTTGACGATATTTGGTCAAGTCTCGAGTAAGTTTGGGCGATCGGATCGGACGATCCTTCCACACAATGAGAGAAATCTTGGCGTGTAAGATGGAAGAAGGAAGTTCGGTCCATGAACATGTCTCCCATGACTCGTCTCATGGATAGTCTTGATCGGTTGGGAGGAGGTATTGACGTGAAGCGAGGTCGATATCATCCTCAATACTTGCCCCAGTCTTTTGAGAACTTTCGTGAATGCGATCATGAGCAAGATCGAGTATACATTAGTCGGTTGCTTAATGATCTCGTAGGCTGCGGAAGGAGTTATGGGAAAAGGGCACATGCTCTTTCTAGCACATCTAATGGCCCAAATTTTCCGTTGCAAAATGGAAAAGAAAAGGGCACCAAATGTGGTAGAGGCGAGGAAGAAGTGGGAGTAATGGGAGCAAGAACATGGCTGCCACGGAGGTTTGAAGAAGCGAAGGAGAAGGGCAAATGCTTGAGTGCGGTGGGCCCGGGCATTGGAAGGCTAAGTGCCCTATGCTCGAGGCTCAGTCGCGGTTTGCTTTAATAACGGAAACATGTTTAGCTACTTGTTCTACCCATTCTTGGGTAGTAGATCTGGTCTGTTGATCATGTTTGTTACACCTTGCGAGGGTTCTGCGGACAAGGGAGCTAGCTAATGGCGAGATAACGATCTCCATGGGCAGCGGCGAAAGTCGAGGCATTGCGGTTGGAGATGTTTCTTTGTGTTTTGGAACAACAGTTTTAGTTTTGAAAGGCGTTTTATATGTGCGGATTTTGGTGGAATCTTGTTTACTGTTTGAAATTATTTTCTCATGGATATTACATTATTTTTGATAGTGGTGTTTACGTCATAGAAATGGCGAAGTTATCGTGTTGGCACTTTATATAATTAAGCTTTATAATATCTCGCAAAACATAATACCTATAACTATGTTGCATCTTCTACAAACCCTAAAAAGAAAGTTTTCTTAGCAAGATGACACCACTTTTCTCGGCATCTTAGATTAGGTCACATCAATTTAAATAGGATCAAGGCGGCTAAGAATGGGCGTTGGGTAATCTCACGGTTACTCGCTCCCGATCTGCGAATCACAATAGAAGGTAAGATGTCGACCGGACCCTTCAAAGCGAAGGGTTATAGAGCCAAAGAAATATTGGAGTTAGTCCATTCGACTGTGTGGACGATGTCCACAAGCTCGTGGAGAATGCAGTATTTTGTCACTTTCATTGGCGATTACTCGAGAGTGCGGATCGTATATGTCACCTTCGCAAGTGTGAATGCTTTGAAATTCAAAGAGTTTAAAGGCGGAAGTAGAGGCGAAGCTAGGTAAGAGTATCAAGTCGCTGCGGTCTGATCGCGGTGGCGAATACCTCGATAACGAGTTTATGGACTATCTAGTGAAGTGTGGGATTACGTCCAGGTGCCTTCACCAAAGACACACAAAAATGGTGTGTCGGAGCGAAGAAATAGGACTCTTTTGGAAATGGTTAGATCAATGATGAGTTATGCAACATTGCCTATTTAGTTACGGGGTATACCTTAGAAGCGGCGGCATACTTGCTAAATCTAGTACCATCAGTCGGTCGAAAGACCGCTTTCGAGTTGTGGTTTGGTATGAAGCCGGTTTAAACCACATAAGGATATGGGGCGATCTAGCAGCGTCTTTGAACAAGAAGGCGACAAGTTATAGGCTAGATCCGAAGCGCAAGGCTGTTTATTGGCTATCTAGAGGGCGAAGATGATTTATTCTATAGTCTAAGGATCGGAAGGTCATTATTAGCACTAATGCTCGATTCTTAGAAGAGGACTACATGAAAATCATAAATCAAAGTTGAAATCATTCTTGAGAATTAGAAGATCGTATTCCACCACCGATTAGGCCAAAGTGCGAGATGTCGAGTCTAGTGGGAGGATCGACACGGATACTTGAAGAAATTGAAGTGGGTCGAGTTCAACTGGAGATCCGAAGCCGTCTGGTGGTACCTACCCGGCATGTTGTGCGAGATGAGAACCACAAATTCTGCGCTTACTTGTTGCCATTGTGCTGTAGAACCTGAGTCGTAGTGGGAGGTTGTTCGTCGACCCGATCGATTTATGTTAGTGGGAGAATCTTGGTTTAGTCGAGAAGCGAGCGGTGATAATCGACCCATGGACATCTGAGGAGGCGTCTGAGACATTGATGCAAGATCATGGCACACGCTATGGACTTAAAATGGAGTCCATAACGGCTATGGATGTATATGAAAATACACCTCTACCGGATGGCAGGAAGCTATAGGTAGTAAGTGGATATACAAAAGGAAGAGATTCGATGGAGAGGTTTGACTTTTAAAGCCGGGGCTTGTGGCGAAAGGTACACTCAGTTGAGGGCATCGATTTCGATGAGACCTTTTACTGTGTAGCAATGCTCAAGTCCATCGAATTCTTACGGCCATAGCAGACCACTTGAACTAGAGGTTTGGCAAATGGATGTTAAAACCGCTTTTCTAAGCGGTTACCTTGAGGAAGGTAGAGACATCTATATCAGCAACCGAAGGTTATGTGGTAAGGGTGAAGAGCATCTAGTATGGAAGCTTAAGAAGTCCATTTATGGACTTAAGCGAACCTCGATCATGGAACTTACGTTTTGTGAGGTGGTAAGTCATGGATTGCTACCTTTCGGACATGGCGTTCCTTTATCTAAGGCCGATCACCTATGACTACTTGAAGGAGATAGAGAAATGAGACAAGTTCACTGCTTCCGCCGTAGAAAGTCTCATATGCGCAATGCTATGCACGAGGCCCGATATACGCTGTCACGGTAGGCATAGTAGCTGAATATCGATCTAACCACGGACAAGCTCATTGGATTGCGATGGCATATACTCAAGTACACGAAAGGACTCGAGATTATAGGCTAGTTTACCATGCGAGATAGTCTAATGCCTTTGGGTTATCTGACTCGGTTTCAAAGGCGATCGTGATGAGAAAAAGTCTACCTCGGGCTATGTATTTACCTTGGGAGGTGGAGCCGTATCTGGCGGAGTGCTGGCGGCGATGCGTTGCGGACTCTACCATGGAAGCGAATATGTGGCGCTTTAGAGGCTTCTAAAGAGGCTGTATGGTTCAAGAACTACCTCATGGATCTAGATGTAATACTGGTTTGCCCAGAGTATCATAGTTTCTTGTGATAACTTTCGGTGCGATGGCAAACTCGAAGGAACCACGGACCCTGGCGACCAAACATATAGAGAAAGTACCATGTCATCGAAATCGTTAGGCGAGGTGGCGTCTTGATTGAGAAGATTGATCGACGGATAACCTGGCGGATCCATTCACGAAGAGCACCGCAAAAAGTCTACGACTTGGATTGCGTTTGATGGCACCCACTTAGAAAGGAACTTTTGTATAAATGGGAGAAGCAAGTGATGGTTTTGTTTGTAATAGCTAGTAGAGACACATTGTATACTAAAGTTTGCTTTAGTATAAGTGGGAGATTGTTGGATTTGTATCTTGGCGGTTTTGGTTGAGCTTGTATCAATGTTTCCTATTACCACTATTACAATCTCCTATCTGAATTGTATACTTGATTGCATATATCATGTCCCTTATCTCATATATAAGTTAGATCATACGATGTGTAGAAGATCACGATAAGTCCGTATGATTGGTCGAAGCTTAATGAGATATAAAAGTTTCACACCGAGACAACTTGAGGACAAGTTGTCGGTATAGGCTACGGTATAGATAAGAAGTGACTTGACTTGGTTGCTTGTCTATGCCGATGCGTCTCGGCGCATTGAAGGATCACGGTGAGATGAGTTCTTCTATCGACCGTAGTGAAGAACCTTAATCTCGGTGACTTACGATGATCTAAATCTCGATAAGGTATTAGGTGAGTATGAGTTCTTGACCATCACTTTGACTTGTTATGGGTGAGGTTATATGTTCTAACCCAATATTCTCCGCGTCTTGGGTGGTGGCGGTGCTTGTAAGTCATGCTAGTTATCTCAGACAGTCACCGTATCCGTTTAGGATGATGGCGTCCCTTAAGGAGCTCAAAGGTTTATTGTACTAAACCCCGCGGTTGAGTTAGCTCAAGTACAATAATAAGGTTGAGTGGTACTACTTAAGGAATTAAAGATATTAATTATTTTAAGCGATCGTAATGCTATAAATAATTAATGGACGTTCGATATCTTAAATACGGGATTCGTTATGTCTAAGTGCAAGCCCGACTCAACTTGGCAATAAAGGGTAAGTCGGCATTTATTCTCTAGTGGCATGAATAAATGTTTATAAATTAATTTATGTTACAATGAACATAAGATAATTAATTTATTTGAGGCCCATCTTTATTCCTTGCATTTGATCCACAGGTCGGCCCATCCAGGCCCGTAACTCATCGATGAAATCGGCGCCCCTCAACCCTGTAAGGAAAGGATTTGATTCTCTTTATCCTATAAGGATATTATTATATTTATGGGATATGCATAGATCCTTTCCATATGGGATTATGGTAGTGCATTATAAATATAAGGTAAGAGATAGATTCAAGGTTAATCCACAAATTTGAGAGCATAATTTTCGTCCACCTCCATAGTGAGATTCTCGAAAATTAGCTAGGGTTTGAGGGTGATTTCTTGTAGTATTCTCCATAGATCGTCCTCACTCGACGTTTGAGATTGGGCAACCGGGATATAGTCCAGAAGATCAAAGCACGAGTCTCGATCCGATCGATCCGTTCATCCCCGACAGATTCAAAGGTAAACACGAGAAAACCCCTACGTGTTGCAATTAATTATATAGACGCATGTTAGGAATATAATCAATGTATGGTGTATTAAATATCCAGATGGATCCTCGGGGCGAGGGCTAAACCTAGTTTTCCCTACAAATGAGAGGTTATTAATGTAGAGATAAGATGAATTATTAATAAATGAAGTGATATGTGTTATGTGGTGGTGATGATCGAAAATTTTATGTATAGTGTGAAAAGAAGAAAATTCAAATTGTGTTGATAGTGATAGTTAATTGTTTTAAAAGTGAAAGGTATTTAATTTTGGTATAAGATAAGATGATTATGTAATGAAGTGATAAGGTGAATTTGTTTGGTGGTGAGGGTGTAGGATTTTAAGAGATAAGGAGTAGTATTTTGTTGACTTTTATTTAGATATTTTTGTTAAAGTTTGATTAATGTTTATTATCATCAAAAAAAATAAAAATAATCTCCATTCTCATTCATAGTGGCCGAAACTTGAGAGAAAAAAGGGAAGGAGAGTTCTTCATATTTTCTCTCAATCTTAAGTTAGAAAATCGATTTCTGCGCCGATCTACTCCGATTAAAAGGTTAGAAATTGTATAAACTTCTTAGATATGCAAAAATATCATAAATCCATCCATGAAAATTTAAGTTATATGCTTTTGTTATTTTATGTGAAATTTGAGAAATTTTGTTAAATGTTTAAGTTGTTAATTATATATGTTTATATGATAGTTGTAAGCATGTATTATGAATTTAGTACAAAGTTGAGCAAGTTAAAATTTTCTTATTATATAA
Organism: Salvia rosmarinus; assembly: GCA_036937905.1. Classification (NCBI taxonomy): domain Eukaryota; kingdom Viridiplantae; phylum Streptophyta; class Magnoliopsida; order Lamiales; family Lamiaceae; genus Salvia; species Salvia rosmarinus. The sequence continues at coordinate 31,706,283 of CM072820.1, read as the reverse complement.
GAATTATATGTTGGTGATAATGAATTTTCATTGTTGTTTTGAGCATGAATTGATAATAGTTAGTATTGTTTAAGCATGTATGAATTAATTCATAATTTTTGAAAAATATTGTCTATTATTTCAAAAACGTTTCGAAAACTATATGGTATGATATATTGATGTGAGATTTGTGTATGATGGATATTATGGTATATTGTTGATTTATGATGATGATGATAATGTGTTGTATGAATTAATTAGAATTTTTAAAAATTGTTAATTGATTTTCAAAAAATTCAAAAACTATAAGTGTAGGGTTTTGATGTCAAATTTTTCTTTGTCTAATGTTATTTGGTATTGTTGATCCTATGTTAATATAGTGTGTTATGTGAATTTTTAGGAATTTATGGATAAGTTTTGAAAATAATTCAAAAAGGGCCGAAATAATAAAGTAGGAAATTTAGAGTTTCAAATTTATTTTATTAGATGTGATCACATATTTAGTCCCAAAAATATGTTTACGATATACTATGAATTTATGTGATTTTTAAAACGAGGTATAATATTTTTTCGTTGAAACGTTTTGTTAAGTAACGTAAAATTTTGAAATATAAAGTGTTATGCTTAAGTTAGTTCCCATATATGTATATTTGGGCATGATTAATTGTTAAAGTGAAAAATCGAGATTTATGGGAACGTGATTAGAAATCAATTAGAATTGGAGTATATATATGTAAGTTAATAGTTCTAATTATGAATGTTAAGAAATGTATGTTTTCGAAGTCGAAAATGACTTGGTTAAGGTATGAATGTATGAAGTATGTTAGTGCATGAGTAGAGTTATGTTTAACGCACAGAGTTATGTTTTACGCCGAGTATAAATATGGGTTTCTTTGAATAGATATACTAGGACGTGTGAGACGCATTAGAGATATAAAAATAACTCTTTTATAAGAATCGATTTCATAATTGAAATCATTTTATCGAAAAATAGGTAATATGAGTTCAACGATTGGCCTAATTTATTAGTATGTGGTCGGAAGCAAGGTTTCGTCTCAGTTTAAAAACGAGAAGTTATAGGTTAGAATATTCGATGAAAAGACGTACTAAATTGGTTAAAAGATACGAAGGCTTTAGAAGGGTTATATTCAGTTAATAGATCTTAATAAGATTCAAAAGTTATCAAGTTCAATTAGATTTTGACGATCTTCAAAAATGTGACCGACGTACTAAATTAGTTTCTTACGTAAAGGTGGAGCACGAAAATGAAAGCTGACGTAAGAAGAAAACCGTTTTGAGAAGCAGAATATACCAGGTGGGATTTTTCTCCTCAAGGATAAAATGAAATGATAAATGTTTTATTTACGATGCTTTCTTTTGAGAAATGATGATGAAATGCTATTATTTAATTACCTGCCCAAAATATTTATGTTTTATGTATGGATCCTATCAGTGTTGGTTCGCCAACGTAAGTTTAAATCGAATTCGAATCCTATGCTAGAAGGAGAATTCATAGCAAGGGTTAACGTGTACACTAAGGTAACTGTACTTGCTGAAAGGTTTGCTCGACTAATTACGGATTTGTGTCTTTGAAAGGTTTGCTTGGCCGGTCACGGTGTCCGTGGAAGGAGGCCTCATTCTACGGCGCAAGATGAGATGGGATATGGATCATACAGACAAAGTTTATGGAAAATGACAGAAAATGTTTAGTAAGCAAGAACATTTCAAATAAAATCTCGTGTGTTACTGATGTGGCAGTGTAATTCAAAGTTATGATGTATGTTTTTGGCATAAGTCCATTGAGTCTTTGTACTCATCCCTGCATGTTTGTTTTTAAATATGCAGGTTGAGCTGATGATGCGATGGAGCAGTGTTGAGCAGTAGGAAACTTTTGTCGCTGATAGTAGAACCTTGAGTGCACATCTTCATATGTGTACTTGTAACAGCCCGCCAACCCAAATTACAGATTAGCAGGGACTGTTACTAATGACGGGGATTAACAACAGGAACAATAAATAATTATGGAATTGAGGGGCATATGGTAGACAAACTCTCAAGACTTCATATCATTATAACACACATATCGTACATATGTATCTGGAACATTTAAACTCTTAACAAAAGGGGTTCAACTGATCTGAAGGTAATAAGGTTTAAACTCAAAACATAACTTATATAACTTCGCAGCGGGAACATGTGGAATACACATATGACGATGCGTATCCAGTTTGACTATCGGTGACAAAAGACTGTTGCTCAACACTTGCTCCATTCCATCCATCACTCAACTCGCACGTTTAAAACAAACATGCGGTGAGTACAAATAATACACCCAGTGGACTCATTGCCAAAACATTTTCTTTAAATTACATCGCCCATGGGTAAGACACAAGGTTTTATTTGAAAATGCCATGCTTACTAAAATATTTTCATTTTTCAAAGCGTCGCTCGGCCGAGCATTTTCTCTTTATGATCCATATCATTCACATATCTCATATCACATCATCATCTCATAAACTCATCTCGCACCGTAGAGGTAGCCACCCTCTGGCAGCGATGTCGGCCGAGAATTGTCCTTTCGGCACACAAATACCTTACTCGTGCACGTAACCCTAGCCAGGAATTCTGCATCTGATATAGGGTCCGATATCGATTTTCTCATCGATCGGGGCGACCAATGATCAAGTCAGTTGGCGAACCAACAGCTCATATACTTTCATAGTTGGCTTGCCCAACAACATGATAGGATCCATACATAAAACATAAATACTTTGGGCAGGTAATCATATCATTTCTCAACTGAAGTACTGTAAATAAATATTTTTCATTTGCAGAAAGCAAGTAAATAAAAGGGTTTTCGAGTAAAGCCCACCTGGTATGGTCTTCCTTTCAAAACTGATTTCCTTTCTATAATCCCCTTTCTACGTCGGCGTTAACTCCATCGTCTCACCTAACGTAAGAACTACTTTAGTACATTGGTCACGTTCGATAACGACGAACATCGTCTATAACGTTCTATGCATCAAATAAGGTTAACGTTGGACTTATTTTGACGTTTCCTAATCAATTGATGTCGTTTATAAATTTTCTTAACATATAAGAGATATTCTATCTTTTTAGCACATAATGTACATTTTAATGTACTTACGTAACGTAAGTTACATTGTTACTAAACGTACTACGTCACATAGATCACGTATTATCGAATTACGTGTCCTTTGACCTTGGTCAACGTTTTTGGTCAACAATTTTGACCAAGTCAACCTTTAGTCAACAATTTTGACTTTAGTCAACTCAAAGTCAATATTTTGACTTTTTCAATTTCTTATGAAATTCTATCATTTTATGTGCAATTCTTGTTCCAAAAATTCCCATAAAATTATACTATGTCTAAAATATTATTTTAGATCATATTATGTAATTATACTTGATAAAATAAATTTATATCATTAATACTCATAAGGTATGATTTTCGGTCATTATATTTAACCAACTAAACATTTTCAAAAATTCGATAAATTCACATAATACTTAATCACCCTTTAATTATCCTTATTATAACATAATTGTTATTTATTATGAACTATTGAATTTAATTTACCTAAGTCATATTCGAAATTTTTGACTTAGGTCCAAATAATTTTTATAAATTTCAATAAATTCACACAACCATATATTATGAATCTACATCATCAATATGATATGATAACACTTAAATATGGATCATATCTCAATATCATATCATATATTATAATTTTTGAATTTCATAAAGTTTTTCAAAAATTCTACCTAAATTCATATAAGCTTAATTAATACCCTAGATTATTATTTCATGCTTAAATCAACAATTAAAAATCAAAATCATCAACATATCCCACCTACATGATTTCGGTCCTTTCTTAGAATTTTATAACATGTATAACTTTGTAATATAATCATAGTACATGCTTAATAATATCATATAAACATGATTTCTAACTACTTTAGCATATGATATGAAATTTTTTAAAATATCATATAAGAACTAAGCTTATAACATGAAATCTAACGGATGAAATTCGAAAATTCTAACATGTATACGAAGATCGGAAGATTTCTAACCTTTTGTCTAAGGTTTGGGATAGAATTGATGAACTCTCTCTCTCTCTACTAATTTTCGGTCCTAAGGTTTGTAAAGTGAGAAATTGCAGTGCTTAGGTTATATTTATAAGCATATGCAAGTTGTGTGATAATTATTACATGAAATCATAACTTAATACACTTGCTTACCTTAGTCAAAATTTTCGGCACCTCCATATGGTAGGAGACAAAATTTTATCCTTATCTTATACACATCCACTTGCTACCTTATCTTTTAATTAGATACATTGAATCATCTTTATCACAATAGTTTCGTCCACTTGTGATTGTTAAGAAATTTTTTTTTTTCTTTCTTTTAAACATAGCTCACGGCAACACTATGTAATTCATGAGGAAAATTCTCATTCCATTCATATTTATTATGTGCACGGTACTTTCACATAGCATGGTAATGATTTATTATTTTATTATTGCAATTACATTAATCCACCCTTTATACTTTATATACATAGTATTCGGCCACTTCCTATTGTGAAGGGATAATTTCTATTTTTATACTATCATATGCTATAATATAATTACAAGATAATGTCACATTTGAATAGTCAACATTTTACACTATGACTTTTTATTTTATTTTCACACTTTGTTCACACTAATTTTCAAACTTTTCAACTACTACCAAACAAATTCCATAGTTACTTGTTCAAGTTGATCACAATCTCTACTTTACACCTAATATCATCTAGATAACATAATCTTATCTCATAATTAATAGGATCAAGATTTTTTCAATTTATCACATAAAATACTACAAATTTTCGGCACTTTATGTACAAGTGGCCTCCCACTTGTATAAATCATGATAAACCTTATCTTATACATTAATTATGTCTCACTATAATAATTAATGCATAGCACCCTCAAAAGATAAGGATTTTATTTATTTATACCTTAGTAATTAGAATTTTCGGTCACCATGTAGACTTAATGCTACATATTTTATTTTCCTCCATTTAATAGATATATGACATAATATATGTCTTAGATAATAAATTAAATTATAGGAAAAATTATTAAAATCATCCCATGTCATAAACCCTAATTTTCGAGCTTAATTTCGAAAATAGGAAACAATTGTTCAACAATCATTCTTTAATTCCTCTAGCATTATTTTAATGCTACATTATATAAAAATAATGTTCTTATAGCATAAAATAATCATAGGAATTAATAAAACATAATTCCATAATTGTTAGACCAAGTTTTCGATTCATCTCTAAACGTCGACGTTCTAATCGTCTCAATTCGTTTGATAATCGAATTATCTCTAAATGTTCATAAGAACATTGTAGTCACTTCTCTTTATTCCTTTAATAAATAGGAATTTAAAATCTAAGCTTCATTGCTTAGAATTAATGTAAGACTAACCTTCGAAATTAGTCGACGTTTAGAATTATCCTTTCAAATGAATAATAGCAATGGTATTCCTCAATTCACTAATCACTAGTGAATATAATCTTAAGATCTTCGTATCTTGGAAATTCTAAATCGAGTTTCGATAACTTATTATTTCGATTATCGAAATCAAATCCTTAATTCGTGATTTTTATTATCGCATTTTGGCGTTTAAAAAACTCGGGGTATTACAGTACTTCACATGTTTTCCGCTGCAAGAACACTAAGTTATATTTTGAGTAGAGAACTAATTTCCTTCAGATCAATTGAACCCTTTTGATAAAGATCTGATGGTCTAGTCTCTAGTATGTAAATTATGTTTGCTTAATCTCAAATGCTTTGAAGTTCTAGAAGTTTTCTTGATATATGTCTCACAATTCGATATCCCCATTATCTTTTCCGCTTCTTAATTCCTGTTCCAAGTAATAATCCCTGCGAATCCGTCCTTAGGAATAGTGGGCTGTTACATTTCATCGGCGTTTTTAAGATCTACAAAAGACCGGTATGATGCCCAAAAACAAATATCAGCATCACTCCGTGTACCTAGTCACGATGCGTACAAAAATCTAAATGCTACCGTGGACATCAGAATAAGGGTTCATGTCGAAACGAATCATCGTTTCCGCATGCATCAAAAGATATACAAAGTATATAGACAAAAATATTATCTACTCCTGAGAACTAGATCCATGATCGTCTGGGGTGTAGACAGGGCTCCAAGTGTCGAGTCAGGACCGGAAGTATGGGAAATATCTCTCCATCCATCTCATCTTCAGCTGACAGGTCCTCCTCGGGGTCTTCCTCTGGATCTTCCTCCGGGTCCTCGTCCTCAGCATCTAGTGCAGAAGCCACGGGCTCTCGGATTCTGACAATCCCAGCTTCTTCCATAGCAACCAGGTCTCGACGTATCTCGGCCATGACCTCCTCAAAAGCAGTGGCTGGGAACGGAGCAACAGCCAGACGGGCACAAGCTCCTCTCACGGTTCCTGCAGCTAGGTCACGTGGATCCTCAATCTCCACATAATCATGGTACAAATATGCGTACGAGGGTGGCGGTGGCTGGGCTGGGGGAGAGCCGGCAGGTAGAGGTGGGTGCGGGCATAACATGATCGACGACGATGGTCTTGGCGGGCAATGACGAGGGTAGAATCGTACTGGCGGTAGGACCGGAAAGGTGAGCTGTCAGGGACGGGAAGGTCCAGCCTCGAATATATTCCTGCCACTGCCAGACAAGAATAAGGCGGTACATCAGATGCCAAGCGAGGCACCTCTGGGTGGAGCCACTCGGGAATCTCATCGCGCTAGGTGTATTCCCGCTCGATGAGATACGGTCCACATGGTGCAGCTCAGTATACCATAAATACGTAGCTCAGGTGACTAACAAAGTGAGGCAGGTCCGCCTCAAGATTGAAGCTCTCTCGACATCGATACATATATTCCACCGATATCTCTCGGGCATACCCCTGTCAGTCGGATGGTAGTCTCATGACCAGTCGAAGCACACCGTCATAATGTGATGTACCATGGGCATGTGCAGCGGCCCAGTGACGTACGAAATGCGCTAAGAACTCGCCGAGGTCGTCTCCTCGGCACATCTGGTAGGAACGGTATGAGCTTACAATCTCCTCGGATGTGGCCCTAGAGGATAGAGGGCGTCTAGTCGTGAAAACAATCCGAGCCATCTGAAAAGAAAAGTATCACTATAGGTCAGACACGGTAAATATAACGGTATATCTAGAAGAAGGTATGTACACAACAAGCATCTGTACAAAGAAGGTTATAGCAATCTATACTATCCTATGACCTATATTCCTAAATCCTTATGGCACTACTTTCATGGTTTGCTCTCTGAGAAGAGACGGTATGGTTTCTTAGAGTAAAGCAACGATCGATGTCTAGCCTTCGGGTAAAGGCTAAGTAGTAACCCCATCTTATTGGGTTATGATTCCTTATTTCTATTCGCGTTATAACATTAGATCATATTCGTCCCCATCATAAACTTACAATTCGTTATTTCTTTTTATACTTCTTTAACGTTATACTTTGATTCTTTTCATTATTGTCACGATAGAGGCAACGCGCATGGTGTTCGGAATTCCTTCGCGTAGAGAGGTTGGGACTCATAGCGGCGAACCTCCGCTAAGCAATCGCCGTCATCGTAGACTCATCGCGTTTATCCTCAAACCGCTCGGATTGTGATTCTTAAAATTTATATGTTCGCTCTTCCTTAGTATTTCGTTCAATCGGCGATACCTTATGTTCTCATACTAAGTTCGGCGCAAAGGGATCATGCGTCTTAAGAGTCCATGTTCTCACAGGGAAACATACTTATTTACATCCTACTTCTAGCATGCTTTGCATATAGCAGTAAACACAGATCATGACATATATTGCGATAATCAAGTATTCTCATTTACTCCCTTACCAAACCCCTAAAGTTTGTAACTTTCTTTCAAACTAATGACCAATTATTTTGAAAGAAACCTTTCAATTTCAAATCATTCCATTTTCCATAATATATTTCAACCTTCAAACTAAGCAACATTTGTAAGTCCATTTCACATTTCATATACTTCTATCATTTCAAAATAACTCTTAGTTGAGATAGTTACCTTTTACCTCGTTAAGCAGGACGACGGTGGAGTGCAGTGCAGTGGCAGTCAAACACCAACAATTTCTAGACTCAACTTTCAACTTAGGATTCAAGGAAAGGATTTCTAGGATTCAGAGCGAACAAGTGCTCTGATACCACTTTGTGACGACCCGACTTCTCAATGAAGTGCAAATTAAACGGATCGCCACTGGTATGATAATGCAGCGGATACATACATAACTAATCAATACAATTAACCATTAAACTACTCATAAATGCATGAACTGAAAGGAATAGGCTGTTTCAATACGAATCCAAGTCACAAAAGTACTTGCCAAAAGATTCAATATCCAAATATAACCCAATCAGGGTGCAATTCAAGGAGTGAGGTACGAACTCAAGTTCAATACGAAAATGAATAACAGTTATAACCAAAGACACAAAATACTATCAGAGTTTGCCAGTAAAAACGTGTGGACATGCATATGACGATACATGCCCAAGGTTCTAGAAACCTTTCAATTATAGCAACAAAACACCTGCCACTCTGCACCACCTCGCACTCATCGTCAATCCCTGCTCAACCTGCACATCAAAAACGAGATGTAAGGCTAAGTACAAAAGTACTCGGTGGACTCATTGTCGAAAACATTTTTTTTGTAAATTTATTTAACTGCCCACAATAGCGCTTGAGGATTTTAGTTGAAAAGACTCATGCCTATCAAATATTTTATCATTTTTCAAAAGTGTTCGACCGGACTATTTCATCTACGTTATTACATATCTGATTATTCATTCATTCATTTTCGAACTATGGAGGTGGCCACCTACATATAGTCGCCGTGACCGATCGATGTAGCTAACCTTAACACACAGTCACATGTGTACACAATCCGAGTTAGTCCTTAACTAAGTCGGATCCGATCGTTACCCTTTTTTAACGTTGGTGGACCAACACATTCTCATACCATATTGGATATAACAATCTTAGATAGGATCACAACAAAACATAAATATTTGACAGTCAATAACAGTTCATGCAATAATATTTCATAAAGCTTTTGTATATCATGCTTTGGGGTATACATATCATTATTTTTTCAGGAGAGCCCACCTACTAGTCCGGAGCTATAAGTTCTAAGTAAGAAGGGTGTGTGTTTAGTATGATTTTGTGCTTATTTTTGGTATTCTTTTACATGTCATTTACAGAAGTTTGTCCTATTTATGCCGTTGGTTTGATTAGTATGTATCGATTCGGACTTACTTGGTTTATTTTGATATTTTGTAGAAAATGGCAATAAATAGGATAAATTCGATCAGCTAAGGATAAAGTATATTGAAGATCTTCTCGATTGGAGTTCATAGGCGTAAACGGATTGCAATTCGGATTTCAGACGAGGGAGAACGAAGCGAATCATCAAAGTCGCACACGTGCGCCCAGCTCGGCCGCGAGTCCGGCGTTTCACCCCGCTGCAGCCGCACGCCGGCTGGCCACCCAGCACCCATCTCCACCCGAGTGCTCGCCGCCGTGTGCCACCCAAGCACGCGTCCGTGCATCCCACACGCCCTGCGACGTTGTCGCCCAGCGCCCACTCGTCTGTGCATCCCGCGCTCGGTGCCGAGCGCCCGCTCGCCCAATCACCCGACGCCGCCCGGCTCACGTGCGTTGACGCGTCGATGCCTATCGCAGCTCGGCGCCGCCGCCTGCATTCGATGCTCGGTGCTGAGCGCCCGCTCGCCTAATCACCCGGTGCTCGCCCAGCTCGGCGCCAACCGCCTTGCCGCCTTAGCTCAAGGCTCAACCGCTCACAAGACCAGACGCTCGACGCTGTCACAAATACAGTAGCAAGACTTCAGCCTGGGCCGACAAGACTCCCAACCCAAAGGTGCCGCTGCCTCATGCATGCCCGCTCGCCCACCGCTCATCTTTGCCCGTCGCGGCCGCCACTCGAACTAGCGCAAGCTCCAGCCGAACACTCTTTCACCGGTAGGTGCTCCTCCAAACCGGCGCTCACTTTGGGAACAGAAGCCTCCGCTCTGTGCTCGCTCATTCACAACCGGCGCTCACTCACTTAATATATATATATATATATATATATATATATATATATATATATATATATACGCTTAGGTCATTTTTGAGGGAGTTCTCATTTTTCACGCAGTCGTGGCGCTGTTCCTAGACACCAACTTCTGGAGCTTCAGGCGACAAGACAAAACAGATACAATCATAGTTTTAATTCATGTCTTTTATTTCTTCGATTTAATAATTTAGTTTATCATTTTACGCTGTTGGATTTATCGGTTTATGCTATTGGATCTTCATTCATTTGATTTATATTATTGTTTTGTGATTTCTTGCTTTATGATTCTTATGGATTCAATTATTTAGTAGTCAAGGGATTAGTGGTTACTTGATTGATTCTATCTTATTCTGGCATTTGATAAATTTACATTCTATGCATTTGATATTGGATTTTAGTTATATGTTGAATCTTTCTCCGATGGATTTTATTGCTTTCTGTTTGAAGATTTAGTTTAGTTTGTTCAACGTTTTAGCTTCCTGCATTCATGTTTTTCGTAGGTTCTCAACTAGGGATTGATAACCCCTAGTTAGATTGCTTTCTTTTATGTTTAATTTTTCGTATTTCAATTCCCGTTTGCTTCAAAAACCCCCGTTGGTATTAGAGTGTTTAGAATTTACCTTTTTTATGTGTGACATGAACAATAAGCCCTGTTAAGTTTTCCTTAAGAGACGACTTGGGTTATCTTACCCTCTACAACACCTCATTCGATTATGAGTCAATTAAGAGAACACTTTTAGTTGAAACAAATTTTGGCGCCGTTGCCGGGGAGAACTTTATGCGTATTGTTTGTGTTGATTATTTTATGTGTTTCTTTTCGTTCTTTTTGTTATGTTCTCCCCCCAGTGCGTGTGATCCTGTTTTTGTAGTTGGTGTCTGTTAATGCATGGTTACCAGCAATACGAATATGGTCAAACAGGCTGGGGGTGGAAAGCTCGTCGTATTGGAAAAATTCTTCTTACGAAGAAGGAGCCTAGTTCGACTATTTTGAGGGATATCCGTCAGGCTATGAGCATCAAGCCTATGATCCCTACTGGGAGCATCTTCCAACTTCTTCAAGTAGTGAGGACCTCTTTTTCCAGCAACCTCCTATTCAGCAATCGTTCTTCCCCAACAACACCAGTATCAACAAGCACCTCCACCACCACCTCAGAGGTCATCCTTGGAGTATCTGTTCACTCAAAGAATGGAGGCTCAAGACTCCACAATTCAGCGTTTAGAGACGCAAATGGGACAGATTGATAGCATGCTTGATGAGTTGTTGTTCACTCAAAGAATGAAGGCTCAAGACTCCACAATTCAGCGTTTAGAGAATCAAATGGGACAGATTAATAGCATATTTGATGAGCTGTTGCAGCAACGTGCAGTGAGGGAACTTTCTGTTTCAATCAAAAGTATACTCTTAATTGACTCCTAATCGAATGAGGTGTTATAGTAGGGAAAGTTAACCCTAGTCGTCTCTCAATGAAAACTTAACAGGGCCATTGTTCGTGTCGCACACAGAAAGCGATTAAATCCTAAACACTCTAATACCAACGGGGGTTTGAAACATACGGGAATTGAAATAAGAGAAATAAACAGCAATCCTAAGCTAGGGGTTGTCAATCGCGAGCTAAACTAATAAAGCAATAAATCTAAACCGGGCGTTGTCAATCCCTAGTTGAACTACGAAAGCAGGAGAAAACGAAAGCAATAAACAAAAGCAATATAAATCAACAATGAAGAAAGCAAATAAATAAGAACAAGCAATGAAATTGCAATCGAGGAGAAATCAAACCATAAAAATCAAAAATTTGTTTCAATCAAAAGTATACTCTTAATTGACTCCTAATCGAATGAGGTGTTATAGTAGGGAAAGTTAATTTAGTCGTCTCTCAAGGAAAACTTAACAGGGCCATTGTTCGTGTCGCACACAGAAAGCGATTAAATCCTAAACACTCTAATACCAACGGGGGTTTGAAACATACGGAAATTGAAATACGAGAAATAAACAGCAATCCTAAGCTAGGGGTTGTCAATCCCGAGCTAAACTAATAAAGCAATAAATCTAAACCGGGGGTTGTCAATCCCTAGTTGAACTACGAAAGCAGGATAAAACGAAAGCAATAAACAAAAGCAATATAAATCAACAATGAAGAAAGCATATAAATAAGAACAAGCAATGAAATTGAAATGGAGGAGAAATCAAACCATAAAAATCCTTACAAATGTAATAGATGAAGATAAGCTTCTTGAATTAATGTTCTTGGATCCAAAATGACAAAATAAATGAAAGAAAGCTTGAAGAGAGAAAAAAACCATGGAAGGAGGCGCTCCCAAGAGAAGGAAATGGAAGAAAAATAAAAGGGAGGCCGTGGTTTCGTCATTTACAGATTTATAGCGCAGAAATCACGCTAACGCCGGACGCGACGCAGCGCCGGACGCGGGAAGCTATTGAATGAATAGCCTCACCGCCAAATACGGACGGAGCCAAACGCCGAACGGGCCGAGATTCTGACACGCGCCACCGGCCGGAACCAAGCGCCAGACGGGCGAAGCGCGACTGGCGCAGCGCGCGCGCGCCGGGAAATGGGCGCTGCGGCGAAGCTGGACGCGCAGCGGGCGCGGGGTCTGGACGAGGCGACGCTGCACGGGCGTGGGGACGAGTGAGTGAGCGAGGCGCGCGTGGGCGCTGGACACCAAGCGCCGGATGAAAGACTGAAGCGGGCGCTGGGCGGGTGCTGCAGGGCGTTGTGCGTGGCGGCGGCGCTGACAATGCGACGGCAAGCGCGCGGCGAGCGAGCGCGGCTGGGTGTGAAGCGAGCGTTGGGCAGCATGGAAGGTGCGGCGAGCGCTGGACGGAGGTGCACTGGAATGCGCACTTGGTTTGAGCGTCGGTTGGAGGCGCGCGCTTGTGCGCGGATGGGCGCTGGGTGTTGGCGCGTGGGTGCTCGGGTGCTCGTGCGCGACTTTGACGTTTTACTCCGCTCTCGCGTCAACTCCGAATCCAGTGCGATCCGCTTTCGTCTATGAACCCTATCGTGATGCTCTTCAATCAACCTGATCCTTGAAGATCCATTTTATCCTATTTTATTCCGCTTTCCTACAAAATATCGAGATAAACCAAATAAGTCGAATCGATAAATACTAATCGCACTAACGGCATAAATCGGACAAACCATCGAAAATAACATGTAAAACAATACCAAAGATAAGCACAAAATGAGACTAAACAACTCCACACACTTATCCATTTGCTTGTCCTCAAGCAAAGTCTATACTAAAAAGAATAGAAAGATAACTCACGCAACATAACTCTTATTCCAATCAATCAAATCTCTTTTGCAATTCCCCCAAACATGTTGAATATATAATCAAAGATAACGTGAAACAAATCTAAGATTGTGAAAATATCAAACAATCAAGCAAGTTATTTTTGCAAAGACCCAACTCTCCGCCAAGGGTGAATTAACTAAAGTGGTCTCTTTTAGCAACAAGTTTCCATTTAGCACACAAAGAAAGTATTAACAGATTTTAGAACAATGTTCGAAATGGGAACTCTCGATGAACTCGAGTCTCCTATCGTGGTTTCCCATGTCTATTTCTCAATTTTCGAGAAAGAGGGACAAAATTTCATCCTCCATTTCAACAATCTCAATTTTTTTTTCTTTTTATATAATTTTTTTTTTTTTTGAAATTGAAACAAGTATATAGGCAACCACAATGTTAACACTACCCCCGGCATTAGCCGGACAAATCACGTCAATAACCACCGATTTATAATCGATCCACACAATCTCGTCAATTCACATTGTACTTTAATCACATATCAACAAGAGAAGCGGAATCACACCAAAGTTCGATCAATACCACAGAGTTCAATTGCACAAATCAAAATAGTAACTTATCCACATAAACAATACTTGATTCCAAGAAATCAACATAAGCACAAATGCACATCAAACACGGGTGAACCGGGTTCGATCCCCGGCAACGGCGCCAAAATTTGTTTCAATCAAAAGTATACTCTTAATTGAATCCTAATAGAATGAGGTGTTATAGTAGGGAAAGTTAACCTTAGTCGTCTCTCAAGGAAAACTTAACAGGGCCATTGTTCGTGTCGCACACAGAAAGCGATTAAATCCTAAACACTCTAATACCAACGGGGGTTTGAAACATACAGGAATTGAAATACGAGAAATAAACAGCAATCCTAAGCTAGGGGTTGTCAATCCCGAGCTAAACTAATAAAGCAATAAATCTAAACCGGGGGTTGTCAATCCCTAGTTGAACTACGAAAGCAGGATAAAACGAAAGCAATAAACAAAAGCAATATAAATCAACAATGAAGAAAGCATATAAATAAGAACAAGCAATGAAATTGAAATGGAGGAGAAATCAAACCATAAAAATCCTTACAAATGTAATAGATGAAGATAAGCGTCTTGAATTAATGTTCTTGGATCCAAAATGACAAAATAAATGAAAGAAAGCTCAAGGAGAAAACCATGGAAGGAGGCGCTTCCCAAGAGAAGGAAAACGAAGAAAATAAAAGGAGGCCGGGGTTTCTACGCCTATTTCAGATTTATAAGCGCAGAGAAATCACGCAGCAGTCTTGACGCGACGCAATACGGAAGCTCTTGGAATGAACAGACTCAGCCAAATACGGACGGAGCCAAACGCGGACGGCCAAGATTTTGACACATACCCAGCGCCGGCTGGGAACCAAGCGCCGGACGGGCGAAGGCGCATGCGGGCGCACGCGTGGTGCCGGCGGAAATGGGCGCGGCGGAAGCCGGACGTTCAGCGGGCGCGGTGCGACGAGGCGACATTGCACGGCGCGGGACGAGTGAGCGAGCGAGGCACGCGCGGGTGCTGACACCCAACGCCGGACGAAAGATCAAGCGGGCGGGCGGGCGCGCAGGCGCGCGTGGCAAGCGCTGGGACAATGCGCACGGCAAGCAGCGTGGCGAGGCGCCTACCGGGGTGTGAAGCGGCGCCGGCGCGTGGGAGGTGCGGCGAAGCGCCGGGCTTCGTGGCCGGACGAGGCACGCTGAACGCGCGCTGGTTCGAAGCGCCGCTTGAGGCGGCGCCAGCGTGGATGGGCGCTGGTGTTGGCGCGCGGGTGCTCGGGTGCTCGTGCGCGACTTTGACGTTTCACTCCGTTCTCTCGCGTTCGAACTCCGAATTGCGATCCGCTTTCGCCTATGAACTCCTATCGCGATTCTCTTCAATAAACCTGATCCTTGGCAGATCCATTTTATCCTATTTTATGCCATTTTCCTACAAAATATCGAGATAAACCAAATAAGTCCGAATCGATAAATACTAATCAGACCAACGGCATAAATCGGACAAACCACTGAAAATAACATGTAAAACAATACCAAAGATTAGCACAAAATGAGACTAAACACTTTCAAACCAACCCGATCAGGCTCGGGCGGTCACTATTCTATGAAGTGATCCAATTGTTGAGAATGGGGTGGGAGAGACATCAGACAAGCCGCTGCAGTCATAGGAGGTGGAAAATGAGAAAGAGACCGAAGTCATACCTTTCCCACACCGGCTGAAGAATGAGAAGCAGGAGCACAGCCTCGAGGAAGTTTTTGCAGGGTCTGCTGACGAGGAAGAGTGGGCACGTGAAGTTGCTAGTATGCCAAAGCCCACTCTGGAAATGAAGGAACTGCCACAACACTTGAAGTATGTGTTCATGGAGGAGGATGAAGTCGATGGAAGAATCAAGGAAGATGATGAAGTTAAAGAGTCAAGGTTTCATCAAACCGAGACTAAGTTTGGACAACCTGATATCTTTCTCAACCAGTTGGAGTATGAAGAGAGGACAAAAGTCGAGGTAACTTCTATAATATGTCAACATCCTAATTCACCAAAGTATTGTGCTATAGGAGTTGAAATTATCTATTTTACTTTGGAGAATAGGATGTTCGATTTGAGCTTAAATGATTTATTATTTTATTCCTTGACTGTCCTTTGTGCTTATATGGTTACTACTGATGCTCTAGCTGAGATGGTATTCATGCAGGTAAAGGACTATGGATAGTTCGTTGTCGATCGGATTACGCCGTGCTCACGACGTTAAACCGAGTACTACGTGGGAGTTACCCACGGATTTTTCTCGTTCTTTCTTTCTTTCTTTGTTTATTTCGTTGTTCTCTTTGATCTATCTCGCTGTCTCTCGTGTTAGTTTTGTCCGTAATCGGGACGCCAGCAGCGATGTGGTAAAGCTGTGATATTCTAACTCTTTCACGCATGCTCACTTTCCAACCCTATTTCCGCCATCTACTTTCAGGGAAGTCTCCCCTTCTATTGATCATTTTGTGTTATTAATGTTTTGAGCACTGGGGACAGTGCTCGAATTTAGTGTGGGGGAAGACTATTTTGTTTTGTGTGCTTATCTTATATATTTGCATGCTTGGTGATGTGCTTTTATGCTTATTTTGATCTCTTGGAATCAAGTTTTGTCTATGCGAGTAAGTTAGGATTTTGATTTGTGCACCTGAACTCTGTGGTATTAGTCAAACCTTGATGTAATTTCGTTTATCTTGGTGTTATGTTATTGAAGTGTAGTGTGAATTGACGAGATTGTGAGAATTAATCTTAAATGGTGCGTTATTAATGTGATTTGTCCGGCTAATGCTAGGGATAGTTTTAAGATTGTGGTTACCTATATACTTGTTTCATTTTATTAACAAAAAGAAAAAAAAAAAAAGAGAAGAAAATGAGGAGAATGAAAACTCCTATGAATTGTTGAGATTGTTGAAATGGAGGATGAGATTCTGCCCCTCTTTCTCGTAAATTGAGAAATAGGCATGGAAAACCACGATAGGAGATTCGAGTTCATCGAGAGTTCACCTTTCGAACATTGTTCCAAAATCTGTTAATACTTTCTTTGTGTTCTCAAAAGAAACTTGTTGCTAAAGGTAACCACTTTAGTTAATTTACCCCTAACGGAGAGTTGGGTCTGAGCAAAATTCACCTACTTGTTTATTTGACATTGTCACAATGTTAGATTTGTTTCACATTAACTATGATTATGTATTAATCATGTTTGGGGGAATTGCAAAATGAGGTTTGATTGATTGGATTAAGAGTTAAGTTGCATGAGTTATTCTTCTACTCTTCTAAATATAGACTTTGCTTGAGGACAAGCAAATGGATAAGTGTGGGGAGTTGTTTAGCATGATTTTGTGCTTATTTTTGTATTCTTTTACACGTCATTTTCAGTAGTTTATCCTATTTATGCCGTTGGTTTGATTAGTATGTATCGATTCGGACTTACTTGGTTTGTTTAGATGTTTTGTAGAAAAATGGCATTAAATAGGATAATTGGATGAGCCAAGGATCAAGTATATTGAAGAGCATCTAGATTGGAGTTCATAGGTGCAAACGGATCGCAATTCGGATTTCAGACGAGGAAGAACGGAGCGAATCATCAAAGTCGTGCACGTGCGCCCAGCACGCCCGCGAGTCCGGCGTTTCACCCCGCCATGCCGCATGCCCGCCGGCCACCCAAGGCCCCACCTCCACCCGAGCGCTCGCCGCCACGTACCACCCAGCGCACGCCTGCCGCCTGCATCCGCGCGCCGCCGCCCGTCCGCCGCAGCTCGAGCGCCCGCCGCCCGTATCCGACGCCGCCGCGCGCCGCCGCCAATCACCGGGCTCGCCCAGCTCACGTGCGTTGCCGCCTAGCGCACGCTGCAGCTCGAGCACCCGCCGCCTGCATCCAAGATTCGTGCCGAGCGCCGCCGCCAATCACCCGACGGTCGCCCGGCGCGCCGCCAACCGGCGCTCGACCGCCCGCACGCTCGCTGTGCTCGCCACAAGACGCACGGCGCTTCGCGCCAGCGCCGCCCGCCCGCCGCCACCGCCGCCTCCGCGCCGCCACATCAACCCCGCTCGCCTCGTAACACTTTCACCGCGCCCTCCACACCGAACTAGCTACTCATATATCGATATAACACTCCTATATATATATATCCAAACCGGCCACTATATTAATATATATACGCGATTAGGTCATTTTTGAGGGAGTTCTCATTTTTCACGCAGCCATGCGCTATTCCCCGACACCAACTCACGAGCTTCAGCGACAAGACAAAACAGATACAATCATAGTTTTAATTCGCCTTTTATTTCTTCGATTTAATAATTTAGTTTATCGTTTTACGCTGTTGGATTTATCGGTTTATGCTATTGGATCTTCATTCCTTTGATTTATATTATTGCTTTGTGATTACTTGCTTTGATTCTTGTGGATTCAATTATTTAGTAGACAATGGATTAGTAGTTACTTGATTGATTCTATCTTATTCTGGCAATTGATAAATTTACATTCTATGCATTTGATATTGGATTTTAGTTATATGTTGAATCTTTCTCCGATGGATTTTATTGCTTTCTGTTTGAAGATTTAGTTTAGTTTGTTCTACGTTTTAGCTTCATGCATTCATGTTTTTCGTAGGTTCTCAACTAGGGATTGACAACCCTTAGTTAGGTTGCTTTCTTTTATGTTTAATTTTTCATATTTCAATTCCGTTTGCTTCAAAAACCCCCGTTGTTATTAGAGTGTTTAGAATTTACCGTTTTTATGTGTGGCATGAACAATAAGCCCTGTTAAGTTTTCCTTGAGAGACGATTTGGGTTATCTTACCCTCTACAACACCTCATTCGATTATGAGTCAATTAAATGAACACTTTCTGTTGAAACAGTGTGGTTGTCCTTCCTCGACAACTATGCACGATCAGGTCCTTCATAAAAAATTGCTTTTCTTAGATTCCTTCTATTGATCGAGGGTCATTTATAAATTACGACTTAACGCTCCCAATTTAGTGTTTCTTTGTGATTTCATGTGATGGTTTTAAGATAATTTCTATTATATTACATTCTCAATTCCCAAACTATATTCCTTCATCATTCATAGATGAACCTCGACTTATGAGTCCTATACTCCGAGTCTAACATCGACTCTAATATTAATGTTCTTCTAAACGTTATTACGCTATAGATTATTAGTATTCAAGTTATGATTGGAATATTATGATATTCTCAAGCCACTAACTAGACTTAACAATTATAGTTACGTCCTAATAGGTTATGCTTGATGGCTTGTCGTATTAACACGACGAATAAAGGGGAGTCTAGACTTATGATTCAAGTGATCTCATATTATCATGTAAGTAAATACTTAGAGATTAACGAAATTTTTTGTAAATACTAACTCGTCCTTTGAGACATAAGGATCGGCATCTTATGTTTGAATCTTCGCTTACACTTTTCGACATTGTTTGTTTCTCTTAACTCGTCGGAGATTATGTAAGTTATATAATCGCTATTCGTTGTCGAGTTGTCTTAACGCTCAATCTAATATCGTATTAGGTTGTCGTTGTTGAGCATTAACGGTGTAAGTCGGCTTTTGGTTTATTTAACTTAGGAACTCACGTTTGAGTATCCTATTATTAATTCAAAACTCTCATTTGTGTCTAACTTCGATTCTCATTAATTCCTTCTTAAGTTATCGAAATTTATCGATTTCTTTTGGATTCTCGTACATAAAGTACTATGTTGTTTACGTTTGGAGTTTTGTTTGTCGGTATAACATAAGTAAAAACATACAACACCATTCAACACCATACAACACCTTACACAACATATACCATATTAAAGCATTAGAAAACCATAATTTCTAACAAAATACATAACCATTTAGTACAATAAACCTTTTGAGCTCCTTAAGGGGACGTTATCATCCTAAACGGATACGGTGACTCGATACAGGCAACTAGCATGACATACAAGCACTGCTACCACCCAAGATGCAGAGAATATTGGGTTATCTCATGTAACCCTCACCCATGACAAGTCAAAGTGATGGTCAGCAACTCATACTCACCTAAAACCTTATCGAGATTTAGATCAACATAAAGTCACCGAGATATAGGTTATTGACGACGGTTAGATAGAAGAACTCATCTCACTGTGATCCATCAATACATCAAAGACGTATCAAAATAGACAAGCAACCAAGTCATGTCACTTCTTATCTATAACGCAGCCTATGCCGACAACTCGTCCTAAAGTTGTCTCGGCTGTGATCCTTTTTATATCTCATTAAACTTGACCAATCATAAAGACTTCTGTGATCTTCTACACACTGTATGATCTAACTTATATATGAGATAAAGGGACATACATATGCAATCAAGTAAAAAATTCAGATAGGAGATTGTAATAGTGGTATCAGGAATCATTGTATACAATCTCAACCAAAACTGCTTCCAGTATACAAATCCAATAGTCCAAGTACACCCCATTTCCCTTCCGTTTATTTCCTATTTTTGTCCGCTAACTCCTAATTATGTTAGGACGTTACTTTCTTTTCAATTTTGTCTTTATACATGACATAGAACCATAACCATGTTAAGCCTTCCTTGAGAGTACGACTGGGTCAAATTTACCGCTCTATAAAAACATCGTATGATTGCGAGCGACTTAGAGAATAAATAGGTCGTAACAATAGACTTGAGCTTTGAGCTTTGAATATTTTATATAATAAGAATGAATGCTTTATATAATAAGAATATGCAATGTTTCAGTAACCTTCAAACGTTGGATTCTGCACGTATTTATAGAGAAGATGATTGTTCCGACCAAATTGTTCTTTTAAGTCGCTCGCAATAGTACGAGGTCCTTATAGAGCGGTAAGGTCGACTCACGAATCTCTCGATGAAGGCTTAACAGGGCTATGGTTTAATGTCACACACAGAAACAGAAAAGATATACTAACGTCATAAAATAAAGGAGTCCACACGAACGACGAAAGCGTAAAATAAAATAAAGGGTAAAATGGATGTACTTGGACAACAAGAGGAATCGGCGATACACTAATTGAGACGGTGTTCTAGGTTCAAATCTATCTTCGCTATTAATGAATCAATGACAGGTACACAATGCATAAAACACCCACGCCTCTCACCAAGCGTTCAACAATAACTAATCTCTCGACCACGTCAATTTTAGACTCGAATTTAATGGAGGGGAATCTCTCAATCAAACCGCCATCAACTACGAAGGATATTTAACTACAAATGCACACAACAACAAAAACCCTATCCACATATATTAATTACTCAACAACAAATCAATCTCTCGATCACGTTCGTTGTCCAACTTATATCTAACATAAATCTGCTCTCGCATTACTTCATAATCAAACATAAGCACATAATCAACCTACACTATTCTTTCGAACACCATGTATGAAGATCATGAAATAAATAATTTATACGGATAAGAAAATTACAAATCATCAACACAATTAATCACGATTCAAAACAAGAACAATCCAACATTTATTTCTCAACAAATCAATAATTTATCTCATAGTAGAAATTATCCCCATAACAATTACATAGACATAATAAAACGAGAAAAACTTACAAATCATTCATAGATAAATTCGTCTTCCAAAAATCCGGAATCATTCAATCCCAATTGTTAATCCAAATACTAGAATTAAATGGAAAGGAAAAGGAAAGGAAAAGAAAAGAAAAGAAAAAGAGAAAAGAAAATCGCGTATATTGAGATGTGTGAGAAGAGCGGCTATTCTTCTTTTATAAACCCTCCCTAAGCCCAAGAAAATACGCTAAAATAGGCCCAAAAGCACGCCCAACAAACAGATGAAACTAGCACTGGACTGACTCTCTGGACGGAATCGAGAGAGTGCCCAGCGCCAGACGTAGGTGAGGCGGGCGCTGGGCGGTAAGGAGCACGGACACAGCGCCGGTTTGTATGCAGCGCCGGACAGATGGGCGCTGTGGGCGAAGAGTGCGCGGGATGTGGCACTGGGCAATGTGCAATGCCGGGTGGAAGTGCAGCGCGGACGGGCATATCGTGGCGTGGAGTGAGCGCACGCTAGAGAAGCGAACGCTGGCTGGAAGGGGAGCGGACGAGCGCGCGCTGACTGTGGCTGAACGCACGCGGGCGCTGTTGTACGCCGGACACGCGCAACTTTGCTGTTTCGATCCGTTCTCTCTCGTCCCAACTCCGAATTACGATCTGTTTGCGCCTGTCGACTCCTATCGAGATGCTCTTTAATATTCTAACTTTTCACATAAACTCTTAAAAGTTCCATTTCTTCCTATTTAATGTCATTTCTCTATAAAACATCGAAACAAACCAAATAAGTCTGAATAGATAAATACTAATCAAACCAACGGCATAAATAGGACAAACTACTTAAAACGACATGCAAAAGAATACCAAGAATAAGCACAAAATCATATAAAACAATGATGAATAGTGCCATTGGGGAGAGCACCAATCATGTCCTTCTAATTGTCATTCGAATTCTTCTCGTTTGAATCCTCTTACATCGTTGTCAGGGTCTGCATCATCGTACATTGTAGCTCTATAATTCTGAAAAGGTCTTCTGGCATGTTAGAATCTTCTGCAGATACGCTACGACACGTGGCAAGTCAAACACTCAATACTTAAATATTTTCGTGTTTCTCTAATTGAGTTGACTTCGTGTTTTGTCAGTACGTTGACTTCAGGTTGGACTAGTCGAGGTTGCTCCGTCTTTTATGAATAGGCTGGACTCTAGTCTTTGTTTCATGGCCTCGGAGAACCATTGGATACTGAGAATTGGATAAGAACCACAGAAAGAATCTTCGAGTACATGGATGTGAAGAAGTAAAAACTGAATTACGCTATCTTTCAATTGACAGATGAGGCAGATTACTGGTGGGAGTCCGTGAGAAGGACCCTGACAACAGTGGGAAGCATACACAGGGGATGATTTCAAGGAAAAGCTCATGGAGAAATATGTGCTTTGAATCTTCGTCAAGGAAAGATGATGGTCATTGAGTATGATCGTTTGTTTAATTGGTTATCACGTTATGCCACACATATGGTCAGTACTGAGGTTCAACCGTTCAGGATCAAGTCAAGTCAAAGCTTGTTGATGAAAAGTCAAAGTTGACTATATCTACGTCAAACTGAATGCATCACACTGACTTAGGTTCTCAAACAGGATAGGTATTCACCCAAAACTCTGGCAGCGAACTACGTAAAATCCAAGGTAAGGTGTCTCGTAACAGGATCTCGGTGGAATAGCATAACTTCATGTCTCCTAGATCATAGCTGCCATCCTATTGGCAGTCTCTCCATCATCTGATAATGGGCATCATAATCCATTACAATTCAATTTCCCCTAAAGGCATACCCCAACAAATCTGCCAAAAATACACCTAGAGGTTAATGTACATTCCTAGTGAACTCTCTGAACCTACGAACATGCTCGTCCATGCTATATGTTTTCAGCCAATGCCTTCTAGGCCACTAAATATCCATAAACCTATAAGTTAGTCTATCATGAAATAACAATAATCCATGTCCCCTTTCTGGCCGAGTCGTTCGGGTGGTCATGTCCCAAGCACTCGTCCATTATCAATATTTTCTTGAAAATATCGATAATGATAACCATAACAATAATCATGTAAGCAAACACAAGATTCACTTTTAAGCACTCGTTTATCAAGTAAACAAGTTTTCAGTCAATCACATTTCTAGGTAATCACATAGATTTACCTCATCAGTTCATATCCATATCAGTCACATAATATAATTCTCATATCATTTCATGGTTGCATAGACTCGTCCGTCCCATCGACAAATCATATCCATATCCATATCCATATCCATATCCATATCCATATCCATATCCATATCCATATCCATATCCATATCTGTATCCATATCTATATCCATATCCATATCCATATCACGTTTACTCACGTAAACTCATATCATGTCAAATCACATAAAACCATGCTCACGTCATGTTCATATAGCCACATAAAACATCAGAAAATAAACACATACATCACCTCATTTTTAAAAGAGACAGTTGATGGTGAGATGAGAGTAGTTGTACCTGTTGAAAAGTTTAGAAGCATAATTTGTAAACACTCGATTCCAAGAATATACAAGATACAAAGCAAATGAACTGCTCTGATGCAACATAGATAATGATGAAAACTCAATCAAAGCTAAGAAAACTGTTCTGATACCATTCTTGTATCAGATAACTGTGAAAATTTGGTGCCAAGAACATTGCTCTGATACCAATCTGGTATCAGATAATTATAAAAACTCGAGGTCAGATCCAAGAACACTGCTCTGATACCAATCAGTGTCACGCCTTAATTCCCGAGGAAAGGTATGGATGTCGAGGAATGACTAGGGCTGGGAATAAGAAGCGGGGGAGAAATGGAGGGGTTATATAAAACATACATAACAAGAAGATATGACAGAAAATCGAGCAGTATCTCCTCTATAACTAGGACATATCCTGAATGGGTGGGGACAACAAATAGTACACCAATAGATATATATCAACAACAACACAATCAATCAAATAATCATCACCTGAATAGATAACCGTAATACATAAAAGAAAATAGCATTACACCCTATTCAGTCTAGACCTGATCAATCATGTAGCATGTTCTTACAGAGTCTCATATCATATTAAAATATCATAAAAAAAACCTCGTTCCCAAATCAAGGTATAAAATGAAGGGACAAGAATACATCATAACAACATCAATACATGAACGTAAAAGTTGAAGACATTAAGAGACCCAAAGCTTTACCCCTCAGCGCCACTCGTCCTACTGTCCTCCCTCTGTGAAAAAACATTTGTCAAGATTTGGGGTGAGTACTAGCGCACTCAACTGGTTTTTGTAACATTTCATAAAAACAAAGCCATAATATTCGTGATCAGAGAACTTACCTTAGAAGGTTTCAAAGCATAAACTCACTTCTAAGTAAGCCAAATATTTACCATGTACCTTATTATTGTTACTCTCATAACAATCTCGGGTCTTTACCACAGTCAGATTTAATATCAATATCTCATCCCAGAACATATCTAGCTAGCTCGTGTCTGGCTTCCGGGTCTATCCTCTTCCAACCGCCCGTATTGAGTTTCTAGGGTCTATCCCCTTCCAACCCACATTCTTAATGGTCAATACTTAAGGCGGTAGCGGTCTCTGGCCAAATCGGCCGGCCTCCGGCCGTTTTCTCGCCTCACTACTTTAGAAGCTTGAGTTCTATGTTATCTACCTAAGTATGGAATCAAAACAAGAAAATAAAAAATTAAAAACGAAGGCGATCGGGGTACTGCTGGTGGTAGGTCAGGCAAGAAGGCAGTGGCACCGCCACCGAGTCCTTCTTCCTGATATCTCTCTCCGTAGCTTCCACAACAGCACTGGGCTGCTCAACTCTTCCATAAACATATAGAGACACATGAAATGAACGTTTGAAAATGAAGGCCCTAGGTCTCTATTTATAGGGGTAAGCAGGCAGTTGCGCATCTGCTTGTACAAGCAGTTTTTTTCGAAAAACATAAACACTGATGCAATTTTTACAAACAAACTCCAAAAACAACAAACTTGGTATCTATGGACTCACAATAAAATACTAACACAATGACTATAAACATGATATACTTTTAAAGCTCTTTCAAAAAGCTCATTTTTCAATAACTTCAACGGAGTGCCAAACCTTCGTGGGTGATCAAAAACCTGCATACTTAGATAGAGTCTATGAACTCGTCATGAAGCGCCCGTTACAACGCTTGAGGTTTCTTGTTGGTCGGACCATCGTAGCAAAAAGTTAACTTTTTGCCTCCTCGAAAAGTATGTTGTACGAACCTGGAGCTAGGGAAGGACGGGGTATTACAACCGGTATACTTTAGTTTTCAGACATCAGTTGGCCTAACTTCAATCTACAGTCTTCAGTATGCGATCTTTCAGTTGAGCTTCTATCACTTGTGCTGGTACTGATATTTCTATCAGTATGGCTGGCTTTAGTACTGCTTAAACTCCTTCAGTCTTGAGTTTGTCCAAGCTCGTAGTTCTTCTGCTGAAACCTATAATAAAAACGCTCAACTCCAGAACAAGTGAGCATCATTAGTTACAACAACAGGGCAATCATCAAAGGTCTTGAGATCTAATCAAAACACACAGTTAAGATAAAATTATTTCCATCATTTCAGGAATTTTCTCAACACCATCCCTCTCTATCTCGCCACAACTACTCGTCGCCCCCGCAACTCCACTTCCCTCACCGCATGCCACCACTCAACTGCTTCACAGGATCAAGTTTTGATGTTTTACAAGTTTTGATTTGTGGAGCAGACTGAGTTCGCCAGCTCCAGGGGATCAAGAAGTCTATTATGATACATGTAAGTTATATTTATTTCTTAATTTATTTGATATAAATACATGGCATGTTTTATAAAATTGGGTTCTAATCGATTTTTTTAGGAGTAAGAAGAGTCTTTTATATCAAGTTGCAAATCACTTGATCTACTCACTTAGTGGAAGATTGAATGTTTGCCATTTACAAATTATTTACTTGAAGTGCTATTTTGATTAACTTTCCATCAAACTTTTTATTTGTTTATGCATTTTATTATTGTTTATATTATGCAAATGATTTGAGAGTTGAAATAGTAGGGTCATCATTTTACATCTATTGTTGAGTGTTTATAGCTCCAAATTATTTAAAATATGATATTAGAAATCTCTCCTTAAGAATTACGAATAAAATAGTCTAAAAATACACTTCTAAGAAAATTGAAATGAATATTCGATTCAATTTGAGAATTCACGAATACTATATGAATCAAATAAAATCGAAAAAAAATATTCAAAAGAGATATTCGAATACCGATTTGACTACAACGATATTCGGATAATTTATAGCGATATTCGAACATCTCTATGTGCATATCAAAATTTTCTTCATTTTATTTTACAAATATATATATATATATATATATATATTTTTTTATTTTTTTCCTAACATACTAATTAGAAATTTGGAAACGGTTTTGGTTGTCGGTTAATACCAAACCGAACCGAAACCATGCCATGTTTGTTAACCGATACCGCATATTCGGTTTACGGTTCGGTTTATTGTATAATATTTTAAATTTTTCGGTTTGGTTAACTGATAACCTAACGGTTATTAACCGAAAAACCGAAAATCTTTTCTATTTTATTAATTATTTTAATTTTTATAAATCTATAAAAGCTAATTACTAATATCAATTAAAGTTAAACCCTATTACTCTAATGTATCAAATTATCAAATTACTCTAATGTATCAAATTATCATTGCATGAACATGATAGTTTGTTGATGGATTGATATTGATTCTTTGATTTATTTTGAATTATTGATGGATATTGGATGAATTTTTATGGACATTAAAATTTGAAAAGTTACACATCCGATTGCAAAGTCAGTATCTTATACATATCGTTTATAAATTCACGTAATCTCCAAACAATTTTTCGGTTTTTCTGTTAATCGAAACCGAACCGCACTAACCGACGCGGTTTTGGTTAACCGAACTTAATAAACGGTTCGGTTTGGTTATTAGATTTATGAAAATTTCGGTTCGGTTAACCAAAAATCGATCTTGATTAATCGAACCCGAACCGCTTCCCACTCCTAATTGTAAGAAACATGTCTCATTCATCGTATATGTAAACTCAATCAGATGGGGAAGTCCAAATTCGTAAACAGCCTCAATTCTTGAAATCTCGTCATTTTACTTATTTTTCTGAACAACAAAATTTCAAAGAAGCTACCACTTAAATCCAAAATGGCCACCTCAGACAAAAGATATTTTTAAACTACCACCACTTTAGTTGGCGTTGCCTGGTGCAGACAGATGCTGCTAATCCTATTAATTCCTTTTCTTTATCTCACTCTCCACCATGCATTTATTGTCATCTAATCATAGAACACAACAAAAGTATGTGCAATTCATCTTTTGAATTCATGATGTTTTTATTTATCATAAGTTGGTGGCAAATGAACATATAATGTCATTTAATAGACGTTACACGATTGATTGATGAGAGTCCAAACGCCTTCTAAAATTCTTACCTAACCATTTAATTTTATAGACTCCATGCCTCAATATATATTATCTGCTATAAAATCGTGACATTCTACACCAAATAAGTAATGAATACTTAAAATATTTATGTGTGAGCTCAATGTCAAGCCATGGGGTGGGGGCTCGTAGCTCTAAATTGGCACAGCGGGCTCTGCTAGCAAATATTTGGCATCTGTCTTCGCATTGATGAAATTGTTAGCCAAAGTTGTTAGAAGAGTTTGTTGAAAAACTTCTCACGAGGTCACTCATCCAAATGCCAACCAAGTATTCTTAATATTTGAGTTTTCACGAGATCATGGACTTTTAAAAGAATATGCTATCTTGTTGACATGAGTCATATCTATCAAGTCTTTTAAATTATCCTCGAAAATGCAATCTCAATTCTACATAGTCTTGAAATCTCACTTTTTATGGTGTGTTTTGATTCGTTCATGCCCCATCCGCGTAGAATTAGGAACTACTCTTTGTATCCCTTCTTGTACACAGAAGCCACTCCTTACTTCCAAAAAGAATCATCACAAAAGTGGTATTTTAGATCAACTATTTGAAGGAAGCCCAAGTCACTATTTAGGCAGGTTGGTAGTACTTTTTCATGATTTCATTGCCAACGCTACATAAATGTGATAGTTGTCATATCCACAATTCAACTGGGCTCCAGTGTTGTGATTTCCCAGCACAGAAAACAAAGAAAGTTAGTTAATGACATATGAGTTGGAGGTAGGTGCAATTTTTTTAAAAAGTTTGGCTGGCATTTTGCAACTGCCCTGCTTTTGCTTGTTGGAAGCTTTAGATTCTCTTGTTTATAAAGTTATCTTATCCATGCTTGTATATAACTTAAATTTTTAATTTTATTTTTTCGTGTAGCCATGTGGGAGAATGATGCTTTTAGCGAAGAAATTGGACATGTTAAGGTTTCATTCATTATTTTATTCCGACGTAGGGTGTAAGAATTTTTTTTCGATGTTTGCTTATAGTTATCCATCAAAGAACAACTAAGCAAGACAAAAGAAAAAGTCTTCTTTAGAGTTGTAGGATGATGGTACTTTATAAATTCCGATTTTTTGTTTGATGACCTTTTAGCAAGGAACATTTGGAAAAAAAAAGAAAAAGTAAACTATTTGATAGTTTTGGAACAATGTGATGTGTTTGTAATTTCATTAGTTACTAATTCATAGGTTAATGGCCGACTATAAAGATTCGACATAGTTTAGATCATTTCAATTTACGTATATTTGTTTCAGATAGTTTTCTGTTAAACAAAAATCACTTACATGTACATATATGTTGTGTGTAGCATATGTGTAGCATTTCTAGGATCTTAACATTGACATTTCATTTGCAATTCTTGTGGGGACAAAATCTTTGTCACTCAAGGCCCCAATTATTACTTAGGGTAGTGGTTAAATTTGTTACATAATAACGTAAACCAAATTGACAAAGAGTGAATATGTTGACAGTTAGTTTCTATGTCAAAAAAAAAAAAGCCGAATATTTCTAAATAAAATTTCACATTCTTACATAAATGAACTTCTGCAGCAAGCACAATCTCACCATAAATTACATGAGAAACACCTGCAGCAGTTCTGGGAATCCACATAACTTCTATGTATTTACATGTGAAGAACACTCTACGCTTCACACTATACACGTATGCATATACGCTATACAAAAATGTGGTAATATATATATACTCCTACTCTATAGCTTCCGCGAGGCTACAGTTCTCCTTCGGACGAACCTGTTGGAAAAAAAGGCAGAATTTGTTAATTAAACTAAGAAACAATCGGGAAAATGTATTTGATATAAGGATGGGTAAATATTAGTTAATGTCCAATGTTTCGTGATGTTTCACTTACTATCCCAATATAAGCATATTGTTATTTTGGTCCCTAACGTTTCAAAAAAATTCATTTAATGTCCCACCAATCAATTTTTGGCGTACAAACGCTTACGTGATTGTCGGAATTCCATGATGAACTTTCACGCCAATGTAAAAATTAAATAAAAACGTGAAAAAACTCTTTCAAAATGACGTCGTTCCATTTCTGTTCCACGCCAATATAAAAGAAGAAATAGAACGACGTCGTTTTGGACGTGTTTTTTCACATTTTTATTTCATTTTTATATTGACGTAGAATCCAGCATGGAATTTTGGCAGCCACATAAGCATTTGTACGCCAAAAATTGATCGGTGGGACATTAAGTCAAATTTTCTAAAACGTTAAGGCCAAAAATAACAATATGCTTACGTTGGGTCATTAAATGAAAAAACACGAAACGTTGAGACATAAATTGATATTTACCCTATAAAGATTATTGTTAGTATTACCTGAAGCTCGGAAGAAATGGTCTGTGTCAAAAGGAATACATCAATTTATTTTTCTTCACTTTGTTCTTGATTCTTGCAGTATTTTCTGATATCTAGCAAACCCATTCTTGCACGCTGAAACCTGCAAATAAGTCATAACCTTCATTTTCTTCCTCTATTTTGGATGGGAAAAAAATAAACTAAATTCCAAGTACTAAAAAAATATTCAATACTCTTTTTGTCCTTTACTTTTGGAAATTTCTGTGAAAAAATTGGAGGCTCCTAACAAAGTTACATTTCTAAACCTAGTAAGCAACAAAGCACTCAGAAAAAATTGTGGGAATAATTGCAAATAAAGGGTAAGATTTCTCCATTCAAATTTTCCAACAGACATAAATTAAAAAAAAATAGAAATTTTTTTTCAGTTGCATTCCTTTTTTACTATATTTAGATGTTCCGTGTGCAAATAGATAAGTTCTTAAAGGCGCATTCACATTTCTTGTTCCAAATATGTTAACTCTTAACCAATTTAACTAAACACGACAAGTCGACAACTACTGTAGGGATCCTCTATATAGTTCTCATCAAAATGCTTCTTTATTTTATTTTTTTCCTTTTCTCTTTTCTGTTTCGTTCTTTCCTCCCAACCATTTGCACAACCATGTGCTACCTCATATCCTCAGTTCTTTTACCTTTTCAATCACATGTTTTATTTAAAGGCTAATCGTCTTAAACTACACAGATTTTGGACCGTTTTGATTTTGCACATGAATTTTAAAACTTATTCCAATATACACGAACTTTATACTTTTTAGTTTTTGCAAAACCAAAAAAAATAAAGTTCAGGTATTATTAAACAAGTTTAAAATTCATGTACAAAATAGAAACAGCCAAAAATTGAAGTATTTTGAGGCAATTACATATTGTGTCACGACACAACTACATGTTACTGCATGCAGTAAGCCTCAAATAAAATGGAATAGATTTTGCATGTAATGAATTATTGCAGAAATATCAAGGTTCATTTGTCCATTATTTACCATTATCCTATACAAGTGATAGTGCCATATGTGTTTGTTAGTCTAAAAATCACAGATTACACTCACAAATAAAATAATCATAACAAAAATGCAGGTAGTGAAATGACGAGATAGCCCCTAGAAAAAAGTTATGGGTTTAGGTGAGAGAGAATTGACTTACAGCCTCAATATCGATCTTGTAAACGAGGAGCTTTCTCCTCTCTCTACAACTAGTCCTGTAGGCCACCACGACGTGCCCAATGGCCAACACCCAAGACGATACGAACAGCGCCATCTCCATACCTCCCGCGCTTCGCCCGCTGATCATGAACACGTACGATGCCTTCAGCGACACGAACACCAGCGAAGCCGCCGAGCACACGGTGGCAATCGCCAGGTACGGCCCCCTCGACAGCCTCGGACCGTCGCAGAAGCTGTAAACACCTAAAAAAGCCCAAAATTCGAAACATCGGTATTTTATAATTAAGAAAAAGTAACAACAGAATTCGGAGCTCTAATTGATTGGTTTAGCTGGTAATTAGGGATTCTCACATAGTATGATGGCGGAGCGGACGATGGAGACGAGGGGGATATCGATTAGCGAGAAGCGGAAGTCGTAGTTGCTGAGGTGCGAAGAGAGGGTTTGGAGATTTAGCGACGACGGCGACATGGCGGCGGAAAGGAAGGCGGAGGGGAGGAGCGCGTCGGCGACGACGAGGAGAATCGGGGCGGAGAATAGAAGCAGAGATAGCAGCATCGTGATCAGGAAGAATAAAGTTTTGATCCATCTCGGAATCGCGAGCGCCGCCTTGTTGAACGTTTTTTCATCTTTGGAGAATCCCATCGCGGCTCTGTTCTCAG
Organism: Salvia rosmarinus; assembly: GCA_036937905.1. Taxonomy (NCBI): domain Eukaryota; kingdom Viridiplantae; phylum Streptophyta; class Magnoliopsida; order Lamiales; family Lamiaceae; genus Salvia; species Salvia rosmarinus. The sequence goes on along the minus strand of CM072820.1, from coordinate 31,673,921 downwards.
TGTTGTGATTCGCCAGAGAGAGAGAGAGAGAGAGAGAGAGAGAGAGAAAGGGGGACGAGAGAGAAGGTGAGCGGAAAGAGAGGAATTGAGAAACGCAGCGAAGATTTGACTGAAAATAAATACAATGGAAGTTTGAGAAATGTATAGGAGAAAGGTAGTGGTCAAATAGGGGATGCTTCTCTCTCTCTCTCTCTCTAGAAAAGCTATTTAACTGCAATACCGAAAAACTTCTCGCGCATAATCGTGTGTGGAGTGGTGTGGATTATTATAATACTCTCCATCCTTCAAATCAATTTCTGAAAATACTGAATACGAGTCTTAATAATAGTTATTAAATATATTAAAAGTAGAGTAAGAATTTTATATTAGTATAATATTAAATTAGTTAGTAATAGAACATAAATGGTAAAAGATATAAATAAATAGATTTTTGATGGTAAGAAAGAGAAATAGTGATGGATTATGGATGGTAAAAGTTTTAAATAAATGACATTATTAAGAATAATAAGTTGGAAAGATAATTACTATAAATGGATATGAAGGAAATTGAGAAACGTCCCGAAAATGAAAACTATAAAGAAAATTGGGGGATGAGGGGAGTAACAATTATGCAAACACAAAAACTCATGTACATCAATCCGCATTTTGATGCATTTTATTAAAAGATCGTTGTTCTTAATAAAAATATCATTTACATTAAAGAAATATATTATTTGTTTTTACACTATAATTCAAAAATATCATTTATATTGAAATAAATTATATCATATGTACTGAAGAAAAATATCATTATACATACAGACGTTCGTACAGGAGACCACCTCTTATGCAAATATTCGCGATTTTCTGAACCTTTATTTGATTTGTATTCACCGAGTGAGTTTAAAAGTTGGTTCTAATTAAATCACATTATTCTGTCCACATAATCGTTTTATATTGCTTTTCTAAAATATATTTCTATACAAATATAGAGAATTATTTGTTAGATTCCTTATTTCGGCATATTACATAATTAAATTTAAATCGCCACACATGCGACCTAATTGTAGATGCCAAAAGATAGTACTATATGACCACTACCAAATCTTTTTAAATTGAGAGCATACAGCTTAGTAGCGGTTGCGGGTTAAGAATAATAATAAAAAAAATCAATCTTGAAAAAACTTGTACACTTAGATCATCATACAATTTTATTAAAAGTGAGATTATTAATGTTTTATTTATATAATTTATACTTTGGTATCATGAATATTATTTTTGTAACTCGACTTTGAAGTCTTGCTCTTCATGCCACTCATGAAAGTATAGACGGAATTTATTCTTATGTATTAGTTTATATCAGTGGGAATAGTTGAGATTGTAATTTCACATCAACTAAAGTACCCCTTAATTTTATTTTATTTTTCTAGGGGAAGTATTATATTTCCGCAGTGTTTTATAATTATATGGGTAGTTTTTTCTTCATGAGATTCTACCTTACATAGTTGCCTGACTTTGATTTCTCGAATTTGGTTGAGAATTTTAAAAATCAGCCAAACATTATAGTACATGTGATTGGTCGATCGTATTAATTTAATTCTAGTTGAAAACTTGATTTTATTGTGTCAATAAGGCTTAACCGAATTTAACACACACTTAAGCTTACTGATAAATCTAGTATGCGAGATTTATGAAAGCAGTAAAGAACACCGAGGCTTTTACGTGGTTCGATCAAGAATGAGATCTAAGTCCACGGAGGAGTTGTTCCTCAATACTTTCACTATGCAAGATTACAATGAAGGTATTGAAAAGTTCTCTAGAATTCTAATAGTTGTTAACTCTTCTACCGTCGACCAAACCCCTATTTATACATGTTTGTGGATCTCTAAAGATGTACTGGATCCCTTGATTTGTGGGATCACGATCTCCTCCCATAACTGATCACGATCTCCTTCCATAACTGGATCCCTGAATTCCGCCTTTGACTTGGTCTTGAATAGGGTTTGGATGTTGGGCTTTAGGCTTAACCGTGTAGGGTCGTCCATTAGGTCAGGCCCAGCTCGTTTGGGCCTGCCAGTGGGCCTGAGCGGTTGGGCCATATCCCATCATAGCCCCCCCAAATAGTCGAGTAACAACTATGCCGAGGTGGGGTGAAGAGCGTATTTTGCCGAGGCTGGTTGTTGCTCTGCTGAGGTTGTTGTCGAAGGTGTTGTCTTTTTGACGTTAGGGTCGGATCTGACGATCCGGGTCCGAACTGAGTTGGGCGATCTGTCGTTCTGGGCGTGTATCGCTTGTCGAGTACCGAACTGAGTCGTGTGTCATTGGACAGAGATGTCCTGCAGGAGGATGTCGAGGTCCGACCTGGATAGCGATATCCGTCTGGATAATACCGAGGTCCGAGCTGAGGTGCCTCGTATGTATGTCGAGGTCCGACCTTGATAGCGATATCTGTCTGGGTGATATTGAGGTCCGACCTAGATAGCGATATCCTTCTAGATGATACCGAGGTCCGAGCTTAGGTACCTCGTATGTATGTCGAGGTCTGACCTTGATGATGATACCGAGGTCCAACCTGAGTCGTCTGACGTTGGATAGCGACGTCTCTTGGAAGGACGAAGCCGAGGTCCGGAGTCAGAGTGATGATTGCACGATTAGACCGGCGTGTCAGCGCGTCCTTGATCATGTCATACGCGCCAGACGGTTGGTGGGCGCTCGGGATGTGCGCGCACGTCTACTCCACATCAAATCGTGAGTTGTCGCGTGGGAAGTTGAAACGGCATGTTTGGGCGCACATTTGTATTATAAATAGGCCCGAATGAGGAAACTGTTCACTTTCTTCTTCCCCATTGTTCCAGAGCAAAGAAAAAAAAACAGATTTTTAGAGTTTTGCCAGAAATCTTTTCTCAATTTCATCGGAGAAGCGAAATCCTTCCTTTAAAAGTAAGTATGACTTCGATCTTCTTCTTTTGTCTGGGTCTGCAGGTTCCCATTCATCTCCCCCGATAATGTTATTGAGATTAGGGATTACATGTGTCATACCGGAGGCTAGGTCACCGGGTATTAGCGCTAGGGTGCCAAGTATCCTCTTGGGATGATTATAAGGTCGGGGACCTTAGATCATCTCGACCATTGTCGACGATGTAGAGTAGGGAGGGATTGCCACCTTCCGGCGGAGGCTCGTGGTGCCAATGGGATCCGTGACCGGGCTTTGGCTCCTTCTGAGGGGTTTATAACGGTGTATGTAGACGCCATGAAGGCCGGTCTTAGGTTTCCGTTAGCCCCCATTTTTTTGAACATTCAGGAGTATTTCCAAATTCCCATATGCCAATTTACCCCGAACTCCATTAGGTCGGTGGTTGGGATGGGACTTTCTTGTTACGGCCTAGCTGAGGAGTTATCCTTCGAGGTTTTGATGCGATTTTTTAGCGTCAAGAGTACGGGAGGTGTTTACTATTTTTCACCTCGGCAGCCGTTTAGGGTGGCTGCCCCCTCGAAGGTGCTGCAGTGGCAAAATAAATTTTTCTTTTTGAGGGCTGATGGGCACCCGAGTTACGAGTGGGGGCTGGGTAGAATGAAGGATGTGAAGGTGAAGCCCCTTGGTTACGTAGAGGATCAGCTCAACATGCTTGGTGAAATTTCCGTAAGGTTCATCGAGGACGACCTGAATAATGTCGGACTGAGCATACACAGGTCAAAGGCCTCAGGATCGGGGTCGGAGCTGGGTGAGGGCACCCTCTTTTTCTTATTCCTTATATGTCCGATCTCGCTGTGCTAAAAAAATTTTCTTCTGTTGTGCAGTGGAGCTAGAGCCGCGAAAGAAGGCCTCATCATCGCCGAGCAAGGCGCCTCCGAAGAAGAAGACGAGGCAGACTGAGCCTGCCCAGCCCCCCGTGGTGGTTGACGATCTTAGTTAACTGATGACGGCGCCTCTGCCGGGGTCGAGTCCGACCCCGGAGGAATATACTCGTGCCCGTATCGCGTATGAGGTGCCGGCTTCCAGCTCGGCCGTATCCCTCCCCAAGGTATAGATCTTTTCCATATTTGTTTTTATCTTCTATGTGATGCGTACTAACTTGTTTTGTTCTTCAGGAAGTGAGCTCGGTGATGGGGGAGCTGCAACACATTGCCGGGTACATTACCGAGAGCTTCTCTCGGTGCGAGGCGTTGGAGCGGGAGCGAGCCGCTGCGGAGGTCAGCGCTTCTTCTGCTGGCAGACATCGATGCTGTGGCAGTCCGCGAGGGCGAAGCGATGCCGCGAAGGTTGCTGCAGAGGCTGCCCTGAAGAAGAAAGCTTGGGCGTTGGAGGTCGCTCGGGGGAAGCTCGAGGAGGCGCACGAGGAGGCGGCTGGGGCGAAGAAGGAGCTCGCCGACGAGAGGAGTGCCATGCTGGTAGGTCAGGGGCTAATGTTGAGGGCCTTCGCCAGTAAGCTCGTCGAGTCGGAGAGGTTCTCCACCTTCATCTCCGACCTGGCCGCCGTGCTCAGGACCGGGTAGTGTCAGACCATCTGGAGGAGCTGGCGGCCGCCATGCACAGCCGACAAGGTCAAGCATAGGCGGGTCGAGGTCGCTCCCGAGCAATGCGTATGAGTACGCCGGGTGATCTCGAGGTCGGATCCTTCCCGTCTTTGGAGGCTTTGGGGCCTCCACCTCCCTTCGGACGGCCGAGGCCATTGCTCGGTCTGAGAAGATGAAGATCCCGAGCTTGTGAACTTCTCGCCGAGTGCGGGCCGGCCGGGAGGCGGAGCCGAGCTCAGAGCTCCCTTCTGAAGGGGGTCAACAGCAGCAGCAGCAGGGTCAGCAGGGGGGCGGTGAGTCCGGCAAAGAGCCTGAGGTCAGTGGACCTACTGTAATAGGTTGATTTGCCGGGGTCTATAGGATCCTGAGTCTTGTAAAATTTCCCACTGTTGTGAATAATAAATACAACTTTTTGAAATGTGTGTTGTCCCTTTATTTTTAGCACTCCACTTCTCAATACCTCGGGCTCGATCATGATTTGTTGACCAAGCTAAAAGAGGTCCGAGGTGCCTTGGCTGAGAAGGACGAAGAGGTGCTGTTTTGGAGGAGCCGATTCCGAGTGACCTGCACTTTGGTCGACATGGATTTCAAGTTGTTTGGGGTAGGCGTATCGGCGTCATCTGCCGGGCTGAAGAAGAAACTGCAAGAGGCTGAACGCGAGGTGGCCCGCCTTCTGGCTGAGAATGAGACCTTAAAGCTAAGGATCATACATCTCGAAGTCCAGGGGGTGGATTTATCTGCCGACGTTATTCAGGGACGCTTAATGCAATGTGAGGAGCAGCTCGAGCTGACGACGGAGAAGCTGGCTCGGGTCTCGGAGGAGCACGCGGAATATGAAGAGGTGATCCATCGATCTGGTGGAGTTACCATATCAGAGGCCGACGATCGAGTGCAGAGCTTGCTCGCCGAAGGTATGGTGCTAAGGGACGAGGAGGGGCCTGATAGCAAAAATTTTAAAGACTGCCTCGACTCCCTTGTGAAGTACGTCCAGATCTACGATCTCGTCCGCAAGCGACGCATGCCCCAGCCCCGCAGTGAGTCCACAGCCGTCCCAACTGGTGTAAGAGTTGAAAAACCCGAGGTGGGGGACGGCTATGCTGACCATGCCGAAGTGCTCCGGTTGCTTGGTCCGGTCACGATGGGAGCAACCAGGGGTCGGTCCTCTTCGACAGGAGCGAGGCGCCCGAGGACCTCAGGTCGGCAAAGAAGGACGGTAGGTCGGGGGCAGGGTCGTAACCCTGGTCGGACGACAAGCTCAAGGCGAGCTTCGCCCCTGAGCGTCTATTTCGTGTCGGGCGCATACGCGATCGAGCGCCCCGGGGTAGGCCGTGGTAACGCTGACCTGATTGACTGGGTGGAAGGCACCGAGTTCATTCCGGGTGTTCATCGCCGACCTGGAGATTTTGTGCAGAACTGGTGTAGCTTCAGTGAGTCCTGGCGAAGTGGAGCTCGGAAGTCCGAGTGATTTGTATATAGCTTAGGACTTGGTGTATAGTCGTGAATGTATTTAGGCTTTGTACCGAAGTGTATATTTCCCCCCTAGAGAGGTACAAATATAGCTTAGGACTTGGTTTTAGCCGTAAATGTATTCATACTTTTTACCGAAGTGTATATCTTCCCAAATAAAGGGGTATAAATTGACGAGATCCGATCTGGACGTCGTTTGTATGTAAATGTTCAATTTAATGAGTTATCTGTATGTCTTGCATGTAGACGTTCAAGTTAATGAGTAATCTGTATGCCTTGCACGTAGACGTTCAAGTTCATGAGTTTTCTGTATGTGCCATCTTCGCAAGGGCGTCCCCTTTTGAAGGTTAATTGTGTTTTATCCGGATGGATGTTCACATAAATATAAGACGAGACGAAGCGAAATACTCATTAGAAAAACAAGTGTTTTATTGATAAGTAAATAACATCGCACTTCGGAAAAGCGAAAAGAAGGCTAACATGATGCCGATCTGAAATCAAAGCTATGTAAAATACCTCCTCAAATGAGTGATATGCCAGGTTCGGGGAATAAGTGCACCGGATAGGTGAGCAAGCTTATAGGCCCCTTTGCCGAGGTCCTCGTGAACGCGGTATGGACCTTCCCATGTTGGATCTAACTTGTTAAGACGCCGGCTTTATCGGGTTTATTGTTTCGCAGGGACGAGGTCGCCTACTTGGAGTGTAGAGGCCTTTACCCTCTTGTTGTAGTACCTGCGACCGGCACTTGTACTTGGCTTCATTGATGAAGGCGAGCTCACGCTTTTCCTCTAGAGCATCAAGGTTGACCCGTAGGTTCTCCTCGTTATCGTGCCGGGTCGAGTGAAGAGTACGTGGGTTCGGTGCACCGATCTCAGCTGGTATGACAGCCTCGGTACAGTAGACTAGGCTGAAGGGTGTTTTTCCGTGCGAAGTCCGAGGCGTCGTTCTATAGGACTAGAGGACTTGAGGGAGATTCTCAACCCAATCACCTTTAGCTCGGTCTAACCTCTTTTTCAATCCTTGGACGGTCGTGCGGTTTGTCACTTGTCCCGACCATTCGCTGTGGGGTGTGCAACCGAGGTGAATCGTTGTTTGATCCGGAGCTCTTCACACCATTCCTTGAAGTTTCGTCGACGAACTGGGTGCCGTTGTCCGTGATCAAGACATGTGGTATGCCGAAGCGGCAAACTATGTTTTTCCACACGAATGTCTGAATCCTTCTGTTCGTGAGGTTTGAAAGAGGCTCCGCTTCGACCCATTTTGTGAAGTAGTCTATGGCTACGACCAAGTATCGGAGCTGACCTGGTGCTCGATAGATGGGGCCAATGATGTCGATTCCCCATTGCATGAAAGGCCAAGGACTCTGAAGGCTACTGAGGTCGGTCTGCGGTAGCTTCTTGACTGTGGCGTGAAGCTGACACTTCAGGCACTTTTTGACGAGCTCGGCCGAATCTTGGATGAGGGTGGGCCAGTAATACCCTGACCTCAGCGTCTTCTTTGAGAGAGCTCGTGATCCGATGTGGCTTCAACAAGATCCCATGTGAATCTCGTTTAGTACGTAGTCCGCCTCTTCTGGCCCAAGGTATCTCAGGAGTGGTTGAAGGTAGGATTTCTTGTAAAGAGTGCCTTCATGCACGAGGTACTTTTGGGACTTGACCATCATCTTTTGGCTTCGAGCCGATCTTGGGTAGTACACCTTCTTCCGTGATATGCCTTTATGGGAGACATCCGGTTCGCTCAATCTCGGTGATGATGCCGATGAGGGGCTCCGTAATGCTTCGAATGAACTTCTCCACCGTGGATTTGTTGATGACGAAGCCAATTTACTAAGGATGTCAGCTCGGCTGTTTTCCCCTCGTGGGATATGGTGAATAGTGGAATACCTGAATGAGGTCAGCATCTCCTTAGCCTTCTCAAGGTATTGCTTCATTCGATCATATTTGGCCTCGTATTTGCCTAAGATCTGGTTTACCACGACCTGGGAATCTCCAAAGATTTGGATCTTCTCCACTTTCAATTCCTTTGCGAGACGGAGTCCCGAGATAAGGGCTTCATATTCTACCTCGTTATTTGTGGTCGAAAAGGAAAACCGAAGTGCATAAGTTACTTCTTGTTTTTCCGGGCCGAGGAGCAAGATGTCGGCTCCGCTACCTGTTTTGCATGAAGCCCCATCCACGTACATCTGCCAACAGCCGTCAGGTAGGTTGAGGGTAGGTTCCTCCGTTGTGAGGGCGGAGGTTGGAGTGGCCTCGCTGGTAGGATCGACCTCGGTAAATTTGGCCTCTACCAGGAAATCAGCTAGAGCTTGCCCTTTGATGGCCGGTCTGGGGAAGTACGTGATGTCATGCTCACGAGCTCCGGTGCCCACTGATATATCGTCCGGATGACTCGGGTTTTGACAAGACTTGTCGCAGGGTAAGTCGACCGAGACTGGATGGAATGGGCTTGAAAGTAAGGTCGAAGACGTCACTTGGCGTTCACCAGTGCCAACGCCATCTTTTCGAAGCTGGTATACCTAGTCTCCGGTCCTTTAAGAGCTCGGCTGATGAAGTAGATGGGGAGTTATCGTCCGACCTCATCTCGTACCAGTACCGCACTGATTGCCTCGTCCGAGGCGGCTAGATATAAAGAAAGGAGCTCTCTTCTTCGGGATGAGACGAGTTGGCGGTCGGCGAGGTACTCTTTCAAACCGTGAAGGCAACGTGGTGTTCTTCCCGCCAGCGAAGTCCGGCTCTCCTCAAGATCTTGAAGAAAGGAAGTCGCTTCTCGGTGGCCAGATAGGAATCTACCGAGGCGGCGGACATCCGGTGAGTTTGTGGATCTCATGGATGGTTTTGGTACTTGCATGTCGAGCACCCGTTTTCATAATTGAGAAAGTTCGCTTCTTCATTGATTATCCGAGAGTTGGGCTATCACAATTACAATATATATATAGCTCAACAATCCTACTAACCCTAGCATCTAGGAATATAGGAATATTCCATATCTTGATCAAAGGTAATACATTAGCAAATGTTACAAAGACGGTGGTATAATGAGAAGAAGGACCGAGAACACTACTCTTGAGTGGCAAGGTGGTCCTGCGAGTTCTTTTATATGCATGGTGAGTAAGCCACGTGCTCAAGCTCCATGACATGGTTTAACATGCCCTCCGATTCGGCGGCTGGAAGGAACAATGCGAGTTTGTTCAAAGGCGAGTCTTGAAGAAAGGAAAATCGAGCGTATTTCACGATGAAGATCGCGGACCGAGCCGTGAAAGCAATCTCAATACCAAGGAAATGATGAGCGAAACCCAGTTCTTGAGAGAAAGCGGAATCGAGCTTATGTATGATAGGCGAATAGAAAGCGGAAGAACTACATCACTAGAATATCATCAACATATATACTAAAGGTGAGCGAGCAGAAGAATCATAGTAAAGAATAAGGAGTGATCGGCCTTGGATTGAGCAAATCCCATAGTGAGCAAGGCATGTAGCTAAAAGTCATAAACCGGAGGCGCAAAGCACTTCCACCCATAAATGGCCTTATTTAAGCGACAAACCAAAGGAAGAGGTCCAAGCTTTCAAAACCGGAGGTTGTTTCATGTAGATGGTTTCTCGAAAGCGCCATTGAGAAGGCATTATCAATATCGAGATGAGTAACATCCCATTGCGATGAGTTGCAAGAGAGAATGGTCCTTATGGTAGTAGGTTTAACCACGTGACTAAAGGTCTCAGTAAAATCAAACCAGGCTCTTGGGTGTAGCCTTGAGCAACTAACCTAGCTTTAACGAGCAATTCTTTAAAGAGTTTAGGCTTGAAGATGCTCGGTGGCGAGATAGGAATCTACCGAGGCGCCGACATCCGTGAGTTTGTGGATCTCATGGATGGTTTTGGTACTTGCATGTCGAGCACCGCTTTCACCTTAGTGATTCGCCTTCAAGCCCTCGAGAAACCCAAAGACCCCAGTGAATTTCCCGTTTTCACCATGAATGTGCACTTTGGGGTTGAGCTTGAGGTTGACCGACCGAGGAGTCAAGGATAGTTCGAGATCGTCGGCGCAGCTTTCAGTTTTTCGGCTTTTGACCACGATGTCGCCGACGACCTCGATGATCTTCCTATATGATCTCTCGAATATTGCGTCCACCATCCTCGGTAGTTAGCTCGCATTTTTCGCATCGAAGGTATTTTGATGATGCGAAGACCAAGACGTCGATCGATGAACCGTCTTTGGAGCATCCTCCTAGCTCATCAGGACTTGGTGGTACCCTTTGTACAGATCCAGGAAACTGAAAATCTCGTGGCCCACCAATGCCTCCACCTTTTTGTCAATATCAGGGAGGGGGTAACAATCCTTTGGGCAGTGTTTGTTGAGGTCGGTATAGTCGACACACATGCGCCACCCCCCTCCTGGCTTTCGGACCACGATCGATTATCCATCCGGTCGGTATTTGATCTCGAACAGATCTTAGCCTCACGGGTTGAGTCACCTCGCCTCTTATGACCTGGCTGCGCTCTGCCGCAAACCCTCTTTTCTTCTGCCGAACTGGTTTGGTTGCCGGGTCGATGTTGAGGTGATGAGTGATGAGCTCGGGTGACACTCCGGTCATGTCGAGTGGGGACCATGCGAATACGTCCCTGTATTCCCTCAGAAGTTGTATGACGTGCTGTCGAATATCAGTTGGACCCTGGGTGCCGACCTTGACGACTTTGGAGGGGTTGTCGTCATACAATTGAAGGTTGTCAGTCAGGTTGTCCCGTGGCGGCAACTTCTGAGGGTTTTGTAATTGCTAGGCCTGAGGTAAGGCCACATCTTAGGTGGAGACTCGTAGGCATTTTTTGGCTGCCGTTTGGTCACCTTGGATGCTTAGCACTCCCACCGGGGTGGGTATCTTGATGGTGAGATGGTAGACCGAGCAGACGGCCTTGGTGGCGTGAGAGCCGCCTCCCGGTGATGATGTTGTATGGAGAGGGAGCTCGGACCAAGAAGAACTGGATGGCCTTGGTGACCGACTTGGGAGCACGTCCCACCGTGACCGGAAGGGTGATAACGCCTTCTGGTTGGATCGTCTCCTGAGTGAAGCTCCGGAGTTTGGATGGTGCGGGATGTATTTGGATCCCTCCGACCTCAAGTTTGTCCAGGCAGCTCTGGAAGATAATGCTGACAGAGGCTCCGATGTCAATGTAGACTCTGTGGACGTTCTTGTTGCCCACCACGGCTTGTATAGTAATGGCGTCTTGATGGGGCATGATCTTTGGCACTGGGTCGTCATTGGAGAACATGATGTTCTCACCGTCCCGAGTTATTTATTTTTGGCTCCTCGGGTCGGTCTCCGAGCTTTATTTTTCAACGACGACCTCGCTGCCCTAGAAGCAGATCCGGTAATGGCGTAGACTTGCTCCATGGCGTTGGGACCATCGCCCCGCCATCTTCGGTTGGGTCGTCGTCGAGGTTGGCCCGCAGCTGTTACCACCTCCATTCTTTCCTCTCTCGCTTATTCCCCGCCCAGTCGGCCGAGGTACTTCTTGGCGCCCTCCTTCGACGAGCTCGTCGATCTGCGAGCTCAAGTTTCGCAATCTTCGTATTGTGACCAAACCCTTGGTGATAATCACAATACTTCTCACGACCTCTTCTTGGATCCTTCTTTCATGGGAGGGTTTCGGAAGAGCTCGGTGGAGCTCAAATATTTCGCCCTCGATTTGAGCGGATGAGGCGCATTGCCACCGTGGTTTGGCCGAGGTCCCACCGATTCCATCGGCCTTTCTTGATCTGTCGAAGGCACTTGACGATCGATCCTCTCTTCCTCGATCGTCGGCCTCTTCCTTTCGATCTTACGCTCATCCTGTGTCTCCCTCTTCTTGTGATCTGACTCATCCCCTTTGACATAGTTGTTGACCAGAGTCCAGAGGCGACTCGCCGTCTTCGGCTTTTCTCTGGTGATCTCTTTATTCGTGCGCCGTGTCGAATCCTTCTTGAACGCATTGATGATGTAAAGATCGCTACTTTCATCAATTTTGAGGGACTCCTTGATAAACCGCGAGACGAAATTAGACATCGTCTCGTCCCGTCCTTGGCGGATAGTGAGCAGGTCGGACGACGGTTGCTGATGTGGCATCCTTTGGTAGAAGCGCTATTTGAACTGATCTATAAGATCCTTGAAGCAGTGTATGTTGTTCTGGCGGAGCGAGGTGAACCAACGTCGGGCGTTGGAGATCAGCACCTCGGGGAAGATTTTGCACATATGAAAATCTTCCATTCCTCGATTCGCCATGTTGGTGGTGTGGCGAAAAGGAAGTCGGAGGGGTCCCCGAGGCCATCATAAGCAGCGATGTTGGGTGCCCTATATCGCTGGGGCGGGCGTATCCAGATTTCCCGAGAGAAAGAGAGATGATCCTCCGCACGGCCGAACCCCTAAGCTCTTTGCCATCTCTCGGGAGGGTGGGAGACCGTGCTGCGTCTATCGTCCTCGGGAGTTCGGCCCGCCTCCTCTCTTCCATCCCTCGGGCTCCACGGACGATGTGCGAGGTGGTGGCGACTCCGGGCGGCACGGGGCGAATGGTTGCGGTCGTCCCGCAAGGTGATTGACTTCGGACGACGGGGCGATGTACGTGTTCTCGGCTATTGCACCGAGGTGAGCGTTGATCACTTCGTGGGGCGAACGACCTCGGGCGCCCGTAACCACCAGTTCGGGTGCTCTTGAGGTGCCCGCTCCATTTATCCTCTGGTTGAGGAAACTCTGGAATTGGACGAGATTGGCGTTGAGGAATTCGGATACGGCTTGGCCGAGGACCTCATGAGATCGGTGAACCGCCTGTTCACTGGTGTTGAGGTCGGCCTCTTCCTCTTCGTTAGGGCGGCGATCCTGAGGGTGTATAGGAATGTTCTCTATGTAACCCTCAGGTGTGTTGCCGCTGGTGGCGTCCGCGATCCCCTTCCCGCGGCGCTGCGTGACTACTTGATCATCCTCCGCGCGGTTGTTGCCAGCACCACCGGCGGTGCTAGCGTTTGCACGAGTTCTTGCCATTAAGTTGTAGAAAAATGAAACTTTTTGTTCAGAGTTTCCCACAGACGACGCCAATGATAAATCTAGTATGCGAGATTTATGAAAGCAGTAAAGAACACCGAGGCTTTTACGTGGTTCGATCAAGAATGAGATCTACGTCCACGGAGGAGTTGTTCCTCAATACTTTCACTATGCAAGATTACAATGAATGTATTGAAAAGCTCTTTAGAATTCTAATAGTTGCTAACTCTTCTACCGTCGACCTAAGCCCTATTTATACATGTTTGTGGATCTTTAAAGATGTACTGGATCCCTTGATTTGTGGGATCACGATCTCTCCCATAATCGATCACGATCTCCTTCCATAACCGGATCCCCAATTCCGCCTTTGACTTGGTCTTGAATAGGGTTTGATCTTTGGGCTTTAGGCTTAACCGTGTAGGGTCGTCAATTAGGTCGCCCACTGTTTGGGCTCGCCAGTGGGCACAGCGGTTGGGCCATATCCCATCACTTACATAATTTGATCTTTTTTCATATTAATTATTATTAGCGAGTCCAACTTTATACAAAACAAAGAGGTTCCCTGAATTACAGTTTACACAGTATAAAAAAAATCAAACGAGTGATCAAGTTTTCCTCCCTAATTTCTTAAGCACATTTGGGTAAACAACATAAGATATTTTTCTGGGAAAAATCACAATTTTAGCTTAATAAATTGACTTTGTGATATTTTTAACCTAGTAATTTAATAATACCTTAATCAAGCATAATGAATTGATTTTGTGACAATTTTAGCATTTCGTCATCGAAAATCATAATTGGCACCGGAGATAACATGTAGTCTGTAAATCATTTCGAAAGATGTTTCTGATATGTGCTTTCTACATGTTATTCTCGGTGTCAATTGTGATATTCAACGCCAAAAATTACTTGGAGGCTAAAATTATCACAAAATCAATTCATTAGGCTTGATTAAGATATTATTGATTTATTATACTAAAATTGTCACAAGATCAATTTATTAGGCTAAAATTGTATATTTTCCCTACTTTTATTTGTCATATTACGTGTGTACAATTGTTAAGTCCATTTTCTTCCTATGAAGCATGAACGTGTTCTTGTAAAAGTCTAATCCTTTCATATTTGTAGACTAACATAATGGTATGGCAGAACTTATATACAACTAAGAGGCAGCAGTATGTGTTTAATTTCCTTTTATATGAAAATCTTCCCACCGTACATGCATAACTTCTCGTGAAATTTAAGATTGGTTTTTAATAATTATAGTTAATAATTCATAAATGATAAGTCAGGCGTCTCTCCAAATGAACCTTTTGTTCTTGTTTTCAATTAGAATCTCATAAACATTTAGTGGTCAACCTAACGGAAACCTAATAATACTTAATTATTTTTTTCTTCGAGGAATTAATAATTTTTTTTATATTCACAATATTTGGCTTATAGCTTGAACACCTAGATCATTCATATTTGTGGTATATAGTTGCACTTGATAGATTCCACTAGGGCTGGGAAACTGCTTTCGGTTATCGGTTAATTCCGAACCGAAACCGTACTCTATTCGGTTAACCGAACACTATATATTCGGTTTACGGTAAAATAGTTTTATTTTTATCGGTTTTCGATTGACCGATAACCGGACGGCTAATGACCGAAAAACCAAAAAATCAATTTTTTATTTTTATTTTTACAATTATGTTCTCATCATAAAAGATTAATAAATAAAAGTCGAGTATTTATTTGTACGTAAAATTCAATAGATTTATCAAAAAATAAAATAATAGGTTTGTGTATAGTGAGCATGTGGTTTTTGCATTTTAGTGGATAGAAAATTTGTAATTAGTCGTAGTCGTAGGATATCAAAACTATAAATTATATGCATGACAAATTGAATAATTAATTAATATATGCAAGTAAATTATTTGAAGCCAACCGTATAAAACTAAGAATAAAACAACAATTACTTTATCATAATTTAGTTTAATAGTAACTATATAATATGTAGACTATTTAATGTAGTTGCGTAATTAAAATAATAAAAACAGTTTTAATTTTATTTTCGATTTTTTGGTTAGCTGAAAAATTATTAGGGGGGAGAAACCAGATCATTAGGAAGTTAATTATCCTCAGCTAATTGGTTTTCACTTTAATAAATTAAAAGATAATGTTATAGAAAAAAGTATCTATATGGCATCAAATATACTTGAACTTGGATATATTTGTATTTGGTCTTTGCAATTGATCAGATGCTTTAAAATATTCTCTCTGTTGTACCCTAATAAAATTAAGGAAACTGATAAATTTACATATTTACATGTATATAATGGGATTTTTTTTGTCATTTTGTAATATTCTCAAAATTAAGTAATTAATTCCTTTTAATTGAACTAGTATTTTACCGATTTAACGTATACGATAATTAAGGATCAAAAATATTCAAATCACTTACTTCCGGAAACATGATCTCACGATTATTTTCATAATTGTTTACAATTAATTCTTTGAATTTATTTCCTTTTCTCTGACCAAAAAATCAGGATTAAAATGTTGGTCGAGACTGTTGGTGGCGACTCAATTATTAAAAATATATCAATTATATTCGAAAAATAAAATTAATAGCCTAAAACGTTGATAATTGGATAATTGACAACGCCAATAGTTTATATAAAAAGAATAATACAATATAAAATAAGAATAAAAAAATTCAAAATTCTGTAAGAAAATTTTAAAAAATACTCTTATAATTAAGAAAATATATCGAATTTCGATTGGGAAATTATACAAGTAGAAAATATTTGAACTTTTAAAACTAATAAGCTTCAGTAATATTATGTGATTGGCACTGATGGACAAGGTGACAAAGAATTAGGATTTTGAAAGCTATGTCTTAGGTTTGAATTCTTTTGGCAACAACCCAGTCCTTTTTTTACTATAGTTGGAACTTGGAATTTTTTCCCTTCTCTTAAACTCGAAATGTATATTTTTTTAACCCTTCTCTTCCGACAACCCCACCCTAGTCTTTTTTACTATAATTAGAACTTGGAATTTTTTTCCCTTCTCTTAAACTTGAAATGTATATGATAAATCTGATATATGTTAGTATGCAAGATTTATGTAAGCGATAAAAGAACACCGCGCTTTTACGTGGTTCGATCGTTAATGAGATCTACGTCCACGGAGGAGTGATTCCTCAATACTTTCACTATGTTTTGATTACACGATGAGTATAGCTAAAAGCTCTTAGTATTCAAGTTGCTAACCCTTCTACCTTCGATCTAACTCCTATTTATACATATACGAGGGCCCCAAGGCGGAACCCATCCTCCCATGTAGGGATTCTTAGCTTTACGTGTGGGACTGCCCTCTGTCCATAGGGCTGTTAGCCTTCCGCCGTAGGACGCCGGCCTTCGTGCAGGTGGCACCGATTAGGGTTTGGGGGCGATTAGGGTTTGAAGGTGGGCTTGGGCTTAACCGCGTGGTCACACTAATGTCGCCCAGCTCGTTTGGGCTGTCGGTGGGCTACGTGGTTGGGCCATATCCCATCATAGCCCCCGAATAGTCGAGGAACAACCATGCCGGGTGAAGTGAAGAATGCGCGTTCGAGGTAGGATGTTGCTTTCCGATGATCTTGTTCTCGAAGGTTTCTCAATCTCTTTGGTGTCGGGATTTGATCGGTTCGCTTGATTCGAACCGAGGTAGACGGTTTGGCGATCCGGGCATGCGCCGCTTGTTGGGGACCGAGGAGTCAGCGGTCGTTTGACAAAGATGTCTTTGCGAAAGGAAGTCAAGTCCGACTCGGATAGGGACCCCGCAAAGTTACACCGAGGTCCGATCCGGAGTGACACGCTCTCTTGGAGGATGCCGAGGTCCACCGGGGCGGACTGGATAGAGATATCATCTTTGGATGATAGCGAGGTCCGCCTGAGTGACACCGCCTCACGGGGATGCCGAGATGTGGCCTTAGGCGCCAAGCCACGGAGGACGCCGAGGTCCGAGCCGGATGGGATGTTCTTGCAGGGGCGATGTCCGCTGGCGGGGCCGAGGTCCGATCCGGGCGCCACCTTCGATGTGGAAGCGGACGAGGTCCGAGGTCCGAGGTCCGTATGAGGTCAACATAATCATCACACGATCGGTCGGCGGTCTGCCTAACTCCTATTTATACATATACGAGGGCCCTAATGGAACCGATCCTCCCATGTGTGGGATTCTTAGCCTTCGTGTGTGGACTGCCTCTTGTCCATAGGGCTGCAGCCTTCCGCGCAGTAGGGCCTGGCATTACGTGCAGGTGGCACCGATTAGGGTTTGGGGCTGATTAGGGTCAAAGCCGGGCTTGGGCTTAACCGCGTGGGCGCTACTAATGTCGCCCACTCGTTTGGGCTGTCGCTGGCCTGCGTGGTTGGGTCATATCCCATCATAGCCCCCGAATAGTCGAGGAACAGCCATGCCGAGGCGAAGCGAAGAATGCGGCGTTGCCGGGTAGGATGTTGCTCGGTCGATGCCGCTCTCGAAGGTTTCTCGATCTCTTTGGTGTCGATTTGATCGGTTCGCTGATTCGAACCGAGGTGACGGTTTGGCGATCCGGGCATCGCGCCGCTTGTTGGGGACCGAGCCGAGTCGCTGGTCGTTCGACAAAGATGTGCTGCGAAGGAAGTCAAGTCCGACACGGATAGGGACCCCGTCAAAGTTACACCGAGGTCCGATCCGAGTGACACCGCTTACGGAGGATGCCGAGGTCCGACACGGGGCGCACTCGATAGAGATATCATCTTTGGATGATAGCGAGGTCCGCCCCGAGCGACACCGCCCTCGCAGGGATGCCGAGACGTGGCAGCGGCGCCGGCTCGGAGGACGCCGAGATCCGAGCCGGATGGGATGTTCTTGCAGGGCGATGTCCGCTGGCGGGGACGCCGAGGTCCGATCTGGGCGCCACCTTCTTGATGTGGGCGGACGAGGCCCGAGGTCCGAGCCGTATGAGGTCAACGTAATCATCACACGATCGGTCGCGGTCTGCTTACCAGAGTACGCCATACGCGCCAGCGATAGTTGGGCGCCGAACCGCGTCGCTGCCAACCCACATCCAACCGCGGGTGAGCACGTGCGGAAGTTGAAACGGCCGCTTTAGGCGCCACTTGCCCCATAAATAGCCCAAATAAGGCAATCGCTCACTTTCTTCTTCCACACTTTGCATCGTAGATTATACTTTTCAAAATCTTCCCACTTTTTCTCAATTTGTTGAAGGAGCCAAACATCTCATCGAAAGTAAGTATGTATTCTTCATCTTCCTTCTCGCTCGAAAATTCGGTTACGCCTCGGTTTACGCCGTGTGCCTCCGATATAAAGGACTATATGTGCTATAACCGCCGGGTAGGTCCATAGGACTTAGTCTGGGGTCCCGCGGTATCATCGGTATGGGACGGACTTAGGGTTGGCATGGCGAGGTCGAGGTTAACGCCGAGGAGCTTTTTGAGATAACAAAGAATACCGATTCGGGAGGCGGCGCAGGTACCGCCGCGACCGGATGATAGGGCGATGGTTTCTCCCGAGGATTTATTACCGTGTATGTAGATAGCTTGATAGCTGGCCTTAGGTTCCTTTGCCCCACCTTTCCTTAGCTTTCGAGAATACTTTCGATCCCCATATGTCAACCGACCTCGAATTCCATTAGGTCGGTGGTGGGGCTAGGTCGTCCCGCTATGGCGCTGGGGAGGAGTTGTCCTTCGAGGTGTTGATGCGTTTTTAGCGTCGAGGCCATAGGAGGGTGTACTATCTCCCTCCCGCGTGCTTAAGATAGCGGCTCCTCGGGTGTCCCATCGCGTATTGGTACTTCTTCCCGGGCCGGGGGCATCCGAGGTATGAGTGGGGCCTCGATGCGAGGAAGGACGTTAAAATCAAGCCCCGGGCCTCATGGAGAAGATCTTTGAGCGACCTCGGCGAGATAATATCCATTGATTTCACCGAGGATGACTGAACAACGCCGGTGAGCGCTTATAGGTCCGGAGGCTCCGGCCTGGGTCGGATCGGGGTGAGGCACCCCACTATCCTTATTTTGTGTACTTCCTTATTATTGTGCTCATCAACCCTTATCTTGTTTTGCGGTGAAGCTCGATTCCCGGAAGAAGGCGGTGGATGCGGAGACGACCCCGCAAAGTCGCCGAGCTCATGCCGAGAAAGAAGGAGAGCGGGCCGAGGCGGTCAGGCGCCTGAGGTGGAAGCGGCAAGGCGCCCGAGGTGGTGGACGACTTTAACTTGTTGGTGACGGCACCCGAGGGCGGACACTGCATCCGGATACCGTCTGAGGCTACCGACTTCCACCCCCCATATCCTTCCCCAAGGTATAGGTCTCTTCTATATCTCTTTATGCTTCCTTCGCGATACATTCCCGACCATGTTGAATTTCGTGATGTCAATTCGGTGATGGGGGAGCTGCACCGCATTGCGGGCTACATTGCCGAGGGAGCCTCTCGGTATGAGGCGTCGGAGAGGGAGCGGGCTGCTGCCGAGACCGTAAGGATCGCTACCGAGGCTGCGCGCCGCCGCTAGGACGCACGTCGGCCGAGAGGCCACGGCCGAGGCTGCAGAGAGGCCGCCGAGACCGCCGAGACCGCCTCAAGAAGAGGGCATGGGCCTTGGAGATGGCTCGGGCCGAGCTCGGGAGTCGCGAGAGGAGGTGATCGAGGTGAAGAGGAAGATGGTCGAGGAGAGTGCGCTGGCCGGTGGGTCAAGGGCGATGTTATGGCCTTCACCACAGACTCATCGAATCGAGACCTTCTCCTCCTTTATCTCCGACCGCCGCCGTACTCTGGACGAAGGTGGTGTCGGACCACACGGAGGGTTGGCGGCCAGATGCCTGATTTCGACAAAGTCAAACATGGTCAAGGTTAAAGTCGCCCCAGACGATGAACAAGAACTATGCCCGAGTGATTGCTTGGGGTCTTTCCCATTCCGAGGCTCATGTCTAGCTCCTCCCTCGACGGCGGAGGCCGTTGCCCGGTCTGGAGGACGAAGATCACGAACTCGTGAGCTTGCCGAGGTGCTACCAAGCGGAGGAGGAGGAGGAGGAGGAGCCGAGCTTGGAGCTTCCTTCCGAAGGGGGTCTTGCGCCGCAACAACAGCAAGTGCAAGTGGAGGCCGGTGAGCCCGGCATGGGGCCTGAGGTCAGTGGACCTAATGTAATAGGCTAATTTGCCGGGGTCGATAGGACCCTCACCTTTAAACATTCCAACTTTTTTGAGTAATAAAATTTATCACTTTCTGAAATGTGTGTTGTTTCTTTATTTATAGCATTCCGCATCTCAATACCTTGGACTTGATCATGAATTGCTGACCAAGCTGAAAGAGGTCCGAGGTGCCTTGGCTGAGAAGGACGAAGAGGTGCTATTTTGGAGGAGTCGATCGTCCGAGCTGACTCAAGTTTTGGCGAGAATGGATGTCAGCTCAGCATCATCCGCCGACCTGAAGAAGAAGATGCAATAGGCCGATCGAGAGGTGGCCCACCTCCTGGCTGAGAACGAGGCGCTAAAGCTAAGAATCATACAACTCGAAGTCCAGGGGGCGGACTTATCTGCCGACGTGATCCAAGGACGGCTGATACTGATGCGAGGCGGCTCGAATGACAATGAGAGAGCTAGCTCGGATCTCGGAAGAGCATGCAGAGTATGAGAAGGTAATCCACCGATCTGGTGGAACTACCATATCGGCC
The DNA here is from genome assembly GCA_036937905.1 of Salvia rosmarinus. Classification (NCBI taxonomy): domain Eukaryota; kingdom Viridiplantae; phylum Streptophyta; class Magnoliopsida; order Lamiales; family Lamiaceae; genus Salvia; species Salvia rosmarinus. The sequence continues at coordinate 31,653,261 of CM072820.1, read as the reverse complement.
GACGATCGAGTTCATAGCTTCTTTGGCGGAGGCATGGTGCCGAGGATGAGGAGGGCCTAATAGCAAAAGTTTAAAGACATCTCGACTCCATCATGAAGTACATGCAGATGTACGAGTCGCTCGAACGACGATGCCCCAGCCGCAATGAGCCCGCAGCTGGCTCCACCGTCCAATAATAGAAGAACCCAAGAGGAGGCTACGCTGATCACGCCGAAGTGCTCGTCGATGGGTCCAGTGAGAGGGAGCATTTAGAGGGCGGTCCTCGGCAGGTCGGAGACGCCCAGACATCGTGTCGGCGTGGAGGCGGCGGTCGGGGCGGGCGTGATCCTGGCCCGACGTCAGGCTCAAGGGGCCGAGGTGTGACCTCGGGTATAGGAACGCCCCCCTCGGGTCGGAACCCATCCGTGCCGGCTCAGAGTGCACCTGGAGCGGGTCGCGGTGGTCCCGGAGTCACCATTTCAGGTCGGGGTGCCCCCGAGCCCGCCGAGCGCTTCTGGAGTAGGCCGCGGTGAGTCCGGCCTTGTCGACTGGGTTGAAGGCACCGAGTTCGTTCCAGCGCACCGCCGACACAGGAGATTTTGTTCAGAATCGTGCGGCTTGGAAAGACTGGCGGTGGAGCTCGGGCCCGAATGAGTTTGTATATAGCTTAGACTTTGTATGTAGTCGTAAATATATTTAGACTCATTCAAGTGTATATTTTCCCCTTGAGAGGTACAAACATAGCTTAGGACTTCGCTTTGGTCGAAATATATTTAGGCAGATATGTAAGATGTATATCTTCCCAAATAAAGGGCATAATTTGATGGGATCCGGTCCGATGTCTTTTGCATGTAGATACTTCAACTTAATGAGTGATCCGTATGCTTGCATGTAGACGCTCAATTTAATGAGTTACTGTATGCCTTGCACTTAGATGTTCAATTTAATGAGTAATCTGTGAGTGCGCGCGCGCTAGTGAGTACCCTACTTAGTGGGTTTTTCATCTTCGTAGTGCGTCCCTCAGAAGGTTTAAATGTGGTATATCCAAAATAGATGTTCACATATGTATAAGACGAGGCAAAGTGAAATATTACCCGGAAAAACAAACGCTTTATCGAGAGGTAAATAACATCGACGTCGGTAAAGCATTAAGGGACTAACATGACGCCGATCCAAATCGAAGCTATGTAAAGTACCTCCTTAAATGAGTAATATGCCGTGTTCGGGGATAAGTGCACCGGATAGGTGAGCTAGCTTGTAAGCCCTTTGCCGAGGTCCTCGTGAACGCGGTATGGGCCTTCCCATGTCGGATCTAGCTTGTTAAGACGCCACCTCATCGGCTTCATTATTTCGTAGGACGAGGTCGCCTACTTGGAGTCATGGAGGCTTTGACCCTTTGTTGTAGTATCGCAGCGACCGGCCTCGTATTTGGCTTCGTTTATGAATGCGAGCTCGCGTTTCTCCTCGAGAGCATCAAGGTTGGCACGTGGGTCTTCCTCGCCCCGGTCCGGTCGAAGTGAAGAGTGCGCGGGCTTGGTACGCCGATCTCACCAGATGACGGCCTCGATCCGTGAGACCAAACCGAAGGGGTTTCTCCGCGAAGTCCGAGGTGTCGCTCAGTAGGACCAGAGAACTTGGGGAGATTTTCAGCCCTATCACCCTTAGCTCGGTCTAGCCTCTTCTTTAATCCTTGTACGATCGTGCGGTTCGTCACCTCGGTTTGACCATTCGCATGCGGGTGCGATCGAGGTGAAACGTTGCTCGATCTAGAGCTCTTCCCACCATTCCTTAAAATTTTGTCAACGAATCGGGTGCCGTTGTCCGAGATCGAGAATGTGCGGTATGTCGGCGGCGCACTATGTTCTTCCACACGAAGGTCCGAATCTTCCCGCCGCGAGGCTCGGCGGCTCGCTCACCGACCCATTTGTGAAGTAATCTCGCCTACGACTAAGTATCGGTTCGACCCGGTGCTCGTCAAACGGGCTAACAATGTCGATCCCCACCGCATGAAAGGCCACGGCTCGCAGTACTCGATCGGTCCGGGGTAGCTGACCGTGGAGTGCAACCGGTACTTCGGACACTTTTGACGAGCTCGGCCGAATCTTGACGCGGTGGACCAAGAATATCCCGACCTCGGCGTCTTCTTTGAGAGAGCTCACGACCGATGTGGCTTCCACAAGACCCGATGAATCTCATTGAGCACGTGTCGGCTTCTTCCGCCCGATGCATCTCATGAGGGTTGAAGGTAGGACTTCAGAGAGCGCCTCATGTACGAGGTACTTTTGGGATTTCGCCATCATCTTTTCGGCTTCGAGCCAATCTTGAGGCGAGGCGCCATCTTCCGTGTAGCCTTTATGGGAGACATCCACCGGGTTCTATCTCGGTGATGATGCCGATGTGGGACTCGCGATGCTCCCGGAATGAACCTCCACCGGTGGACTTGTTGATGATGCAACTAACTTGCCGAGGACGCCACCGGCTGTTTTCCCTCGTGGATTCGATGAACACCGGCACTGAATGAGATCGGATCTCCTTTGCCTTCTCAAGGTATTGCTTCATTCGATCCTCCTTGGCCTCAGATTCGCCAGGACCCGTTTACCACGACACGGGAATCTCAGAAGATCCGGATCTTGTCCACTTTCAATTCCTTTGCGGGCGGAGTCCGAGATCGCTAACCGTACTCCACCGTTGTTTGTGGTCGGGAAGGTAAACCGGCGCATAGGTCACCTCTTGTTTGTGCGGGCCGAGGAGGAGGATGCTGCTCCACGCCTGCTTTGCATGAGGCTCGCCCACGCACATCTCGCCAAAGAATCATCGCGGATTAAGGGTGGATTCTTCCATTGGGGGCGGGCTGGGCGACCTTTGCCGGTAGAGCCGACCTCGGTGAATTTGGCCCCCCGTGAAGTCACGAGAGCTTGCCCTTTATGGTCGGCCTGGGAGTACGAGATGTCGTGCTCACGAGCTCAATGCCCACTGGCTATACGTCCGGATGATTCGGCTTTGACAAGACTTGTCTCAAAGGTAAGTCGGTTAGTACCGGACGGAATGGGCTTGGAAGTAGGGTCGAGGCATCGCTTGCTCACCAAGGCCATGCTACCTTTTCGAGGCGGTATACCTTGTCTCCGGTCCTTTGAGAGCTCGGCCGATGAAGTAGATGGGGAGTTGTCGTCCGACCTCATCCCGACCAAAATCACACTGATTGCCTCGCCGAGGCGGCAAAATACAAAGAGAGGAGCTCGCCTTCTTCGGGCGATCGGGGGCAGTGTCGGCGAGATACTCTTTCACCGTGAAGGCGACTGTGTTCCTCCCGCCAGCGAAGTCCCGAGCTCTCCTCAAGATCTTGAAGAAGGAAGGCGCTTCTAGCACCCGAGATAAGAATCTCTTGAGGCGGCTAGACACCCAGTGAGTTTGTGGATCTCCGGATGGTCTTCGCACTTGCATGTCAAGCAATCTTATTTTCACCTTAGTGGGATTTGCCTTGAGCCTTCTTGAGAAACCCAAGATCCTGTGAATTTTCCGTCCCTCACCATGAATGTACACTTGTGGGTTGAGCTTGAGGTTGGCCGACCGAGGAGTCAAGGATAGTTCGAGGTCCCTCAGCAGCTCTCCGCTTTTTATTCTTGACCACGATGTCGCCGACAAAGACCTCGACGATCCGCCTAATGTGATCTTTGAATATGGCGCCCACCATTCTTTGATAGGTAGCCCCAAGCATTTTCGGGCCGAAGGGCATCTTCCCAGACGCAAAGACACCAAGTCGGTGATGAATGCTTTCTTTGGGCGCCCTTCGGCTCATTAGGACTTGGTGGTACCATTTGTATAGATCTAGGAAGTCAAGGTCTCATGGCCCACCAAGGCTCCACCTTCTTGTCAATGTCGGGAGGGGTAGCAATCTTTCGGATAATGTTTGTTGAGGTCGGTGTAGTCACACACATGCGCCATCCCTCCTCGGCTTTCGAACCACGACTAGATTAGCCATCCGTGTCGGGTACTGACTTGAACAGGATCTCGGCCTTCGAGTTGAGTCACTTGCCTCTTACGACCGTTAGTCGCCGCAAACACCTCTTCTTCCGCCGAACCGGTTTTGTAGCCGGTCAATGTTGAGGCGATGAGTTATGAGCTCGGGTGACACTCGGTCATGTCGAGTGGGGACCACGCGAACACGCCCTGTATTCCTCGTGCTGCATGACACTCGCCGAATATTGGTTGGGCCTGGGACGCCGACCTTGACAACTTTGGAGGGTCGCCGTCAGATAGCCGAGGTCTTGATCGTCGTCCCGAGGTGGCAGCCTCGAGGATTCTCAGATTGCTATGCCCGGGCAAGGCTACATCTGGGTTGAGACTCGTAGCACTCTTTAGCTGCCGCTTGGTCACCCCGATGCTTAGCACTCCCAACGGGTGGGTATCTTGATGGTGGTGGTATACCGAGCAGACGGCTTTGGTGGCATAGAGCCGCCTCCCGTGATGATGTTGTGCGGAGAAGGAGCTCGGACGAGGAAAATTGAATGGCCTTGGTGACCAACCCGGGAGCACGCCCTACGGTAATCGGAAGGGTAATGACGCCTCGGGTTAAACCACCTCCGAGTGAAGCTCGCATTGGGATGGTGCGGGTGGATTTGAATCCTCCGACCTCGAGTTTATCCGCATACTCGAAGATAATACTAACGGAGGCACCGATGTCAATGTAGACCCGGTGGACGTTTTGTTGCCCACCACGGCAGATCGTGATGGCGCCTTGGTGGGGCATGATTCGGGCACCGGTCATCCTTGAAGAACACGATGTCCTCACCCGCCCGAGTCGCTTGCTCTTCGCCCTCGGGGCGGCCTCGAGCTTCATTTTTCAACGACGACCTCGCTGTTCCTTGCGAGGAGCCCGGAATGACATAGACCTGCCCATAGCGTTGGGACCTTCATCCTCGCCATCTTCGGGCCGGGTCGCCGTCAATGTCGGCCCGCGCTTGTTGCCACCGCTGTTCTTCCCTCTGCGCTTTTTGTTCCTGGCCGAACTCGGCCGAGGTATTTCTTGAGGGCTCCTTCTTTGATGAGCTCGTCAATCATGAGCCTAGGTTTCGCAATCCTCGGTATCGTGACCATACCCCCGGTGATAGTCACAATATTCCTCCGCTGACCTCTTCTTGATCCTCCTTTCATAGGAGGGGCTTTGGGAAGAGCTCGACGTGGAGCTCAATATCTCCGCCTCGATTTGAGCAGATGCGGTGCTTTGCCGCTGTGGCTGGCCGAGGTCCGAGCCTCGACCTGTGGGGCCATTCCCGATTCTCTCGAAGGCACTTCGCGCTCAGCCGCCGCCTTGGTCATCCGCTTTTCTTTCAATCACCGTCGTCCTGTGTCTCCTCTTCTTTCGGTCCGATTCATCTCCTTCGACGGGTTATCTACCAGTTTCAAAGGCGACTAGCCATCTCCGCTTCTCACGGGTGATCTCCTTGTTCGCGCTGGGTCGGATCCCGCTTCTTGAAAGCGTTGATGATATAGAGATCGCTGCTCTCATCGATTTTGAGAGACCTCGATGAACCTCAAACGAAGTTCGACATCGTCTTGTCCCCGCCTCGCGGATTGTGAGCAGGTCGGACGAAGGCTACTGGGTGGCATTTTCGATAGAAACACCACTTAAACCGATCCATGAGATCCCGGCGGTGTATACTATTTTGGCGGGCGAGGTGAACCAAATCGGGCGTTGGAGATCAAGACCTCGGGAAGATCTTGCACATATGGAAATCTTCCATTCCTTGATTCGCCATGTTAGTGGTGTAGGCGAAAAGGAAGTCTGAGGGTCCCCGAGGCCATCGTGGCGGCGATGTTGGGTGCCCTATACCGGGCAAGGGCGTGTCCGTAATCTCTCGGGAGAAAGGAGATGATTCTTCCGCCTCGGTCGAACCCCGAGATCATTGCCGCCTCTCGGAGGGTGGGAGACCGATAACGACGCTCATCGCCTCCGGGGGAGTTCTGCCCGCCTTTCTTCTCTCTGCTTTGCTCGGCTCTCGGTCGGCACGACGAGGTGGAGAGCGGCCCGCGAATGGCGCGGGGCGAATGGTGGTGGCGGCTCGCCGCGGTGATCGGCTTTTGACGCTGGGGCCAGGCACGTTCTCGCTATCACGCCGAGGTGAACGCAGCTATTTCGGAGGGGAACGACCTCGAGTGCCCGTGATAGCAGCCTCGGGGCTCTTGAGGGCCCGCCTTTTGTCCTCCGGTTGAGGAAGCTTTGAATCGCCAAGGTCAAGCGTTAAGGAATTGGTCACAGCCGCCAGGGCCTCGTGGGACGAACGAATCGTCTGTTCGCCCTCGCTGAGGTCGGCATCTTCCTCCGCTGTGGCGCGGTCCCGAGGTGTATGGGAACGCCCATGTAGCCTCGTGTGTGTGACCGCCAGGCGCTCGCGATCTCCTTCCCCGGCTGCCGAGTGACCACCGGTCGCCCCGGCGGTTGTTGCCAACATCGACGGCGGTTGCACGTGTCCTTGCCATTAATTTGTAGAAAACGAAGCTTTTGTTCGTAGCTTCCCACAGACAACGCCAATGATAAATCTGATATATGTTAGTATGCAAGATTTATGTAAAGCACCAAGGTTTTTACGTGGTTCGATCGTTAATGAGATCTACGTCCACGAGGAGTGATTCCTCAATACTTTCACTATGTTTTGATTACGGTGAGTATAGCTAAAAGCTCTTAATATTCAAGAAGTTGCTACCCTTCTACCTTCGATCTAACTACTATTTATACATATACGAGGCCCCTAAGGCGGAACCCATCCTCCCATGTGGGACTCTTAGCCTTCCGTGTAGGACTGCCTCTCGTCCATAGGGCATGTTAGCCTTCCGCCTATAGGGACGCCTGCCTTCGCAAGGTGGCGCTTTGATTAGGGTTTGGAGGTCGACAGGGGTTTGAAGGTGGGCCTTGGCTTAACCGCGTGGTCACACTAATGTCGTGCCCAAATTGCTTTGGGCTGTCGGTGGGCTGCGTGGTTGGTCCATATCCCATCAATATATTTGTTAACCCTTCGCTTAAAATTCGTATATCATGTAGAGGGAGGGAACACGAATTACATTGATAAAAAAAAAATCCTTTCGAATTCTTAAGGTAATCATCACATGTATTCAATTGATGCACACAAGAAATGTCTTAAATGATCCTTATAATTATAAAAGGTTAAAAATTAAATCAAGTGAAAATATTTTTCAATAAAGTTTAACCTTATACTGCAAAAAAGTTTTTATTTGAATACGACTTACATCTTAATTACAATGCAAGTATTGCTGGATTTTCATTGCTTGCATGTATTATTGAATGTGCCACTCGATTTTGATTAGTGCATTTATTCAATGGGACAATCGATTGTGATGATTGGTTGATTCATTTTTTCTTGCTTGTCCATATTTATTAAATGTTGACTAATTGATTTTTTTTTAAAAATAAAGATGATGCTTAGATGTTGAAGTGACAAAGTTGAAGTAATAGATGAAATTACTGTATCAATTTTTATATAAAATTCATATTATTCTCTTTTAAAATGTAAATAGTGAAATTTAAATTAAACATTCAATGATTAGAGAGAGGGAACTTGCTGCATTGATTATAAAAAAACAACTAAAACAAGTCTCTCCGACTTCTCGCCACCTTAACCAGATATTGTAAGTTCCTTTCTCCATAACAAATGAACCTTCTTCTTCGGGGATTCAGAGCCTATAAAATAATAATATTAATTAAGACTATATAAAATAAATTATATGAAATTATGGATACATAAGTGAGGATGTTAGGGTATTAAATGTCGTTGTCACTTCGATAAAACCTCCATCACCACGCGCTTGTTGGCGTTAATGAAATCGGGGCCTAACAAGCAAATCCTATTTGTTGTATTCCAATCAAAGGAACATAAACACTAAACAATTATGTTAGTTTATAGCTTAACTACGATAGAAAAATCATATATTATAAAGAGATATAAGATATTAGAGGCTTCAAATTAAAAAGAACAGACACATTGTTTTGCCACAACAAATATTTAATCCCAAAATTGTGTCACGATTAATTTATCCCAAATTAGATGCAAATCTGTTCACCATCATGCTAATTTTTAAGAAAATTTGCTGTGATATATTTTCTAAAACAAATCGTGTATAAAAGGAATAATATAATATAAGAGAATTGATAAAAATTTCCTTCGAATATGTGAAGACCAAATTAGTCATTGACTGAATATAATTAATAATAGAACTGGTTTAAATAACTCGATCCAGTACTGTTCTACTATCAGGCGCATTATGTAATTGTATATTATGTATATTTGAGGTAGTCTTCCGTGTCGTAGATACGGACTTTGATACTTTTCTTTAATATAATTGATATTTGATATTTTTATTCAATATAAATGATATTTTTCTTTAATGTAAATGATATTTTTCTTTATAATAAATGATATTTTTGTCCTTCTACATAGTACGAACATATATACATTAATTTTTGTGTGTATATTTTTATCCTAAAATTAAATATCTAAAATACGAACTAGGTTTTTGGGGCGTCATTTCTCCCACATTTATGTGCAGTTTCTAGCATTCATATACGTGCGTAAATACGTATGATAACTTCTTGAATTTAAAAATCATAATCTGTAAAGCTTTCTAGAAGTTGACAACTATACTGGTTGGTCAATTGATATGTTTTTAAAAAAATAAAATAAAATATTACTCCTCCGTTTTTTTTTTCTAAAAATTTAGGAGAAGAGATAAAAAAGTAAAAAAGTATTATATTTTGTAATTATTTCCTAAAACGAAAGGAGTCATCAGCCATGAGATTTTAGAGATATCAGGAATCAGGACTTATAATATTTATTAGTTATGACGGCTGATCACCACATGCTAAAATAATACTATAATCATTTATTTTTTTCAGAAAATCAGCCAAAGCATGTGCAGCATGACAGCTTTTCATTGTTAATGAATTTTTCAATAAAAAGTAATTCATCTCCAGTAAATTCGTGTATTTAATTCTATTTTGATCCATCCATAAAAAATATTCATTTTTCTTTTTTTTAAACATCAAATTTATATTTTTACCCTAAACCTATCGACTTATTTACAAAAAAACCACTTATGGCCCATTTTTTTACACTCAATATCCATTAATATATTTATTTATTATCCCCATGATACGCCTTTTTATACTCAGTTACTTTAAACTCATTACATTTATTAAAACTCGTGCCACCAAAATCAATGATGGATTTTGATGGACGGATGGAGTATTTCTTTTAACAGAGAGCTCACAGACGAAAAAATGATTATGAATTTATTTTCATAATAAGAACATGCAAATATATTATGAATTTATTTTCATAATAAGAACATGCAAATATATTTATTTTCCTTACTTCTGAATATTAATATAACACTTAAATTTTAGGATAATTATCCGATTAAAATCTTAAATTATTTGACTTATCTCAAAAATGATCTGATCTTTCTATAAGTAAAAAATTCGAATTATATATTATATCAAAAATATCCCGAATTTTCAATAATATCTATAAAACACTCGAACTAATGTTTTTGATTCACGGAATGAGATTTCCACGTGACAAGAATGAGTTCATGCTTTCAGTAGGTTAATAAGTATTATTAAAAGTGAAATTTATATTGATCATACCAACAACTTGATGAAGAACTATTGAAAAAAAATTACAAATTTCTAAGTAATGATTTTCATGAAGATTTTTAAAGACTATGACAAAAAATTTGTAGACACAACACAACACTATACAGCTAATAAGACTTACATTTTACAATACTTTATTTGGATTTTTTAATTATAGAAACAATACTCTAATTTTAATTCTAGTTCCATCAAAGCCAACATTTTCTTTGATAAAATGAGTCATGAAGTACTTTCTTTACCAATAGAAATGATATTATCAAATAACATTACGAGTCTAAAATACTAATCTCATTTTTAATAAAAATTTCAAGAGATATTATTAATTGTAGACTTATGAGACTCGGTAATGGTTCTTCACAAAGCTTTTAATAAGTGGACAAAGATATTCAAATTTTACATCAACAAAATGGATGCAGCTATAAAATATAAATCTGATATTCAATCAGACATCAACCTTAATTACACAAATAAGAGATATTATATGCTATCGGATGTTCATCAACAATTACAAAAAATATACCAAATATGTTCATGTTTATTGTCTTTCCATCAAATTCGTCATTTCATCAAGTAATAACCAAAACAAATAAATACCATATATATTTGTGTTTACAAAAAAAGATGACTAAACAAAGTCATCACAAACTTTTTAAAATTGTTCGGTTGGAAACGACGTTGTTTTTACCACTTGGTAATCTCAGTCAACATTTCATCAACCAAAAAAAGTTAGTGCAAATATTTTTGATATAATGTTAATAGTTTGAGTCTTTTATTGATATTATTGAAAATTCGAGACATTTTTTGAAACAAACTAAATAATTTAGGATTTAATCTAATAATTATCCTAAATTTTAAATTGTTTTGAGTTTTGATTTTTGGTGAAACCTTATAAAAGAATGAACATGATATCCGGCGTCTCTGGCATTCACTAACAAGATGTGCGTGGGTAGGTGGGTGGGTGTGGAGAGGGGGTATCATCATCATGATTCACGCCACCCTCTTGACTTGGACGAGATTAAGAGGGTGTTTGGCTAAGCTTATTTAGAAAGTTTATAAACTTCAATAACTTATAAGTTGTTTTAAGAACTTATAAGATATATTGTATTAAGAGCTTATAAGATGTTAAAATATTTGGATAACAAGGGTAAACATGGAAATAAGAAAATAAATCAGGGTTATTTTTATAGTTTTGTTGTAACTTATAAGATCATTAAAAAAATAAGTTAGGTTTTAGAGTTTTTTTTAATAGAGCTTATTTTGAAAACTTATAAGCTTTCTAACAACTTAATTTGTCAAACACATTGATTGAGTTATAAGCTCTTAAATAGCAATTTATTCTTTTTTGGAACAATAAGAATAAGTCTTAACGTCATTGAATAAAAGTAACATAATAAAGGTCCATTGAATGACTCATCCCTCAAAATACTTCTTAAAATATATGAGAGGCCAAAGTGAATATGTTTGAGAGGAGCGGAAAAATTTATTGGACTATGTACCAATTCACTTTGATATCAGTATCTATATAAAATAATAAAAATATTTAAATCCCTTTTTTAGGCTTTATATATATAACTAACCCATATTTTTCAGAATCCAAAACTTAAGTTGTATATAATTTATGTTACGAAAAAAAAATCAATATCATGCAACTAAGTTCCATTGAAAATGACGACTTTGAGCTAGTTGTTTTTCCGCCCGACATGTTGATATTTAAATTGGAAGTCTTAAAAATCTACAAGCCACTGGCCCACTGCGCCAGTACTGCTCTATTCTTCATTTTTCATCCTCTTAATATAATCTGAAAAATCAAAATCACTATGTAGCAAATTCAATCAAATATCACGTGAAATTCAAGAGCATTAAGTTGTTGAATCAATTTAATATCACATGATGTTACAAAAAATAATTAATATCACGTGAAAATTAAGAAAAAATTATGCTGTTAATTCTACTGACACCTGGATTTTCTCTCTATATTAATCAACATGGCCTCTCCCCTGAAAGCTTCCAGACAGTAATGCACTATATATATATATATAGTAAGTCGTTTCAAATTTTGTCTTTGAAAGATAGCGAAGTGGTCAAATTTGTACAGGGGGTGGTGTCACCGTTGAGATTTTATTTATTTTTCAAAGCATGCTTAATACATACAAACAGGATTGGTCGCACACGAATTTTAAAAAGGTAGATACTAAATATAAATAAAGAATCTTTAATTTATTATTCAAGTTTTTAGGGCAACATTTGGCCACGCCTATTCTTGAAATTGTAGGCATTTTTTTGGTTAATATCTTAAAGTAATACTTTCCTTTAAATCCATGCCAAATATAACATTTCTACCCGTCATGTCCAAAATTGCTTAAAAGCACTCTTATTTTCCTATGGATAAATTTATCTTTATATGATATTTTACTCTCCGATCCTACGTCTCTAAAATTGTATCAGAGCAGGTTTTTATTAAGGAAATATAAAATATTTAATTAATAGAGTTTTATCTTAATGGATGAGACTTCAAAAAAATATGGATCCAAACCCTTGTCCGAGATATGATGCATATTGGTTTTTTCTCCAGAAATTGGAGAGGAAAGGAGAAGGTCTCAGAGATATTCGTAGATGGACCGAAGCAAGTTTTGAAAGTCATGTTCAAAATGGGGGGTCAGAACAAGAGATCCGAGCTATCTACACAAATTTGAGGAGAGCTGAGGAACGAATTATCATCAACACCCTACTCCAGCAGACACTGAGAATCATTCAAGATAGCACTCATCCACCGCATAGTTAATGGAGTTAAAAGAAAAGGGAGCATCATCTGCTCCATGTTTCAAAGAAATTTCATCGGATTCATCAAATTCGGTGAGTTACGGAAAATCCAGAAGACAGTGCAATATTAAGACAACAGCCTATATGGTGTACCATGGTAATTAAGCAGGATATCCATGCAATAAAAGGAGATTCTCACCCTATTGCATTGTATCCAGAAGAATGTTGATGGCCTAGAAAGAGATGCATGCCACAAAATCATCAAGAAACCAATAGGTGGAAACAAGTTTTCATCCACAGAGGCGATCGATGATAAAGATCCATTTGAAAGAATAATTCGACTCTTGAAAATGGAAAATGAATACCCTTGAAAGAGTAGAATTAAATGAGTTATAGGAGTTGGCAGAATCATTTGCTAGCCTCAATATGGTGGATCTGAAGATGAACCAAGATTACCAAAGGACGAGCCATAGATCACATCACAAGGGAGTGTCACCTATTGATCATATGGGGTCTAGAGGTTAATATGAAGCTGGCCAAGGACCTGATGCAGAATTTACAGCAGAACAAGTCAGAATCAAATCACGAGGAAGAAGGCATATACCCAGAATGCAGGACACACATGTCGGAAAAGCCACTTTGGAGTCTAGTCATCCCTATAGATTGATGCTTGATCTTGACGAAGTTAATTTCAAAGATCGGGAAGACATCATAAATGAGTGAGCAACATCAATGTTGGTTGCAGCCGCAACGTTGGATCTTGAAAAACTTCATTTTACCAAGATCCTTGAAGCTAGTTTAGCAAGAGTAGTAAAACAATACCGGGAGTACTGCTCAGCTAAAAGAAAAAGGAATATTTAGGCGTTCGACTTTTATGAGGATCTTGTAAAAGGCATGACAGATACCTTCAAAGTCCATTTCCTTGGAGAAGGATATTTTTAGGGTTTCAATGAAGAAAAGAGAGAAATATTTGTTAGCTCTATACAATCTAAGACTGGTGGTCTTAGGACATAGGCCGCTCAACAAATTTCTTCAACTCTTTATCAAGTATCAACTTCTGAGTGCGGTCAATGAAGTTGTTGCAAGAGAATTGTTTTTCCTGAAATTTTCCCGTCCATGGAGGGAGATGTTCATTAGGGATTACAATTCGGGGCATATGCTGACATCATTTCAAGAAGAATGTCCTATGTCCATAGGAAGCTGTCAGAGTGGTGTTAACAAGCAACCATTTATAGGAATCTCAAGAAATTGAGAAAGACCAACAAATCAGCTCCGCTGATTTATGATATGATAGATCTTCCAACATAAATCGGAGGAGAACTATCATATCAAAACAGAAGAAAGAAGAATGGGTTCCAACCCTACAACAAGGAAATGAGAGAAAAAAGAAGTTCTTTGAGTCAAGGACGATGTGGTCGCAACAGAAAGCCATATATTATAAATCTGAATAAACAAGTGATTCAACAAGAAGATGGTATCAAGCTTAGGGGTCCAGTTCTAGAGAGCAAACACCGACGAAAAAGACTTTCAGGCGAGCTTACACTAGAGTGAATGAAAGTTTCAAAGATTGCAACTACTGGACATGCGGTGCAAAGGGACATATTTTCACAAATTGCCCACAAACAAGCAAAGAGGAATACATAGATTTGAGTCTACTCCAGACACTGAGGATGTCGTATACTAACAGGAATTGGTACAAATATACCATTTCAAAGATATACCCTCAGATGAGAGTATATATGAATAGGAGGAAATCTTCAGTGGAGAGAAGTATCTGATGAATACTTAGAATATGATTTCGACTGAAGGAGAGGCGTGCCATAAGGAACGCAGAGATGAGCTATGGGTTACTAGCCGAACCATCATATCCAAAAAATTGATAGACAAAATCATTAATAAAACGATGAGTATACAAAAATACTAGAGTTTTTCAGCAGCAGAAAAAATAGACCATATTCTAAAGAACTTAAGTCTAGTGAAGATGAGACACAACGTCGTCTATGGAGTTACGAGATGGGATATATCGCTTCCATCCCAATTTATTGAAAATCAAATGGAGATGCAACTGATACCAACAAGTGATATCAGCGAAGATCTTCAAAATATAAAGCCAGGAATCACAAACATGATAGAGTGAATTCACATTAGAGTAGTGCAGTTGGTGATCAAATTTGCACTTACCAGGATACGGATACACCAATTAATATCACAATTTACGATAAAATGATATTGAATCACCTTGATTAAATATTGAGAACCATTTCAGGGAATCTATGTGCTAAGCAGATTATATTGATCTTCTACCCGGAGATTTCATATAATATCACGGGTTTCGATTTCAGTAGAGCCCTGACACTCTATTAGAACTTTAAAATGATGGATTTGGTGGATAATGGAAGCAGAACTTATTCATTACTTATCAAGTATCTTATGTCTATTTGGTTTTTTTTAGATTATTATTGGTTTCTTATGCATGTTGTTTCCCATGATTTGTTCTATTTATGCCGTCGTTTTTATTAGTATTTATCGATTCAGACTTATTTGGTTTGTTTCGATATTTTGTAGAAAAAATCGGCATTAAATAGGATGAAATAAATCTTCCAAGAGTTATCATATATTGAAGAGCATCTCGATAGGAGTCCGTAGGTACAAATGGATCGTAATTTGGAATTCGGACGAGGGAGAACAGAGAATTTCTTCAAAGTCACGCACGTACGTCCAGTCGCCCGTCGCGCACCGGCGCTGCCAACCTCCGCCCGCGCGCGTTCAGCACACTGAGCGCCAGCTCACCTAGCCTCCGCACGTTCAGCACCAATCCAGTGCTCATGGCCGAGCGCCGATTCACCCACGCAATGGGTCACGCACAACGCGATCTCCAGCCCTGCGCATGCGCTCACGCCCCAGTGAGCGCCATCTCACTTCCGCATGTGCGCTCACGCCCTGCCTGCCCGCTCACCTCTGCGTGTGCACTCGCCTCGCATGCCCGCTCACCTCCGTGCGTCCCCTCGCCTGGTCGCCCTCCGAGCGCCCGCTCACTTCGAGCCGGCACTCACCTGAGATGAAGACATCGGTGGCGCCGTCTTCAACCGCGCCACCTCACTACAAAAATATCGATCGTGACGGAAAATTTCGTCATAAACCTCGCTCGATCCGTCGCTAAAATGGATTAGCGACGGATTAGCGACGGAATTGGGGGTCGCCGAAACCCGGTTGGTAAACGCTAGCGACGGAATTATGTCCGCCGCTAAAAAATAGCGACGAACAACGACGGAAAATTCGATCGCTAATCATGACCCAAGAACGGTCGTCCGATATAAATACCGTCGCACGCGATGCTAATCCGTCGTGATTAGCGACGGATTAACGACACACTTATTCCGTAGCTAAAACGTCCGCCTCTAATCCGTCGTTATTCGACTCTAATCCGCCTCGATCCGTCATAATTAGCGGCTCAATAAAGTCCGCCGCTAAATTTATAGTTTTTTCTATTGCGTAAAAATATTCCATCGTAAATCCGTCAGAATCGTCTCTAGTCCGCCGCAAGTCCGCCGCAATTTCATCGCTGGTTCGCTTATTTCACGTTGTTAATCCGTCTCTAAACCGCCTCTAAACCGCCTTAATTCCGCTAATCCGTCGCTATATTAACGGTTTACGACGCTTCAATTTCAATTTTGACACCAAACCTGTTTTCAAACAACCAACCCAAACAAATATACAAACAACCAATTCCATCCAATTCACTATTCAATCCAACCAAACAAACCAATTCCAACCTCCAACCAATTCCATCCATACAATACAAACTATGAAACAAACCAATTCAATCCATATAATACAAACTATCGAAATAAACCAATTCAACTCGGACAAGAAGCCATTCCAATCCAAACAAAGCATTTCAATCCAAAATACAAGAATATCCAAACAATCCCATAAAAACAATTCTAAATCATGCGATAAGTTAACAAATTCATAATACAACCCGAATATGACGAGTGAGGAAACGGAGCTCATATCACGAGGGTGGGGAAACGGAGGCGGCCATGAAGCGCTCTAGGCCTCTCTGCGAGCCTTTGAGCTCGAATCGTTCTTGCACGCTATCTCGCCTCTCTCATTTCGACAGCATTCGCCTCAGATGCTGGTGACGCCGCTTCGCCAATCGGACCTCGGATCCAATATCTCGTTGTTGATAAGCGGTGGGATCAGCAGTGGGCACTCTCCACCGAATGAGACGACGCCGCTCGCATGTATGCCCGTGATAGAGAACCAGCCCAAACATCCTATTCTTTTCTTTGAGGAGCTCCCAAGGACATTTTTGAGAATTTGAGTCCTATCTCGCGCTGCTCATCACTCCCCGATTGGCTCAACTGGTCACCTGCCTCAACCCGCCTCAGTAATATAATTTCATACAATTATTATTTAATTAAATGCTCGTTGTTGCGCTTAACGAATATACTTACCGCGATACTCGAGCTTTCCGTCTCAGATAGCTCCCGTCGTCGGTGGCATGATACTCGAATACATCCCACCGGACATCTTCTCGGCCACTCCACGCCTCTCGCCTATAAATAAGTCAAACAAATTAAATAATTAATAAGTATCACGATTCTTAAATAAATTTACTATATCTAAAACTTCAAAGTATTTACAATCTCTCTCAGATACTCGAGTGCGGGCGTGAGCCACCCCGATGCTTGACTATCCCAAGACTCGCCATCCGCTCCTGACATCCTGCTGTCATGCGGGCCTTTGCCGCCTTCTCTCGACGCCCCGTCCGAGCTCAATATGCCTTCCAATTATCCCAATCTCGCCAGGATAAATGGAGGTGGGTCAAGAGTCCTTCTCGCTTGATCTTGTGAACAAGATCTTTATAGCGCTCGCGACCTTTGCGCACCAAAGAGGAATGACTGGGCATCATCCATCGTATCATCCCAATAAAAATATTTACGCAAAAATATATGATTACAATATGCAAATTAAGGTCAAATCATAAATTACTTCAGATAAACAACACGAACTCGAATTGATCGAAATAAATCGCTTGAACTCTTGGGGTACCAATTTCCAATTGAAGCCGCTGTGATTCATGAATCTACGAATGACTCCGTAATCACGCTGGCTATATCATTGCTCGGACACAAAATGCTTCAATTTATAGGAAATAAAGACATCGAATGCTACAATTTATTTAAACCGAGACATACAAGAGATAACGCCATACCCATTCACAATGGCTATCTTCTTCATCCCTCTAGATGGCACTCCACCACCGCCGAGGGGCGGATCGTGAGAGTGCCTCCATGCCTTCTTCTAGGGTGGCGGGTGAAGGCGACGGCGTGTATGACCGAAGTGCCTCCTACGTGATGACATCCGCAAACAAATGTAAAAATCTTGTATTAAAATTCACAAATAATACATATCATAACGTTTTGTGTGCATACTAGAAAATCAAACGCTTGTGCATACTAGTGACAATTATCGCCGCCTTCATCATAACGCTTTGTGTGCATACTAAAAATGCTATAAATTCACAAATAATGCATATCATAATGTTTTGTGTGCATACAAAAATGCTATAAATTCAAACCCTATTCATCGTCGTCGCCATCATCATCATCCAATGTATGATTATCTTCCGACTCGACAATTCAACTTCATCATCCTCATTATCGATGTCTCTTCAATGTCTATGAGTGTACCATCGGATGAACTAGTGTCGTGTCCTCATCCACAACGACATTAGTAATCGAACCTAATGCATCCTCTCGAAAAGGGAAGGTACTATCGATGCGTAACTCTCATCCGAAACTTCCACATTAGATCGAGCTTTAATTTTGCATACTTCCCACCACTCTTTCATAGATTGTTTTAAACTTGGATATGCACAATAGTATACTTGAATGGCTTGATTGGCGAGGATAAACGGTTCGAACTTGTTATATCTTCCGGTATGATTTATCAAACCAACTTGTACTCGTAATGAATTGATAACCCCAATCGTGAAGGATCAAACCACTCGCATCTAAATAATGTTGTGGTCTTCGTTGGTAGCCCAGATATTCCAACTCACAAACCTCTAATAATCGCCCATAAAATCGAGTTCTTCGTTGGTACCATAAGTTTCACCTTTAATGCACACTCCACTATTCATAGTTGATCTTTGTGACCCATGTTCTAATGTGTGAAATTTGTAACCATTTATATAATACTGGTGCGCCTTAATTAGAGTGAAGGCCCTTTGGCAAGAGACAATATGAACGGATTCACAATGTTGTTAGTATGATCTTTGACCTATTATTAGTAAAAACTATTAGAACGACTAAACGTACATATTAAATATTTTCTACTAATAATCATCGTAACACTCACATATGCCTCAAACCAAAACGGGAAGTCTCTTTCAATCGACCTTGAATATCGAGCTAGAGATCGGTGGATTTGATCTTTTCACATCTTCGTGAATAAACTACATCAACATATATTTACGAGCCTAGTTAATAATAACAATAATAATAATAATGTGGAATGAATTTAAGAAAACACCGACACTTACGCCATGTAAATGTCTCGCAACTTCAACACGCTTGAGCAACACGATAAACGAGCAAAGATCATATTCTCTACTATCCAAATATCTCGTTGACATATTTCCAAAAGGTCCGCCATCTTGCTTGAAGATTTGAAGCATATCCGATAGTCTTCGCGCTAATCTCCGCTTGACCATGATGCAAATCTACAACTTCGTTCTTCGTGATCATCAAAATAATACGAGCAAAATGTCGATGCTTCTTCTACTAAGTAAGCATTGCGATAGAACCCTTAACCACGGCTTTATTTCGACGTTGTTCTTCAACTTACGTAAGTATCTACAAAATTTAGAACGTTGTTCTTCAATTTATATATATATATATATGTGTGATAATGTACGAGCGAAGACTTTCAAATGGATACATCCATCGGTATTGAACAGTGCCTCGCAATACGGGCTTCATCGACTAGATGAACCGGAAGATGTTCCATGGAGTCAAGAAACTAGGGAAAATGCGCTCAAGCTTGCATAAAATCATTTGGAATATTTTCTTGAGCCCGCATGCATCATCGAGCCCTATGTTTCGAGAAGTTAAATCTTTGAAGAATAAAGATAATTACATTCTGCCTTTCCAAACATTGGGTGGGAGAAGTTCATGAATGCAATCGGTAGAATTATTGCATGAAAATGTGACACCATGACTCTTCATCCCAAACATCTTCGCCATTGTCATCTACACATCTACCCATGTTCAAACGCATCTATCCGGAAATCTTAAACCTCTTACCCACTCACATAAGACTTTTTCTCACGATTGTCAAGTGTATAAGAAGCGCTTCGATATTTTCCGCTGATTCATTCATCGTCAACTCGTCTCAGAGCAAGATAAATTAAGTTCTTCTCTAGATTTGCTCGTATCTTTTGTCTTCCTCGACATTCATGGTATGTTGAAGACATTATCGAACACATTCTTCTCTATGTGCATGACATCCAAATTATGCCGAATCAAAAGAGAACTCAAAGAAGGTAGATCCCGTAAAATACTTCTTTTCTTCCATCCAGCCCAAACCGCTGATATTCTCGCTATTTATTTCATCACCGCCAATCTACATTACGAGACCAGTCCCATACCCATAATTAGTGATGGCTCATCTCCCGATCGCGCTTACGGTGGATCGTTAGTAATCACCGTGTTCTTTTCTCAAACCTCTTCGATCCCTTCAAATGGGTGATTAGGAGCTAGAAATTTACGATGGTTATCAAACCATGACCGCTACCACTTTTAGCTAAAGTAAAAGCATCGGTATACTCCATGCAAAGGCGGACAAGCTAATCTTCCACCGCACTCCATCCGCATAACATAGAGTATGCAGGAAGTCACTAATTGTCCAAAGTAATGCAACAGCATTTGAAAATTTCGCTCAACGATACATCATAAGTAAGAACGCCGTCATCCCACAAATCTATTAACTCGCTATCAATGGTTGCAAGAACACATCAATCTTCTCCTTCGGATTACGCGTCCCGCACTAAGATCGTAAGAAACATGTATTGCTCCTTCATACACACCACGGGGAAGATTATAAGGGGTCAAGATAACGGCCATGATGAATATTGCTTTCGATTGATCGAATGGCTGAAACCGCCGCCGAGAGTCCCAATCGCACGTTACAATTTCGATGCAAATAAGGGAAACTTCGTGTTCAAATGTTTCCATGCAATTGAGTCTCACGGATGACGATGACCCCATCATCGACCGACGATGCATGCCAACGCATATTTTCATTGTAGCATCGATGCATATAATCTACGTAGTCGAGGAGTTAGAGGAAAATAATACATCTTTTATATGCTACTTGTGCTTTCCGTCGACTTCCACCACTCTAGTATTGCTCTTGAAACGAGGATGGTTACTGAAATTTGCAGCTCGTCAATTCGTAATCTTCGCGCCAATAAATCATGCAATTAAATGGACAACAATCAATTTTGTGTACAGCAACCCCATGCCACGCAACAATCTCTTCGTCTCAGTAGAAGTCATCAGCACGCAATTTCCATCTGGATGCGACTCTTTCATCGCCTCGATATTTGATCAAACCCTTCTCAAGAATGTTGTTCTCTGCTTTCCAACTCGTAAGTCGAGCCACAAATGATAATTGTGTATGATCCGAGCAACCCGCCACAAAGGTTTATCGCAAGATTCAACATATCGTAAAATTTTTGCATCGAATTTGCCCTCTTCGATCTCGACAAATTGGAACTGTGGACCAGCAAGCATCCACTACCATCGTATGATACGTATTTGGTTGACGGTTAACATCCGAATCCACAACATTGTGCCTACTTGTGGTTGTCTCTCCTGAAATATCCATGTGATAATTTGAATAAATCCAAATTTTGATAAGTGATATCGCACAAGATCTTTCTTCCGATAAGGTATATTCTTACACTTCTTACACGGACACTGATTTTCTCTCCATCCGCGAATAAAAATCGAGCACTAGCTAATTCAATAAAACTTTCAAGTCCATCTCGAAATTCAATATTTAATCCACCAACCTAACTAAACCTCTTATACATCCACTCACGATTGTCATTCATTCTTCAAGCTCCTAATTATAAATAATTAATTAAATATGTTCAACATAAGTTGTACAATATAAACTAATTATACACTCATAACTTAGGAATATGTTAATTCATCTATGAAGTAGTTTCAGGATGACATCCTCATACAAGGACATATATGGACCACACTCATTTAGAAAATGTGATCACACTTAATTATTAAATAATTATGAAATATGAAATTTATTATGGTGGTGGGTTGTGGGCTAAGATTTTGAGATCGGATTACGACGCTTAAGGAAGAATAAGGAGATGGGTTTGTTTTATTTAAAAATGGAGATGGGTTTGGGTTATTAATTCATAAAATTTCAATTCAACCAAACTCATCCAAATTTCACCAATTCATCACCATATGCATAATTATACACTTAACAACTCAAAACATCTCACTAAATGATGAATTTATCATCCCAATTCACATCCAAGTTAAACATATTCACACCAAGCTTATCAATTTCTAAAAACATTTTATCAAACACCACATATGCGTCTGAGCTAACTCACGAAACGATGAATTTATCATCCCAATTCACATCCAAACTTATCAATTTCACAAGCCCAAATCACAAGACTAACATTCAATGCATCATTTTCACTATCAATTGATAAACTCAATTCAATTTTCACTATCAATTCAATCCATCATATATAATATTTTCACTATCAATTCAATATCATATATAATATTTTCACTATCAATTCAATACATCATATAATAATTTTAACTATCAATTGAATATATATAACAAATATATAACAAAATAAAAAACCAAACAAACCAACACAGACGGACGACGGTGGAGGGCAACAAGGGTGGGATGGCGGTGGGATGGCGGACGGCAAGACAAGACATAATGTGGAGGGTTAGGGCAATAGTGGGGTGGGGGTGGGGCTGTGGTGTGGGGGTGAGGCATGTGGTGTGGGGGTGGGGCATCTTGTGGTGTGGCGGTGGGCGGCGCGGCATGGGTGGGCGGTGGGGCGGCGGCACGGACAGATGGCGGGGCGATGGGTGGGCGGCGAGGGTGGGGTGGGGCAGCGGCGGGGCTGGGGTCGGGGGTGGGCGGCGGCGGCGGCGAGGCATAGGTGGTCGCACTACACATGGCGGGGTGGGGCTGGGTGGGGTTGGGGAGGTTTGGGTTCAATTTCGATATGAAATTGTAAGGAAGGCCCGTCTGTAATTAAACTTTTAGCGGCGGATTAGCGACGAATTATCCGTCGTTATATTTAAAACCCTATAACGACGGATTAACGACTGACTAATGAATTTAACGACGAGATAAGTTTAACGACGGAAACATATCCGTCGTTAATTTACGTATGTAATATAAAAATCAAAACATTTTAATTTAACGACGGACTACATTCCGTCGTTAATTAGCGATTACATTACGACGGATATTCCGTCGCTAAAATTTTGGGAATAAAAATTGTATTAAAATTAACGACGGATTTTGTCCGTCGTTAAATTAAATTAAAAACTAAAAAATCCGCTTATTTTACGACGGATTAGCGACTTTAATTTTTATCCAATTTAAAAAATAACAAAAAATTAAATTTAACGACGGATAGTGTCCGTCGTTAAATTTAACGACGGAATAGCGACGGAAAGCCCGTCGTTAATACTTCGCAGAAATCCCGCCATGTTACGCCTCGATCCGTCACGATCCGTCGCAAAAAATTCCTTTTATTCCGCTCTAATCCGTCACGATTCACGACCCGCATTTCGCCGCCGCTAATCCGTCATGATCGGCCAGATTTTTGTAGTGCCTTTAAAATAGAATAGCCCGAGCAATGAGCGCCACCTCAACCGACGCCGACTAAGTTTTAGGTTCGCACTCATGCTCGCCGCCTTGCAACCGTGCTCACCATTGGTTTTATATAAAGGCCGCGCACGCTGAGTTAGGGTTAGTCCCTTTTTTTTTTACTTCCACTGTCAGAGTTTTATTTTCAGAATCAGATTCCAGTTTGGAGAGAGAGAGACACGAGAGACAAGAGACATATTACTTTTTCTCATCTATTTTCTTCAGTTTTTCTTTCATTCCTTCCTTTTAATTATGCATCATAGATTGTTAGCTCGTTTGGATACGGTTTCAGAGTTGATTTCAAATTATTGCTTTTTCATATTGATACTATCTTTCTTTTCATTTGCATTCTAAAATTTACGTTTCACGCAGTTTGATGTTGGAATTTATTTATATTTTGAATCTTTCTCCATCGTATTTTATTGCTTTTCGTTTGATGAATTTAGTTTAGTTTTGTTCTACGCTTTTAGCTACCTGCATTCGTGATTTCTTTAGGTATCAACTAGGGATTGACAACCCCTTGCTAGGTTTGCTTTTATTTATATTTACTTTTCCGTATTTCAATTTTCATTGTTCCAACTAGGGATTGACGACCCCTGGCTAGGATTGCTTTTACTTAAATTTACTTTTCCACTTTTCAATTCTCGTTTGTTCCAAAACCCCATTTGGTATTAGAGTGTTTAGGATTATCGCTTTTTGTGTGTGACACAGACAATAAGTCCTGTTAAGTTTTCCTTGAGAGACGATTTGGGTTAACTTTCCTTCTACAATTACCTCATTCGATTATGAGTCAATTAAGATTACACTTTTAGTTGAAACAAATTTTGACGCCGTTGCTGGGGAAGAATTTAGCATATTGTTTGTGTTGATTATTTTTTGTGTTTCTTTTCATTTTTTTTGTTATTCTCCAATTGCTGGAATCTGTTTTGTTTGAGTGTTGTGTATGCTAGGTGTCGCAGTCTCAACAGACCGCTTGCTACCCCGTTGGACAACACTCGTAAGCTTAAAAGATTGCTTCTTCCGGAACTGGAGGAATATTGTGCCACTTCTGTGAGTGGTGAACAGTCAGAGTGGATAATCAGAGAAAATCCTTCTTTTGAGATTAGACTCCCCGCTGAGAGAAATGGGTGAAAATGGATGAGCCCTGCGTGATTTCTACAGACCAGTGATTGGGGCTGCAACCTCCCCTATTGTTCTTGGACCAGCAGCTCGTGATTATGAGCTTAAGCCGAATTATTTTGCACTCATGCCTACTTTTCATGGGCTTGCTAGTGAGGATGTTTTGGGTTTCATCAGGGAATTTTGTTCGATGCTGCAATCCTTTCCGCTGGGAGGACTAAATGAAGATCAGCTGAAGATGCGTTGTTTCAGATACCACAAGAATAGGGCAAAGTCTTGGTTTCGCACTCGCCAACTCTCTCAGAGAACTCGAATGTCGGGTAGACAAGTTTACGACCAAATACTACCCAAATAAGAAAAGTCGTGAGTTGAGGTCACGTATCACGACCTTTAATCGATCGCCGACGAGCCATTCCATGAAGCTTGGGAACGTTCGGGGACTTATTATGTATGACCTCACCATGCCTTGCCGATGAGATACTTTATCAATTTTTTTATGACGGGTTAACGCGGAGTTTTCAGTTGATGGTGGATAATGCTGCAGATGGAGATATTGGTTCTCGAACGGCATCAGATATTGTTGATATTTTTGAGGCTATGGCTGCTACTTCATATCAGAAATCCAGTCGAGATGGAAGAGCCAAAGCCCATGCCATCACTCCTTTTTTCGATATGAATAAGCAAATGGTTGAGCTAATGAGGGAGGTGCAAGAGCTTAAGATGAGGAAGCCAGATCCACCAGCCCAGTACAAGGAATTCATGTAACCTTGTGGAATCTGCAATTAACCCGGGCATAATGTTGATACGTGCCCCAGGATGGGAGAACATACCTTCGAAGGCGAAGGCGAAGCTTATGCTATGCAGGGATTTCAACCCCGACAACAGTTTGAACCTAATCAGCAACAATTTAACGTAGGATGGAGGAATCAGAACCAAGGGCAGAGTTCAAATCAGAATGTTCCATACCCAAGACCTCCACAGCAGCAGTAGTTTCGACAGCAGAGGCACTATCCACAAGAAGAAGAATTTCACACGCCAGCTAGCTCCCACAACCGCAGAAGACGCCGAAAGCACCTCCACGCCCACCTCGTGAGGACATCTTGGAAGGATACGTTCACCCAAAGATTGGATGCTCAAGACTCCACAATTAAGCGTTTAGAGACGCAAATGGGATAGATTGCTAGCAAGCTTAATGAGTTGTTGCAGTAAGGTGCAGTGGGGAAACTTCCAAGCTAACCCCATCAGGCTCATGCAGTCACTATTCTAAGGAGTAGCCGGATTGTTGAGGATAAGGTTAGAGAGATATCAGGCAAGCAGCTGCAGTCACAAGAGGTGGAAAAGAAGAAAGAGACTGGGTTCAGACTGCATAAGGTAGCAAATCCTTACATTCCACCTATACCCTTCCTACACCGATTGAAGAACGAGAAGCAGGACCAGTAATTCAATGAGATCTACAAGCTCATGTCCAAGGTGAATGTTAATTTGCCTCTGTTGGACGTAATCAGAAATGTGCCGGCCTACATCAAGTTCTTCAAAGAGCTAGCCTCAAAGAAGAGAAGGTTTGGAGAGTACGAAAAAGTCATGGTCTCCGAAGCAGCTAATTCCATCCTACAACACTAGTTTCCTCCCAAGCTCCGAGTTTCAGGTAGTTTTATTATTAAGATTGCTTTGGGTAATGGGAAGGAATCTTCTGGCATGCTTGATTTGGGGGCCGAGATTAATCTTATGCCTTATTCAATGTTCAAACGATTAGGATTAGGTGAACTTAAACCCACTCGGATGTGTCTACAGTTAGCTGATAGGTCCGTGAGATATCCCAAGGGTATTATTGAGGATATATTAGTAAAGGTGGGTGGATTGATAGTTCCTGTTGATTTCGTTGTTTTGGATATGGGTGATGTTAGGGAAGATGGAGAGGAACATACATTGTTATTGAGGAGGTCATTCATGGCGACAACCAACACATTTATAGACGTTAAGAGAGGCACATTGAAAATGACTGTACTTGGTGAATCTGTGTCTTTCTCTGTACGCAATAGTGTGATGTTTCCCTCTGCTAATTTAATTAGTGATCGTGCTTGCATAGATATTATTGATCCCTTGGCCGAGAATGTGTTGTTGCATGATGAGAATTCGCGTTTTGACAAGGATAAAGTGAAATGAATTCAAGATCGGCGGATAGTTCACAAGGATTTAAAGCCGGGAATGAGGGTTTTACTTCTACAGTCTCGTTTAAAACATTTTACCGAAAAGCTCAATTCCTGATGGAATGGTCCTTACATCATCGAGAAGTTATTTCCTTACAGAGCAGTTTTACTTCGCGATCCTAATACCAACGGATCATTTACTGTGAACGGACAGCGAGTAAAGCCTTACTTTGATCGAGTGGATCGTCCGAAAGAAGTAGAGAACACCATGATCATTGATCATATCTATCTCTGACTTGACTACGTCGTGCTCACGACGTTAAACTGAGTACTACGTGGGAGTTTACCCACGGATTTCGTTGTTCTTTTCTTTTTTATCTATTTTTGCTTGGTTCTTTGATCTCTTTGATCTATCTGTCTGTCTCTGTGTTTATTTTGTTCAGAATTGGGATGAAAAGTTTTACGTATTGTCGTAAGCAGTGAGGTGAAGCCGTGATACTCCGACTCTGCAGCGCACGCTCATATTCCAGCCCTCTTTCTACCATCTATCATCAGGGAAGTCTCCTCTTCTTTTGTTATTAATGTTTTGAGCACTGGGGACAGTAATCGAGTTTAGTGTGAGGGGGAGAGTTATATAGATAACCACACTGTTAACAGTGTGGTTATCTATATACTTGTTTCCAATTAAAAAAAATTAAGAAAGAAAAGAAAAAGAAAAAAAAGAAGGAGAATGAAAACTCCAATAATTTGTTGAGATTGTTGAAATGGAGGATGAGACTCTGCTCATCTCTCTCATAAATCGAAAAATAGGCATGGAAAACGACGATAGGAGACTCGAGTTCATCGAGAATTCACCTTTCGAACATTGTTCCAAAATCTATTAAAACTTCCTTTATTTCATCAAAAGGAACTTGTTGCTACATGTGACCACTTTAGTTAATTCACCCCTAGTGGAGAGTTGAGTTTGAGCAAAAATCACCTTTTGTTTATTTGACATCCCTCACAATCTTAAATTTGTTTTACGTTAACTTTGAATATGTATTCACCAAGTTAGGGGGAAAGACAAAAAGAGGTTTGATTGATTGGACTAAGAGTGAAGTTGCATGAGTTATTTTTCTATTCTTATTAGTATAGACTTTGCTTGAGGACAAACAAATGGATAAGTGTGGGGTAGTTGTTTGGTTTTGTTTTGTGCTTACTATTGGTATTTGATCGCTAATATTCCTATCAAAATAAATTGATAGTAAACAAAAAGATATATATCGTATCCACGTGGATCATGACTCGAGAACACAGCAAGTAATTAACATAGAATCTTTATTATTATCTAGGCAACAAAATCAAGAGATGATATTATAAAACTAGACTCAAAATAAAGAGGAATAAAATCGATATAAAAGACCCATCCTGGGATGCACTTAACCCAACCGATTCACACAATTAACCTATTAACTGCTCACCAATTTAATCCACATTCATATGAAGGATCACTAATGTAACTATAGTTTCCGCCAGATGCCTAAAGTAGTAGGTTAGCCTAAACTCTATCTCCGTCGGTCTCAAGAGAAGTAAGCTAATTACCAAAAGCACACAAAGATTTAACCTCCTCAGCTCACCTATCTCCGCTCGGGTCTCAAGGTAAAACCGATTATAAATTCCAGATATCGATTATGCAATTAATTCCGCCAGACATCAATCACATAACTAGCATGCATTAATATTGATCGACACCAACACATGAGAATTAAAGCCAAGAATTATAAATCATGAATGGGACGGCAAAACAGTATCAACAGATTAATTATATAAATCTAGTTAGACGTATAAACCTAGGATCAATACGAACTTTAGCTACGCATAATTAAAATAACAAAATAATAAATAAATAAAAATAACATAAACTGAATTAAATAAATAAAACCGTAGGAATCCACGAAGAACAATTGTAGCGACTTGAATCCAGAAGAAATTCTGAAATCTAATACTAAACTATGAAAAATGAATGAAAATACTGAAAGAAAAAACTAAACTAAATTAAACGGGAAAAGAACTTGCAAAAGAAAATAAAGAAGAATTTGTGTTCTGCTCTGGAATGGTGTTCTTCAAACTATTGGTCTATCTCCCTATTTATAATAAATCGTGAGCTCCTTTTCACGTCAATTTCCCAATCCTTCTCTCGACTGATTCCGAATTATACACTAACTAGAGTCTCGCCGAGACGCAATCGCGAGACGATAGCGAGAATCATCGTGAACGCTATTCCGTAACCTCGCTTGGTCTCGCGAGCCAACCGCGATCGTCATCCGAGGAAGGATGAGAGATACCCAATCCGGACACGCACGAAGCACCGGACGTGAGGTACGGTTACCGGACCGATGCCGCATCGCCGGACGGACACGGTGGATACGGACGTTGCCGGATTGATGCGAGCGGGCGCTGGGTGTTCCCAGCGCGACGGTGCCTGGTTGTTTAGATACTGGGACGTTCCGGCCAGACGGCGCAGCGCCGGACGCTTGCGCTTCAGCGCGCGACTTTACTGTTTTGCCCGTTCTCTCGACGGACCGAATTGTGATCCGGTTGCGCCTAAGGACTCTATCGAGATGCTCTTAACATAGTCAACTTTGTAATCCATCCTTGTCAAATCCATTTCATCATATTCAACGCCGTTTTCAAACGCTTCTTCTTCGCATGAGCTCTCGACCGGCTATTGATTCCTCTTTATCGTGATCCACCTTTTGACATTAAACCTATGCTAAAATGACATGAAATACACACGCATAATATCTTCCAAGGTAAACATAAATATATCAAAAGACAACTCAAAAGATCACTTATCACTTAGAAATGAAACGAATATAGCCTTATAAATCATGTAAAACGAGGCTTATCAAGATTCTTATACATGTTGTTTCCCATGATTTGTTCTATTTATGCCGCCATTTTGATTAGTATTTATCGATCTGCACTTATTTGGTTTGTTTTGATATTTTGTGGAAAAAACAGCATTAAATAGGATGAAATGCATCTTCCAAGAGTTATAATATATTTAATAGCATCTCGATAGGAGTGCGTAGGTGTAAATGGATCAAAATTCGAAGTTCGGACGAGGGAGAACGAAGCATTTATTCAAAGTTGCGTACGTACGCCCAATCGCCCGTCGCGCGCCGACGCTGGCAACCTCCACGCACGCTGCTGCTCAAAGACACCGAGTGCTGGCTCACCGCCTCCGCACGCGCTCAGACCAATCCAAGGCTCATGGCCGCCGCCCGGTTCACCCGCCGCAACGGCTCACGACAACGCCATCTCCACCCCTGCACGCGTGCTCACGCCCCAGTGAGCGCCATCTCACTTCCGTGTGTGCGCTCACGCCTCGCGTGCTCGATCACCTCCACGCGTGCCCGCTCACCTCCACGCGCCTGCTCGCCCTCCGAGCACCCGCTCACTTCGAGCCGGTACTCATCTTTGAGACAGAAGCACACGATCAATGAGCGTTCGTCTCCAATCGGCGCCACCTTTAAAATGTAATGCATCGAGCAGCGAGCACTCACCCTCAATCGACGCTCAGCCTAAGTTCCTCACCGTGCTCGCTCAGCGTGCAACCGACACTCAGTCATTGGTTTTATATAAAGGTTGTGCACGCAGAGTTAGGATTAATCCATTTTTTTTACTGCTGTCGAATTTTATTTTAAGAATTAGATTCCAGTTTGGAGAGAGACAGAGACGTAGTACTTTTTCTAATCTATTTTCTTCCGTTTTTCTTTCATTCGCTCCTTTTAATTTATGCATCATAGTTTGTTAGCTCGCTTGATTCGGTTTCGAGTTGATTTCATATTATTGCTTTTACATATCGGTACTATCTTTCTTTTCCTTTTCATTCTAAAATTTACGCTTCACGCAGCTTGATGTTGGAATTTATTTTTATGTTGAATCTTTCATCGTATTTTATTGCTTTCCGCTTGATGAATTTATTTTAGTTTTGTTCACGCTTAGCTACCGCATTCGTGATTTCTTTAGGTATCAATTAGAGATCGACAACCCTAGCTAGGTTTGCTTTTATTTATATTTCCTTTTTGTATTTCAATTTTGTTGTTCCAACTACGGATTGACAACCCCTCGCTAGGATTGCTTTTACTTAAATTTACTTTTCCGCTTTTCAATTCTCGCTTGTTCCAAAACCCCTTGGTATTAGAGTGTTTAGATTTATCGCTTTTTGTGTATGACACTAACAATAAGCCTCTGCTCGCTTTTTCTTGAGAGACGACTTGGGTTAACTTTCCTCTACGATTACCTCATTCGATTATGAGTCAATTAAGAGTACACTTTTAGTTGAAACAATGCCCTTTCAAAGTCACACCATACGGAGTTATATATGGGGAAAGAGTTTATCAAGATACCAGATATCTTCAAGAAGGTGGTTAAAGCAAGCTACCCAGATAGGGTGAAAATTCTACATATAAGAGAAACAAATATCCAGATTAACGATAAAGTGGTAATGCAGTACGGTTATAGTAAAAAAATTAGAGTCTCAAGGTTATCATTTCAAGGGGATGAATTTATCTCTCAATCATACAAAAGAAGTTTTTCCCAATCGTATGAAAGAAAACATATCCAGGATGTTCAACCGCTAGCAATCAAAGTTATGATCAAGTTGTAATGTCCAGAAGGCAATGAGTCGTTACAATATTTGACACAGCAGGCGAGGAAATCCATTTCCCTTACAATGTGTCCAACAACTACGAAGGAACCCTGGATATTGAAGGCTTTCAGATGACAATCACAGAGAAAGCCTAATCTTAGGAAGAAATTTCCTCAATAAATGTGTAAACCATGGGGAAAAAAATAGAAGGCATGGAGGTGACCATTAGCAAGAAAAAATTATTGTTTGAATGATGAGTTCATTCTCAAGATACATCTCGATCGAGATGTTATATGAGAAATACAAAGCAGAGTATTTCGCTGTTTATATTGATTCAAAAGTAAATCTACATAGCAAAGAAATGAGTTTTTCTAGCAGAAATGGAGAAAAATCTACCACAGATTGTTGGAAGAGATTTTTCAAAGAAAATCTTAACTCTTATGAAAATGAGTAAGACAGATGAAAACCTTGGCACAAGGTTTAGACTCCATCGATCTATTTCCATGATACCGGAGCTGATATTCTGTTTGGAAATAATTTCCTTCAGATGTTTAAAAGTTTACGCAGACAATAAATGAGACGATTGGTGTTCACAACCAATTGTGACCACAAGATCATTGTTCAACGCTCACAAGTGGTATTTAATCGACAAATGTCAATCAAATTTCGTAGCAAGTGTGGTGATAAAGGCAAACTTCGATACCTAAAGATGAAGGATCAAAGACGGTTCAACGAGGCATTGCAGAGCTGCAGAATTGGTCGAAGATCTTGATGATGAGGAAATTAAAATCCTCAAGGCATCTCTAGTATCCAACCAGGATATTGGAGAAGGAGTACAAATTGCTCTGGAGGATGTCAAAAGAAAAATTGCACGTTGTTACAACAAGTATCATTTGACATGATGGAACATGAACCAATTCGAAATGAGTCTGAAGTTTAAGCCAAGCAAAGAATTAAAGTTTGTTAGATTCAGACTATCCTGGTGAACCTCGTGGATCAAAAGGATATGAGGCAGATAATCAAGGAACACCTTGATCTTAAGCTGATAGAACCATAGAACTCGTCTTACAATTTTCCTGAATTTTTGGTAAGAAATCATGGTGAGGTGAAAAAGAGGTAAACGTAGAGTAATTATTAATTATAAAAGAATTAATGACAATATGGAGTTTCACGAATATTTTATCTCTAATAGAGAACACCTTATCAAATGCATTAGAATGCTATGGTTTTCTAAGTTTGATTGCAAATAAGGTTTTATCAAATTCGCACGAAGGAAGGGGTAAAAAGTTCACGCCTTTCTACTCTACAAGGGCATTATATTTGAAATGTGATGTCTATGGGTCAACCAATGCATCCTAAATATTTTAGAGAAAATGGATAATATATTTAAAGATTATTTCTCATTTATGTTTGTCATATTGATGATATCCTAATAACATCAAAAATATGGATGAACATATAAGGCATTTGGAGATTTTTTTCATATCTCTGTCAAAATGAAGGATTAGTACTTTTAGAGAAGAAAGTAGTCATTGCTACCCAAAAATCGAAGCTTTGGGTATTAAGATCGACGAGACGGAATCATTCTGCAAGATCATATTGTTCAGAATGTGCAGAACTTTCCAGAGGATCTCAAGGAGAAAAAACAACTTCAAAGCTTCTTGGAAGTTGTTAATTTTGCAGGGATGTTCATCAAAGACCTTGCAAAGCAAAGGAAAGTCTTTAACCCATTGCTAAAGAAAAATGTTCCCTTCATCTGGACAGATGAACATCGAGAGGGAATAAGACAATTAAATGAGGTTTGCAAAACTCTCCCAAAAATCTTAATACCAAAGGACGAAGATGACTTAGAGGGTGTTTAGCTGAGCTTATAAGCTCTTTAAAACAGCTTATAAGTTGTTTAGAAGCTTATAAGCTGCTGCAAAGTGTTTGGTAAAATAAATTCCTAAACAACTTATAAGTCAGAAAATATGTTCAACAAATTATAAGCTCCCTAAAAGTAAGTTACTCAACCCCAACTTATTTTTTTCATGTTTATAAACAACCATGAATTTACTAAAATAACCTTATTATAGTTCGTTATTTCCTACATATATACTATAAACTTCACCACTCATTAATTTTATCTCTCTAACTATGATTTTCTCTCTTTAACTCACAATTCTTTCTCTAGCTTATTAGATCAATTATCCAAACACTTTAACAACTTATAAACTCTTGAGATATTACCTCTTATAAGCTCTTGAAATATCTTGTAAGCTCTTGAGCTTATAAGCTCTCTAAAATAAGCTTAGCCAAACACCCCTTACCCTGCACACATATGCAAGTGATTATTGGTAGATAGCGATGCTCACAAAGATCGCTCCACTTGGAGTAAGAACCATGCATATATTGCAAAGGCCTCTTCAAAGAAGAGAATATTATGTGCTTGCATATCAAAGAGAAGGAATTCTATGCGAGTTAGATAGGCCTTTAAAAATTGCATTTATTCTTACTTATAAAGGAATTTAATTTAAAAGTTTATAGCACACAAAGTTAAAGCTTTTTGTAAACAAGATTGAATGTAATTCAAAAGGTTAGATTACTTAGATGGCAAACTGAATGCCAATGTTATATTTACGATATTATCGCTCAAATCTCACGAGAATGTTCTTGCATTTCTTAACAAAAGATGGAGCCAAAGGAGATCGACTTTATCATAACATTCAAAGGCAACTCAAAGAAAACTGGGATTGCTTGGAGGAAGGACAAGTGTGTGCTTTATGCCCAACAAGAAGGAGACTACAAGATGAAGACGTGACTAATGTCATAAATCGATATGAGTATGTATGCGAATTCTAGCTCGCTTCATTACAGAATACAACAACCATCGCCCAAGTCAGTTGTCGGTGACTTTGCTAAAATGATTCTTTTCCCATACAGTAGTATACCAGAAAGGTGATTCAAGTACCCCAGCATGAGCTCTAAGTTGGTGGATTCTTCAAAATTATCGACCCACCTATAAGATGATAGTCAAATGTCACAACCTCGAATCATCGTCAACCCATCACCTCTAGGATAAAAGAGAAGAGATCAACCGTAGGCCCACATCGGGCATTAGATGTCAACCAAACTAATCCATAAGACTTCAAGCAATATTTCGACTTTGGAGCATTAGTCAAATCTACACTGTTGCACCGGCATTCACCGAAATCAAGGGTCTATCCAAATGGATCCAAAAAGATGTGTATGATTCATGGGTAAATATCCCAGAACTCAGTCGAGGAGATGTTTTGAAGCTATACTTCAACAAATGATGCTCTCGAACCATTGGAAAAGAGAGCAATGAGGCATTTCACTATATCAGGCTTTGATGACCTGACACAAGAGCCTTAAACAACATCAAGAGTTCATTATCAGAAGTCTTATTGGTCGTCACATTTTCTGAAGACTATATTACAACAAGTCGAGCATGGGGATTATGGATCTGTCTCACAGAGATAGACAAAGTCAAGTTTCCATCAAATCTTCCAAGATTAATGAATGGGATGTTCTGTTAAATATTATGACATGGAAGATAACAAGTTTCACAGAGAACTTCTTCGAGAAGAAAATGATATTGCTATAGGAAAACAACATCGCGTTGAGCAAAGAAACTCACCGCAAATTCTGTAATATGGCTTATTTTAGGCATTGGACATCAAGATTTTGCTTAGACTGTCCAAACCAGAAGAAACCAGAGTTCGGGAAGAGCTTCTTACCAAAATAGGACAAGAAGAAATTACAGACTGAAGAGCATGAGGAGCATCGAATTTCTCGAAAAGGACACCCTGCACCTTCAAAAATTAGGATAGTCGACCAAGAAAAGAGAATCATGTGACTCAAAGTGGAAGATTACCACCAAAAAGAAAACGATACGGGTGGGTAACAAAGCGAGAAGGTTCTCACTAAGAGAAAAGTTAGTGGGAAATAAGTCGACTCCACTCTTCCACAACAAAACAAAGAGTAGGTAAAGATAGTGAGAGTATATGGGAAAGCCATCATCAAAGCGTATGGCCCAAGAGGCATGTAAAGATGAAGGAATTTCACATTCTCTACCATAATTCAAGTATCGGCAGGAGATAGAGGACCTAACGTCCACATGCAAGCAAGTTGTCACGGAAAAATGATTCGAGATAATAATTTAGCAAGGGATAGAGAGCATCAAATCTCTATATAAAGAATGTAAGAAGGAAGCTCATATTATCGAACATCATCCAAGCTCTCTTGAAAACAAGAAAAATAAACCTCTAAAATAGTATTGTCTTGAGTTCTTATTTTCTCATATCTTTCTTTTCTTTTTAATTTTTAGTTTTGTATGTGCGTAATGCACTTGGCTACCATAGGTATCTAAACAAGTTAGTCTCATGTCAGAAGAAGATACACCTATGTATCAAGTATAGTATATTTCCTCAATGAAAGTTAAGGCTTTCGCCCAACTATTCAGTATATTTCGTAGAAATTCTCTTCCATAGAATCAACTAAGTATCTGATACCTCGGGTTGGAAACAGACGAGGGTTATGTTGTATACTGCTGAAGGATTTCATAGGTGAGGAGTCCATCGGTTGCGATCGTATGGTTGGTAAAAGCTCGGAGGGAGCTCAAAGCCCGTAAAAATACCACGACGCGAAGCAACGTGACCTAGCAGTATTACAATAAAAAAGGTATGAAGTCGATACTCAGTTTAAGATTTTTATAATTATACGGAAACATGTTGGGTTTGATAGTTATGCATGTTTAATCTCAATTAATGAATGTAGTTTGGTTGTAGTAAAGTAATATATGAAGACTTTTGAATTGAAGGGTAGTTTGGTCTAAAAGGTTGGAAATGGATAGATTTGATAGTGTTTTATGAAGTGAGTTAAATTTAGTACGAATATATTGAATTGGGGTATAAAAGATTTTTGGTCTTTTTTTATACGGTAAGATACGTCTAATCTAAAGCCAATTAATTATTTTATGCGGACTCCATTGAATTCCTGATAAATATTTTGTCATTTTCTAATTGAATTCCATCAAAATATCTTCGTGTTTCGGCTTTGATGTTCACGTCGGAAAATCAAGCTGAAGTTTATTATCTAGGCATAGTTTTAGTTATCGTTTTCTGTAAAAAAAATTAGGATTAAATTAACAAACAAGAATTGAATATGAAATATTCAAGTAACGAAAATTTAAGGATTTAAATATTTTTTATTAAATAATTATAAATCGTCCTATCTTTTTAAAAGATAGTTCCATCTATAACCAATCCCCCTATATATATATAGGGAATTGATTAAATGATAACTCCAGTTTTTTGAAAACTAAGAACTAATGTGGTCCATCCATTTTTTATAATCTAATGGTCAAGATTAATTATAAATTATTTATTATCCTCAGATTTTAATTGTAACCGTTTAACCCTATAATTAAGGGATTTTATATATTCATTTACATAATTGTTCTTATATGCACAATCACTATGATTACATGCAAAACAGTATGAATTACATGAACATGACAATTAATTGGAATACGATAGCATGCGACAAGAACATGATTACATAAACAACAATATTAATTACACGAACGACGTAAGAATTGAATGTGAAACATTCAAATAACGAAAATTTATGGATTTAACTATTTTTTCATTAAATAATTATAAGTCGTCCGATCTTATTCAATCTAACGGTGGTTATTGGTTCTTAATTTTATTTAAGAGGTAATTTCGATAACCAACCCCTATATGTTCTCATAGTATCTAGTCCTCAAGTAGTATGATGTCTCAATCTAGACACACATTTTGAATACGTGGACACATCAAAATTTAACATGTGACAGCCCATTTTCCTTTCAGGGGCAAAATGGGAAGGCACCCAGCGGACCCTGAATAGGGGAGTTCGCGAGTGTTGGGATATTCGCGGGCGTTGGGTTTGGAGAGAGCCACAACAAAACACAAATAATGCATACAAAAAAATGTAACATTGTATTTAAAATAATATGCATGTCTGTGTCCAACTGTATGTATTTTTGTATTCATTTAAATGCATAGTTCTGTTCAACTATATGCATTATTTGTTTTTCAAAATCAGATAACAAATCAAATTACTAATATACCCTTACTATAGTGAAATCAGCGAAATTAAGTTTAAAAAATTCAAAAAAAAATTCACCATAAGATCTATGAGATGAGTAGATGAAATTGAGTATTACCTATTACTTTAGACTCAGATACTATTTGATCCTTCTTCTATATATATACTAACGGTTCTATATTTATAACAAACAAATATACACAAAAATAGTGTCATTTTATTCTCGACTTACATAATAACTAATAAGTAACTCTTCGAGATATATTTTTTTTTTGTCAATCTATCATTTTTTTTTGTCAATCTATCAATCCACTCAATTTTTTGGCCAGTCCTATCGATCTAGGGCTTTCGGTCCACCCCATTGGATTGTCTAGCTATTTATTTACATGGTTGAATTTTCCAGGCTATAATATATAACCATCTTTTTTATTTGATCTATTATAAACTAACTCATAAATTTTAAGCGGAATTGACTAATTGTAAGTAATTATCTCAAATAAAAACAGTGTGTGAACCATTTTAAATTGGGAAAAACTACCATAACGTGGGCATGATCAATCAATTAACAATTGCCATTTGGAAGTAGTGGGTATTGACTGTGATCATGATATTTAATATTTACATATAAAGCTTTTAGGAAAGCAATGTGAATTACTCAAGTATATATCAAAAGCTCATATGCTTTTCTTTGTAATCTCTCTCTGACTCGCCCTATCTTTATGAAGGGGACGAGGAGGAAATCTTCTGGATTTGTAGATAGCAAATACGCATCGTCCAAATCCTAATTATCTTGAATTAGAGGGCCCTTTCGGTGGTTGCAACTTGCAACTGATAAATGACGGTTTCTTTATCTTACTACATCCTCGTTGGAAAGTCAGGGCAAGATAATTTTGTATCCTTGTTTTCAATATACTAACTTTTTAAATAATTATGTTAAACCAGTAGATAATTAGATAATTTTGTATCCATCCATATAAAACAATGTCGTTCTCACTTGCCCCAACTCATCCTTCTCATAGCTTGCAATTCCATATTGCAAGTAGCGGCACACATGACATTTACTACGAGCCCACCTAGTAGGATCAATATCCACAAGTTTTTATATACAAAAGGGAAAACCATGGACACATTCTTCATATGCATCTCAAACTCATGTGTCTTGTAACAGTATGTTGCTTGGTGATACATAGAAACCACGGATTGTCACGAATTAGAAATATTATCATGCAAGTGATAAATACAAATACCATGAGGAATACTTGATACACAACATCAATAGCAATCTTAATACTTGATGCCGATCAGACACGAAGAATATGTTTTCAGGACAATCAAATATATTTCGTAGTTGTTCTAAAGAACCAAATCAACGAAACATTATTTTCTTTGTCACCAATCTTAAAGCGAATGAATAAATTTGTTCATTTCCATCTTTTATTGCAAGCAAAGCAAATTAATTCCAACTGCCACGTCAAATCTACAATCTTGAAAATTTGCGAAAGAGGGGAGTTGGTGTTATTGGAAAATTAATTGATCGTAAATCAACCGCCTATGCCACTTCGTCGGGTCACGTGATCACTAAAGAATAATTAATGCATATAAAACCTATGGAAGGGTGTTTCTGTAGTAAGCTTGCTTGTTCACTTGTTATTATTTTTGGTTAATTTAATACGAAATTTTAAAGACCGTGTCACGATAGACTAGAACCCAAACCTTTGACCTCTGACATTAACCATTCTACCACTAGTGCCAACACACACAACTTGTTCGCTTGTTAGTTGTGATGATATGTACAGGATACGCCCAACTACTTGGGTCCAAAGATCGACACAATATAAATGGCCCCGACATTAAGCTCGGTCCATGTGAGTTCGACCAAGAAGACTCCTCGATCAACTACAACTCTAATCGCAATTGGAGCGTAGAAGATTAGGATGCATATCTAAAGAATCCTTATGAGAGAAGACTTGAATCGGTCGAGTCAACTCAACTTGGAATCGTAATCGAGTCTAACTCAACTTGGCATCGAGTCGAGTCGAACTCAACTTGAAATCGTCGGTCGAGCCTAACTCAACTTGAATCGAGTCGAGTCGAACTCAACTTGGAATCGAGTCGAACTCAACTTCATGAATATGTATAAATAGAGGCTAGATTAGAAGAGAGAACATCTACAAACATCTACACTCTTTGTAATCGCTTCTACACTCTCATTACACATACTCTCTCTCTTGCCTGTGGACGAGATCTAATTCAAAGATCGAACCACGAAATCCTCATGTTCTTGTGCATTTAATTCCTTACGAAAATAAGATCGATCATCGGCCGCTCGTGGGAACGAAATTTTGTGTTTCGATCAACCATTGTTTGCTGTGGAATCAATCACGACGATGTATACTAGAAGTCATGCATCCGTAATCGCCACGGCAACAACAGCAACAACGGCGGCAGGATACGCCGAGCTCGGCTTGGAAAAAGCCCGATCCTAGAATCGACCCCAGAAGGCATGTCCAAAGCCTCGACGAGTAAGGTAATCCTATCCTGCATGAAGAAGCAGAATACCAAAGCGAAGGAGATCGCAACGGAACCAAGGAGAACCTCCACTCCACAGACGAACCTCGACGCCGCCAAGGGGTTTCTTGAGAAAACAAGGAGAGCTTCCTCCAATACCTCGGCTGAGCACAAGGTCGGCCGATCCCAAGAAAGGAATCGCCAAGCCTCGCTTAAACACGAGGCACCACTACGAGGTGGATCCCCAAGATCCAAGTCATGGGCGCCATACCGCACGAGTCAGGGTCCAAACCAACCGCGCAAGGGACGAACAGGCGGGAAAGGACGTCGTGACCGCCGTGAAGTCGGTCCTGGTCATCAAAACGAGTTCGGACGACGAACTCCGCCCCACTCTCCAGAGGGCGGCTTCGACGGGTACGGGAAGATAATCACCCTGTTCTCAAACGAAATACTCGACACTTCACTCCCAGACAAATACCGGGTGCCGAGCATCGCCCATGACGGACTAAGGGACCCGCAAAACTTTCTCTCGCCCAAGACAACATGATCAATCAACGCCTCAACACCATCCACATGTGCAAGCTGCCCTGAGCCACCGATCGACAACGCCCGCGGTGGTTCGACACCTACCTCCCGGCAAAGATGGATCTTACCGAGATCTAATAAAGCCTTTCATCGAAGGTTCTCCCAAAAGTCGAGTCCAAGACCACATCGGCTCATCTCCTCACTGTAAGGCAAGACCGAGGTGAGTCCATCAGCGACTTCATGACGAGGTTCAATAAGGAGAGCCTAAAAGTCGAGGATGTAGACAACCTCCTCATTATCTCGACTTTCCAAATGGCATCTCGCCTGTGGCCCTATACAAGGAGATCGCAATCACGAGCCCAAGATCGCATCGGAGCTATGACGATAGCAGATCGGTTCGCCAAAGCGGACGTAAGCGAGATAGGAGAAAGCGAGAAGTCGGCATGCGTAACCCTCCGATAAGAAGAAGGAGGATGATCGAAGAACCGAGGCGATAATCTCGGCAGAAATCGAAGAGAAGGAGACCTCGCTTATATTAGAGAAGCTCGACATAAAGTAGCTCTCAGATATGACCGCCGTGCCAAATCCCGATAATTCAAGTAGCGACCTCGCATTTCCTGAGTTGAGGTACTTTCTTTGTTACGTCCTTTTCATTAATAAAATCTTTTTTTACGCACTTGAGTCGAGTCTCAGATATTTCATTTGTCACTTATGCATCCGCATCTCCCAATATACAATACCCCTACTTGAGGATGACCAATACCTCTTCGAGGACTAACTATACCTTCTTCTGAGGATCTAATTATACCCTCTTGAGAGGATCTAACTATACCTTCTTCTGAGGATCTAACTATACCCTCTTCTGGAGGACTAATTATACCCTCTTCGGAGGATCTAACTATACCTCTTCTGAGATCTAACTTTACCTCTAACGAGGATGAAATACCCCGACGGAGGACAAACTACCTTCGCTTAATACGAGGACTAACTCAAACGCGTGAGGGACCACCCTAGCGATAAAACTCGCCAAATAAGGAACCAATACTCCGCTTACTTGGGGAAGAGGACCACCCCGAGCGATGACCTTGCCAAAACAGAACCTATACCCGCTCACTTCGGAAGAGGACCACCCGAGCGATGACCTTGCCAAACAGAACCTATACCTCCGCTCACTTGGGAAGAGGGACCACCCCGAGCGATGACCTTGCAAAACAGAACCTATACCTTCGCTTACTGGGAAGAGGACCACCCCAAGCGATGACCTTGCCAAAACAGAACCTATACCTCCGCTTACTTGGGAAGAGGACCACCCTAGCAATACTTCTTGCCAAAAGGAACCTATACCTGCTTCATTTCGGGAAGAGGGACCACCCTAGCAATATTTCTTGCCAAAAGGAACCTATACCATCAGATACATGGCCGCCTCATGGGCCTCGCCTCCTTCTTCGCTCGGCCCCGCCGCCTGCCTCGGCCTTCCACAGCCTCGCCTGCCCGCCGCCTCGGCCATGGCCGCCTCTTTCTCGGCCTTCGCAGGGCCTCACCGGCCCTCCGTCAACCGCCCGCCGCCTCGCCCCGCCGCCTCGGCCGCCGTCGAGCCCCGACCTCCTTCGCCGCGCATCCCGAGCCTTCACCCCGCACGGAGTTACATATTCGACTTGGCGTAACGCCCAGCGAAGCGAAGCCAAGCAACATTCAACTTCGCATAACGCCTCGTCGGTGAAGCCGGCCGAAGACTTGACATAACGCCTCGTCAGTGAAGCCGCCCAAAGACCTCGCATAACGCCGACAGTGAAAGCCACCAAAACCTCGACGACGCCTCTACAGCAAAGTCACGACATACGACTTGACAGCCGAACGCCTCAGACGGGCCAAGCGACATACGACTTGACGAAACGCCTCGGCAGGCGGCCAAGCAACATTCAACTTCGCATCAGACTCGCCCACCGCGCTGCATCACGAATTCGACGAGGCGACATCAACCACCGCCCTCCATCACGACTTCACTTCACGCCTTTTTGGGGATATGATAAGATACGCCCAACCACTAGGCCCAAGATCGTGCCCAATATAAATGGGCCGACATTAAGCTCGCCCATGTGAGTTCGCCCGAAGACTCCTCGATCAACTACAACTCTAATCGCAATCGAGACGAGAAGATTGGGATGCATATCTAAAGAATCATATGAGAGAAGACTTGGAATCGTAGTCGAGTCGAACTCAACTTGAATCGTAATCGTAGTCGAACTCAACTCGCATCGTAGTCGAGTCGAACTCAACTTGGAATCGAGTCGAGTCGAACTCAACTTGAATCGAGTCGAGTCGAACTCAACTTGGAATCGAGTCGAACTCAACTTCATGAATATGTATAAATAGAGGCTAGATTAGAGAAGAGAAGAACATCTACAAACATCTACACTCTTTGTAATCGCTTCTTACACTCTCATTACACATACTCTCTCTCTCTGCGACGTGATCTAATTCAAAGATCGAACCACATAAATTCCTCATGTTCTTGTACATTTAATTCCCTAACGAAAATAAGATCGATCAATATGTGATTTGGTGATACAATTTTGGAAATGATAGAATTACTAAATGTTATATATATTGGTATTTTCGGGAAAAAAATCTGATGTGATTAATCATACCACCTACTCATGACACATAGCACCCATTTAATCACTTAAAAGTTAAATCTAACACAGTCAAGGTCGGCCTCCGATTATTCATCCTTCCTAAAAAAGTATCAGAGAAGGTGGGATGATTTGTAATAGTCCACGTGTATCCATATTTCTCCACCAAAATAAATAAAGCTTTATTAGGCAATATCAATAGTCATATATGAAATACTCCAGCCATCATGATATTATTGGCTGCTTTCTTTTTTATATATTGATTAAAGAATATTATATTTTTATATAAAATAATGTATAATATGAAATTCGAGATATTTTTTAATATAAAATTATTTTTTTTGGAACGGACCAACAATAATGAAACAACTAAAAAAACGAACAAATAATAATAGGATGAAGGGAGTATAATAGGAGTATTTTCTTTGTATAGATGGATAATATATTATAATTCAAAAACTAATTATTATTATGAGTTTATAAGAAATACACAAATTTCGCTCATTTTTTTTATATTATGAACCCGCCCGCTACCTTAAGTACAAGACGTAAACCCCACTTTCGCAAGTAATAACCGCAAATCACACAAGACAGTGAACCACACTTGGAAAACTGCGATATCGCATGTTCAGTTAGTTGTACTTTCTCACATACAAATTTACTTTTACGTCACAAGTTTCAGCATGAATTATATAAGGAAATTTTTGTCTATCAAGTGTTTAAAATAAAAGAAAATCTTGAAGTTCCCTCAAGATATATTCAACGTTATCTTTTGAAATATATCTTTATAATATACTTTCAATGTTTTGTTAGGATCGGGTCGAAAAACGCAGCGGAAATTAAAATTTTTCGAACGAATAAATGAAACAACGATTATTTCATTCCAAACGATTTTGACGACTTCACGTTAACATGATGTAGGTATAGAATGATCGAATCATCAGCATACCTTTCGCATTCCGCTTGATGAAGGGATGAGAAGCAATCAATTGCTCGTCCTCTAAACTCGCAGTGATCCAAACGCCTCCTCCATCGCTCCACACTCTATAACTTATCAAGTGAATAGTCTTTTGCTAGCAAAACAAACACCCTCCCTTTTAAAAATCAGACTTCCAGATCGAAAAAGAAAAGAGAACGCCCTTTTATTAAAAAGGAATGGAAACAGTCGTGAACTTTGCTCTATATTAAAGAATTGAAACCGTCGTTTCTTAATAATAAGAAAGACGTTTACATAATGACGGGTTGATGGGATGATAAACCTGAGTTAGCTTTGAAGATCTCGAAAACTACTATAGCCAAACTCCCCGTTATCACAATAAAGAAGAGGAGAGTCCTCTCCATATACCTGTGACTTCGGATGAAACCATAAGTCTGATTTTGAGCGAGAGGGGCGGACGTCGTCAACTCACAGTGTATTTCATCACCCAGGCATAAGGGCGAAACAAGATATCAACCTCTGAGATATGCTCGCTTTAGCATTAGTCTTTGCAAGGACTAAGTCCTATTTCCACACACATCCTATCTGAGGTTCTCCTTGATCATCCGGCGGCAAGTGACAACCGGAAGCTTGGGAGGAGTGCGAAGTGGGCGATTGAATTGAGGCGACATGCTATCTCTTTGCCCTCGTCGAGTCGTGATTCGAGCAAGTAGACTTTCTAGTAGAGGCTAACTTCACGACCAAAGCCGACTATCACAATCAATGCGAAGCGAACCCATAAAGGAAGCATTAGAAATTCGGCAAATCTATGTG
This sequence comes from Salvia rosmarinus, assembly GCA_036937905.1. Classification (NCBI taxonomy): domain Eukaryota; kingdom Viridiplantae; phylum Streptophyta; class Magnoliopsida; order Lamiales; family Lamiaceae; genus Salvia; species Salvia rosmarinus. The sequence continues at coordinate 31,608,482 of CM072820.1, read as the reverse complement.
GATGGTGTTTCGGAAAAAGCGGAAAGTGGGGCGAGGCATCTTACTTTTAGGACGGAAGGCGAAATCACCTACACTTGGTTTACATTGAAAACTATGAATAGCGAGTGGAGTCTGAGGCCAGTGAGAGGACTTAGCCTAGCTAAGGCGAGATCTGAGGTGTGCAGTTCAGTGATTCTCGTATCATAGTAAGCCACATGTTGGGAAGTCTGACTAAAGGCAGGGATGAAAAAATACATTGAAAAAGCCAAGCTTCCTGGTCTCATACTTCCGGTTGATTAGTATCCCAAGGGCGAATAGCGGGGCCGACACCTTAAGCAAGGCGGCCGTCGTCGTGTGAGCCCTTGATAGAAAAGAAGTCGAAAAGAAGCATAGATGATCCGTGAAAGTTGTTAACATAGTCTACGATGAAGAACCTGAATTGGATGACTCACGTTCAGCATATTTGGAGAAGGAGAATTACCTCGTGGCCGGACTGGGGCTAGGAAAATCTTGAGCAAATCTTTGCGATACGTGCTTAACAAGGAATTCTCTCTAAAGTCATTCTCCTCTGCTCCTAAGGTGTTTGTGTACAGGCAGAGCTGAATCGTGCTACGAGGAGGTACATGAGGGATCATGTGGAAGCCATGTCGACATGGTTATCGAAAAAATCATCTGATGGGGTTCTGTTGGCGACAATGTTCGAGACTCAATCGACCTCGTGAAAGTGTCAAGTGCGGTTCATGGAAATATGATGAGGCTACCTCGAACCGACCTCGTCGACATTCAAATCCCTTGGCTATTCATGCAATGGGGATCGATATCGTGGGGCCCTATACAGCAAAAGCTCGGGCGGTTCGAGTTCACGATTGTCGCTATCGACTACTTCAAAGTGGGTGGGCTTGAACCATGGTAATCACAAACCGCTCTCAACTTTGTCTGGAAAAATATTATGTATACTTGGCATCCCCATGTCTTTGTTTCGGATAATGGGACCTTGATTCTGAGATAATGTCTTCAAATAGTGGTGTCGAGCTTGATTGATAAAATTTACCTCGGTGGCCCGTCCTCAAACAAATAATTCAAGTCCTGTGAGATAATTGTGAAGGGACTCAAAACTCGCCTCGTAGAGTGAATGGCAGTAGCAGGTGGAAAATTTGCCACAAGTCTTATCGTCATACCGTACAACACCTCGGACATCGAATGGAGAAACCCTCTGAGTTTGGTATATGGAACCGAGGCGTAATCCGGTGAAATTGTATGCCGAGCCCCGTACCATCCATTTCTCGGTTTGAAGTAAATGAGGAGAATCTGAGCCGACCTCGATGCCTAGAGAAGATGAGACCTCGCTACATTAGAAGCTCGGTACAAGCAACAAGTAGCTCGGTATTATAACCGGCGTATCAAATCCCGATAGTTCAGTAGGCGATCTCGTGCTTGAAATAAAGTCGATAAAGTGCAGCTCGCGGCAAGTTAAACCATGGGAAGGACCATGTCGAGTTGAAGAAGTCCTCGGGAAAGGGTCGTATAAGCTGCCCGTTTATCCGGTGAGCAAATACCTCATCGTGGCACATCATTCATCTTAAGAGATATTTTGCATAAGTGTCAAAGAAAAAGATTGTTCAGTTAATCTTGTTAAGTCGTGTCTTTAGGTGCTTTTCATTTGTTACATCGTGTTTCATTAATAAAATCTTTTTCTTGCATATTTCATTTGTCACTTATGCATACTCTCTCTTCCCCATTATATAATACCCTTTAAGGATGATAAATAAACCAACACGAGGTAAAATAAGCATGGCGTGAAGACCACCCCTATCGACACTTCTCGACAAATAAGTAACTTATGCCTTCGTTTAATACGGATGAATTACATTCGTTTAAATCGAGGACGAACTATCTTACGTTTATTTGAGGATGAATTATACGTTTATCTGAGGCGAACTACCTTCGTTTATTTAGGGCGAACTACCTTCGTTTGTCACGAGGCGAACCTTAGTTTATTTGAGGATAAATTATCTTCGTTTAAATATGAAGATGACCTACCGTTTAATTACGAGGGCGACATACCTTAGTTTGATTCGAGGGCGAAATGTAAAAATCAACACAAGGTAAAGAAACATTTGTTCTTCTTTCCAAAATATACAACGCGCCTGCGACATTACGAGGACGATGAAGGACGGAGGTTGGGAAAAACTAAGCCAATCTCTAGCAAATCGAGGTTCGGTTCGTCTCTATGCTTACCCACCTCTATCTCATCTCGATCGACACGGGCTCAGCCATCTCGACCTACGTGTCCGACATCCGACCAGCTACTCGATACTTTGCCGTTTCTCACACGCATAAAACTCAGGGATGCTATCGATGATCCGATATTTGAGCATCGTCGGGGAGGAAAAGCTTTTAGTAGTAAGGCTTCGGCGGTCGGCAAAACATCCGCTCAAGTTGTGGATGACGAGCTACAATGATCTTGTCTGAACCTCACCATTCTTCTCAATTGACAAAGTGCGCGAAATTTCGAAGTCCGGCCGTACTCCGTTTGTAGCTCGAACAGGCTGCGATCTACAAGACTTTGGCTTGACCGGGAGATGGTCATTCCATGCGGTGAATAACAGCCTCGTATTGACGTGCTCCTCGGCAACCGATTTGGCATCATCGCCCGAGATCTCGACTTCTCCTCCACTCCAAAACCGAGCTTAGGCTATGATTTCTCTTGACGCTTGAATTTTACATAAACCTTCGCATACATGTTGACTTGCGCTTCAGTGAAGGACCTCGACCTCTTTTAGCCGAGCTCGATTCAGAAACTTTGATTTGGTTAAGTAAAGCGAGACACATCAACAAGTTTAGAACCGGATGAAAACAAAAACAAAAAAGAGCATTCTTGATAAAATTGGGGATTTTATTTGAAACGCTTTAGTGATGTCAGAAACCAACATCTTAATGATGTCGGTAGGTGCATTTATCTACACAAAAAAGGGGATCAATGACCCTCCAATGACTTCTCTCATTGCACGCCCTCGGCATGCCTTCCCTCCGAACCTCAACTTTGACCTCGGCGATCGTCATGCCCATAACCATCTTGCGGATCGGCCATGGCGACTTGGTGGGCGTCCTTTTCACATGTGAGCATGGGTGCCTCGGTGATCGGCAAGGTCGGCGAGGCGGGCTCTCTGAGCAAGTTCTTCCATGCCGTCGTGAGGAGTCTCGGGATACGCGCGGCATGGCCTCGTTCGACATCGCTTCGTACCGTGCGGATTATCGAATCGGGTAATCCTCGATGACTTCGTCGAGTGGCGGCCAGCGCTTCGTAATGGGCCAGGGGCGCTCGTGACGGCAGGAGAACCTCGGGACAAAAACAACCTCTCGCAAATACGGAGAAGCTCTCCTGCAGGGGCCGTGCCTCATGCTCAGGCACACTGCCATGCTCCTTTCGATGCCGGGAATGACCTCGGCCCGCCTCACCACCTCGGCCGCGCCGCCCGGGCGTGGACTCCCGCCCGCCCGCATCCAGGGCTTTAGCCTCGGCCCGGCCACCTGGGCGGGGAGGTCTGCCAAACCTATCGCGCGAGCAGTGTGGAGGCGGGCCCGGCCAGGCGTCGTTAAGGTAATCCGTCGGATGGGTGGGCGTCGTCGTCGATTGGGTGAACATCACGGCAGCTTCGATGTCGTCATGCTCGATCCACATGTAATCGACTATGTCGAATAATTACATAAACACATAGCGTTATGGCGTCTGCAAAACAATTGCGTACCTGGGGAAAGACCAGCGTGCGACACGGGAACCGGCGATCTCCGCATTCATCGCCATCGGCGGGGAGAAAAACTACGCCTTTCCTTGTTGGGGCATGGGATGGACAAAAGCGGCATTGTTCGACCAAAGTATACTTTCAATTGACTACTTGATAAATGCAGGTGTTATAGTGGGAAAGCTAACCTGAGTGTCTCTCGAGGAAAACTTAACGAACTGGTGTTCGTGTTGCTCCGCGAAACGATTAAATCTAAACACTCTAATACCATATGGGTTTTGAAACATCGAGAAACAAAAAGCGAGAATTAAGCGACAAACTGGCGGGGTTGTCAATCCCAGGGCTAAACTACGAAGCAATAGATCTAAACTGGGGTTGTCAAGCCACAGATGATTAACTACTAAACAGAGAAGCGGTAAACAAATGAAAGCAATTAACTCGGATCTCAAGCAAAGCGATGAAATTGACAAAAGCGATTAATCGAAATCAGTTGACTCCGCTTGCGTAAAATTGAATAATTAAAATTGGAAAGCGAGAACTAATCAAACGAGAATTAAATGAGGCGGGATAAATCAATACGTAAGCAAGCGATCAAGAACAATGGAACAAATAATCGAGAATTACTTTCAATCGATCAAAAATAACACAGCGATATTGCTAGAATCAGTAAATCAAATAGCGGCGTTCTTTAGAATTCATAAAGAAATAGAGTACCAACGTGAATCAATGTACGAATTATAACAAATTGAAGAAACTGACTCCGGTAGCGATGGCGAATGTCAGAGAAAAATCGTAAAATTCGAACTCTATAAAAACACAAAAAGCATTATATATATAAAGCGTGGTAGGGCGTTGAAAGCAGCGCCAGCTTAGGAGAAGCGGCGTCGCAGGAGGCCCGGCGGCGCGAGCGGCGGGTGGCGCCGCAGGTGAGCGGCGTTCCTCGAGCAGCGTGAGGTAAGTGGGAACCTGCGCTCGGAGTGAACCCAGCCCAGGCGTGCGAGATGGCCAGGCGGGCCAGCGAAGCGTCGCAGGCGGCGGGCGGAGAGTGTGAGCGGCGCGTCGCTCCAGCGTCGAGGGTAAAACGCTCGGGTAAGCCCCAGCGTTAAGGCGGCGTGCCGGGCAGGCCCAGGCGCGGCAGGGCTGAGCGCTGCGCTGGGTGTCGTGCGCGTGCTCGCGGCCAGCGCTCGACCTTTGCACATTGCTCGTTCTCGCTTGTGAACTCGATTTGATCCGCTTTCGCCTATGAACTCTTCGAATGCTCTTCATTATATTGATCCTTGGGATCATTTCATCCTACTTTATCCATTTTCTAAAACATGAAAGCGAACAAGTAAGTCCGAACGATAAATATAACGAACAAGGCATAAATGGGAAAACAATGAAGAAAATAAAAACAATACCAAGAATCACACAAAATGACACGAACAACTCACACACTTATTCATTTGCTTCCTCGAAACAAAGTCTATCTAGCGAAGAAGAATAGCTCATGCAACTAAACTCTTAATCTAATCAATCGAAACCTCTTTTGCAATTCCCCGGACATGATGAGTACATAATCAAGGTTAATGTGAAACAAATCTAAGATTGTGAGAATGTCGAATAAACAAGAAGATTATTTTTGCTCAGGACCCGACTCTCCCGTTAGGAAGCGAATTAACTAAAATGATTACCTTTAGCAACAAGTTTTTGAGAACCTGAAGAAAGTATAAACAAATTTTGGAACAATGTTAGAAAGGTGAAGTCTCGATGAATTGAGTCTCTATCATAGTTTCCATGCCATTTCTCAATTCACGAGAAGAGGCGAGAATCTCAGTATCATTTATACAATCTCAACAAAAACATAGAAAGTCTTATGATTTTGGAACAATGGTCGAAGGTGAATTCTCGATGAACTCGAGTCTCTCGTGGTTTCTCATGCCCATTTCTCAATTCTGAGGAAGGAGAGATCCGTCCTCCGTTTGACAATCTCACGTAAAACAATATTATTATTATTATTATTTTTTTTTTTTTTTTTTTTTTATTTATTTTTTTTAAAAGAAACAAGTATATAGGTAATAAGCTGTTAACACTCCCCTAACATTAGCCGAACAAATCACATCAACCCCCGATTTAAGATTTATTCACACAACCTCGTTCATTCACATTGCACCTTGATAGCATAACATCACGATAAAAGAGACATCGAGGTTTGACCAATACCACGAGTTCGGTGTAAATTACAATCCTAACTTATTCGCATAGACAAAAACTTGAGTACAAGATGACAAAATAAGCATAGATCCATTGTCGATCATGCGCATACCGACCTGAACATATACGACATCGTCAACAACTCCTGCATAGATGAGCATCCAAGGGCTAAACATGAACAACAAGGGCGAAGAGCGAGACTACGATGTGGCGGGAAAAGGAGGTCGGCGGACATGAGTTCGAGGATAGTCTGTGACAACGAAAAAAACGAGGAAAAACAAACAGGCAAAGGAAAACAACGAACCACGAAATAAGGGCGAGCAAAAAATAAGAAATATACATACTCTCCAACGGTGAAGCCTCGCTGTTAGTCGTGGTGGTGGTGGTGGTGGAGAAGGCGGTGTGGGATAAGGACAGTGTCCCCTGAGGCGAAGGTCAACAAATCTTTGCTCATGGGTGTCTAGCATTGGTAAACATCTTGTGGAAATCCCAAACTGCTGTGAATTATTGGAAAGTTGAGCGGCGATTTTAGGCGTCAAGACAACGATACTCTACTCGATGCGAACTCTCAAAACCACAGGTGAAGATTGGTGAACTACGTGAATTCTTGACCATCTGCGTACCTCTCAAAGTTCGATTCGGGGAGGAGCTAAAGTCCCCAAAGCTGGCTGTGAAGTGGCTGCTTGGCCCAGCCCAGCTGGAATCAAATGAGCCCTAAGACCCTTGAAAGCGTCGCCGTGGGGTGATGGGAGTAGGGGTATGTAAGGAGGGTGAGACATTGGGTGCCGCTTGTCGCTTGGGTGGCTTTGATCATCGAGAATCTTCATCCATTAGGTGTATGTCCCTACATTGGGCTTGGATGGTTGGATTTGCCTAGATATGATATCTCTTGAGCGTGCGCCGTGCTTCATAAGGAAGCAATGTTCCCGATTCGAAGCAATCGTGAAAATCCTGAAAGTGATGGGAGATGCTCAGTAAAAGCGGGCAGGCAGGTATATATCATCTCTAGTCACTCCCTTAAAGTATTTGGCAAGTATAAAGGTATTGGCTCGAGGAGAGTTTGGCATACGGTTCAGCCTCATATACTCAATCGCCGCCATAAGAGCGGTCTTACAGACGCCTTTATTATTCACAGCCATACCACAGAAGAAAAGCTCTAGCACTCACTTTATTGGCTTGCTCTTTCCACTGTAGGTTGTATGCTAGGAACTTGGCGATAACCAGCGAGGTTACGAATAAAGAGCACTAGAAGTGCTGTGACCAATTATCAAAACCAGGTTAAAATTTTCCATGTCTCGATAGCAAAATCCTTGGTACATCGGAAAAACCACTACTATGAAAACGAAAACCTCACAGCGTAACCTTAGGTGTAACGGCAAATCTATTCTCCAATAAGCGAGCATGAACTTAAAATCTTCTTTGGTCTCGGTGACACACAAAATTCCCTAAGCAAAGCTTAAAACAATCTTGGGTTCACTAGTTGCCAACTAAGTAGATCCATACTTTAAATATCTTTTCGCAGTACCATCAACACCCATGAGCTAAAATAGACCAATCGAAAGAGCAGTGATTTATCCCTTTTGGCGAATAATGGAGAAAATACCTTCTTGGGGTGAAAGAATAGCGAGCAGGGCATTGTAAGTCTCCGTAAATCTTCAGGTTGTTCCACGGGATCAAAAGCTTACCTTCGATTCTTGCTTCGTTTTACGAAAGAAGAGGATTTTGTGCGTACCATGCTGAAGAAATGCTAGGAAGTAACTTGGGAAGGTCGGTGGCGGTGCTTTCGAGGGAGAGGGCTGGCGTCTTGTTGACGTCTTGAAACAAATCAGTCTTGAGAAATTGAAGGGAGAGTGCGTCGCGTGAGTGAGCAGTAGCGGCAAGCGGTAGGTGAGCGGCGGCGGGTCTGTGGCAGGCGAGAGCAGATGGCAGGCGGCGGAGAAAGCGCGTCGTTAAGTAGCGGGCGGACGGTGACAGAGCTCACGGTAACGCCCGGTTATTGGCCAGGAGCAGCAGGCGGGCGTTCGTGAGCAAACGCCGGTGAGAGCGAGCGAGGAGCGCCAGGCGGGCGTTCGTGAAAACGCCGGTATGGAAACTTTCGGGGTGACATCGGAGATCGCAGGCAGCAGTATGTGGGCGGGCGGAGGAAGGCGGGCGCTGTTGAATGGCGTCGGTGTTGGGTGTTGGAGAGCGCCGATGGGGAGAAGGTGAATCTGAGGCGGCGGCAGATAAGCTGGGGAGCTCGGGCAGGCAGGAGCTTCTTTGAGGAGAAGAGGCAGCGGGCGCGGTGAGTGAGAGATCACGAAAAATAGGGCATAAGCCCTATTATGGCATTCACTTTGGCCTTGATTCTTCTTATCTTTCTTTTTTTTTTTTTAATGTTGATGTGGGTTGTCTTGAGCATGGCTTGGAGAAACCTCTTCCGGTGGTTGGCCTTGCTTGTATGAGCTTAGGCGAGAAGAAACATTACGCCCAACTTTTGAGCATGATTCACATTGAGCGCGGATGCAAAGCTCTTGCCCAATTTTGAGCAGTTCATATTGAGCCTTAGGATGAAAACTCTTGATTTTTTGAGCGTTGGTTCATTTGACCAGTGAGAATAATACATATTACTTTTGATTTGGTTGATTGAGCGCCGTGATGATTGGCTTCTGTATTACTCTTGAGCAATGGACAACTTTGAGCGCGTCTTTGAGAGGGCAAATATACCTCTTTTAAGCAGCTAGTCTCCTTATAAAAGGCTGCGTCAGAGAGAAAGATCGGGATAACAAAACGGATAAATCGAAGGATAAAGAAAAAGCAACAAAAAGGTGGGTAAACTCCACGTGGTACTCGATTTAGTCGTGAGCCCGGCGGATCCGGTCGAAGGTATTGGGGACCGACAATGACAGCCTCCCTTAACTGCATTCCTCACGATCAATGCGGTTTGACTCGCTCATGTTCACGATAAATGATCCGTTTGTTTTGGGTGTGTGATAAAAACGCTCCATGGGAAAAACCTCCTCAGCGAAATAGGGCCGCCTCGCTTGTAGTTGAGCTTCAGAAAAAGTTTCAGTAGGGGCCGAAATAACAACACCTTCATTCCGGTCTTAACTCTTTTGGACTATTCTCGATCATGAATCCTCTTGACTTTGTCCTTGTAGATCTGAAGTTCTCATATGTCCGTCAAAGTTCTTGATTCGGTGATACGGAGAGCTCTCTTGCCTTACGTGATGTCGAATTCGTGGCATGTCATGAGAATACTCGTCTTTCGATCTCAAGGGTAGATGTACCTTTTCATATCTGAGGCGATAGGGACTCGTCCCAAAATGCTCTTGAAAGCGATTCGGTATGCCCAAGTCACGACATTGACCGTTGACCGATCCTTAGGGATGGTTGGACCGTCTTCTCAAGCACGCCACCAATCCTTGTTGCTTGTCTCGACATCTGAACATGGATGATATGGCGTGAAAACCTTGTGGGTGATGTCATTCTTCTCCATGAGCTTTTGAACAACTTATGAAATGTGCTCATCACTATGATGTGTGGAGAACCCGAACTGCGGAGATGTTCTCTGCACTGAACTTGAACAACATTAGCATCACTAGTCCTCGTGGGAATTGCCACCTTGAACACATAATCTCTGACAAGCAAGATATATTGAAACCATTAGACTTGACCCCATGAAATCAATACCCAAACGTCCGAAATTTCAACTACGGGATATTGTTCGAGCGTCTCTTTCACTCACATAGCATTCACCAACTCGTTGGCATCTATCGACGTAAAAGGTAGAAGGGTGGGCGTCCTTGAAAGAGTCGGCGAAGAGACCACTCGCAGCACCTTGAAAGTCTTTCGCCCTAAATGTCCCCAGTGTGGGCTTCATGACCTGACTTAAGGAATTGACTTTGCTCATAGTGATCGTCTTCTAACCACCTCCGGGTTTGAAAAGGGTATGGATCATCCCAAAGTAATTCAGCATACACTAAAAATCTCTTCCTTTCTTGGGAAAATCAGGTCTCAGGCACAACCAATAATTAACAATAGGCATACAGGCGATGAATTGATTTCAAAGCATGCCAAAGGATAAGGCTCGGAAAACTCTCTTGTCGAGGGTAAAGCGAGGAATTCGGGGCGAAGACAAATGGTCGACTACACAATTGTCACTACCGCTTCTATCTATGATTTCTAGATCAAATTCTTGCAAAGAAGGACCAGCAATTAATCTAGGTTTGCGAGATTTAGTCGGAACAATCTTAAGCGGCGTGATCCTTGAACAATTACCTTAGAACCAATGATATAAGCTCGAAACTTATCCAAAGCAAGATTGCAAAAGCTCATTTCAGTAGTAGTGTAATTCATTTGCGAACTTAAAGTTAAGCTAGCATAATAAATAACACGTAACATTTTATCCACGTTGACCTATCACTCCACGCCACATTGCTAGCATCGCATTATTTGAAGGGTGGCGACCAATTTGGGGCAACAACAACGAGTGCATGAGTCAATTTCTCCTTTAGTAAATTGAAAGCATGAAACATTTTCATCAAACTTGAAAAGAACATCTTGAGCAAGAAGATGACATAAAGGTTGGCTAATCTTAGAAAAGTCTTTAATAAACCTACGGTAAAAAACCGCGTATGTCCAAAACTCCTAATCCCTTAACATGCGGGTGGGTAATTTCTCATATCCCGCGCAACTCGATCATCGTCCTAGACACATATGTATACAATCCCAGCCTAAATAAAGTGATCTTTCCCATATCAGATACTCTGACAAACGTTCGATCTCTATCTGGAATGAGAGATCAATCCGAAGCATCCGAATACCTAAAATCTGAATCATCTCGGAGAAGATTGGGTGCGTGAAAGTGCGTGCGGATAGGCAGGATCCGCGAACATGTCTGAAGGGACTTTAAGCGTCCGTCTTGGTTGATCCAGCTGCGAGCTTCCTGATAATAGCCGGATAATCCTCGAAAGCGAAATATTCATGTCCATTAATCTATCAGCATTTGATCTATAAAGGGAGAGAAATGGTCCTTTTGTGGCCGTGCATTGACTTGCGATAGTCGATGCACTCGCCAGCATGGTAGCTTGGTACTCCTCTCCTCTAGATTCTCACCATTGATCTCTCCTTCTTGGGTACCACATGTCTTGGGCTAACCACTCATTGTCGAGATAGGGTAGATTAGCCCTGTCGGGAGTTTCAAACCTCCTTCTTCAGCACTTCGACAGGATCGGGTTGATCGTCTCGAAGGCATCAATCCTTGGTTAACTCCATCCTCAGTGATGCGATGCATACATGTTCTGGGCGATCCTGATGTCGGCAAGACTCCCCAAATGCGATTTACTTCAAAAGCCCAAAGCAGTTCTTGTTCTACAACTGGCTTCGGAGGAGTTTGCGGCTTTCATTTCCCTCCTCGGAAAACATACTTCAAGTGTCTCGTGCGGTTCCTTCATTTCTAGAGTAGGCTTGGGCATACTAGCAACTGCTGCGCCATCTCTTTAAATCGGTAGATCTGCAAAAACTTCCTCGGGCTATGTTCTGCAACACATTCTGAGACAGGGATCAATAGCATCAATGAAAGCACAATCATCAATGGAATTCTGAGGAAGGAAACATCTTGTCCTAACGAGAAAAGACATAGTTTACCAAAGCACGAGTCATTTTAAAGTGCCACTCTTAACTCGATTAGTGTATTGGTTGTGGTAGAATGCCTCCCCGATAACGATGTGTGCTCCTTTCCATCTATCTCTAACCTCCTAATTTCTAACACAATCAAAATCTGAGAACTATCAACCCTTGCCTTAACTAAAATATCCTCAATAATACCGCCCGGATGTCGGCGGACCTATCGCTGTTGTTAGACACATGCGAGTGGGTTTAAGTTACGCTTCAATTCTAATTGTTTAAAAATCGAATAGGCGTTAAATTTATCGCACCCCAAATCAAGGCATGCGAAGCCTCCTTAGAGCAATTTTAACGATAAAACTACGGGTCTCGGGAGTTTGGGAGGTAGCGTCTTTGGGATGGAATTGAGCGCCTCGGAGACCACGACCCTCATATTCTCCAAAGCTCTTTTCTTTGAAGCCGGCTCCTTGAAAAATTTGGCGTGGGGCACATTTCCGATCACGTCGAAAGGCAAATTGACATTCACCTTGGGCGGAGTTTGTAGAACTCGTTAAGCTGCTGATCTTGTTTCTCTCGTTTCTTAGCGAGTCGCGAAAGGTATCGGAGGTGTAAGGCTTTGCTGCCTTAGCAATCAGGGACCTCAGTATCCTTCTTAGTTTCTTCTCTTGAGTTTGTGCCTCTCGGTTTCTCCACCCGTATTCTCAATCACCGACCAACTTCTCAAAGCAGTGGCTGACTGAGCATGGTGGGGTTGGCTGAGCTTTCCGACTTTTTTTGTAGTACCTCGTTCGTGAGCTAGCAAGCTCTGTTGTGCTCCATACGACGATTGTGGATTCATGAACATCAAATCTTTGGTTCGTCACACTCGATCTTTGGTCTACGAGGTGGCGGGAGGAGTGCCGGCTGTCTGTCTGCTGGGGTATTAAGCTTCTTTGCATTTTGTTGGGGTTCTTCTTCTTCTTGTGGATATTACTCTGCTTGAAATTCTGAAATGGTCATGGAGGTCTTACGAATGGGCGCTCGATTAGAATTACTATAGCCTCTGCTGTTCTCCATCCCACGTTAGATTGATTCCATCCCACAAAGCATTCTTGATTAGACTCGAGCTCTGTGGGGTTGGAATCATTAACATGGCTTCTGCTTAGCCTCGTGAGGTTAGCTCACCTCTTGGGGCGCGTATCAGCGTTATGCCGATTTCATTACCAAATTCCACAGGCTCTGAAATTCCTGTCTTTGGGTTGGTTGATCGGAGCTTTCTCACATTTCGGCTCTTGTACTCGCCTCATCAACTCGGCCCTTGTTTGAGTCAGTATCGTATGAAGGGTTCTAGGCATGAGCCTTTGCTCTCCACCTCATGGACTTACATTTGTGAAATGTGACCATGAGCCAAAAATGTCGGCGATATCTGTTCGCATGTTTTGTTTTTTTTTCTTTGTTTTGTTGTCGTCGTTTTGATTCCATTGGTTATATTTGAATATCTTTTATTGGAATCATGTTCGTTTGTGTTTTGTGTAGGGTAGGATTGCGTTGAGCTTTTGTTGCCACAGGCGCTTGCAAGCGTCGGACTCGGGTATATTTTGAGTCTTGTATTGCATCGCCGATGAAGGAAGCGTCCGTGCTAGTTGCGTCCGTTTGGGCCGCCTCGAGACATTCGCCGTACGGCGCCTCGGCTCCGTCCGTAGCGCTGGGTTGCGTTCTCAAGATTGGCCGAAGTCCTTGCGTCGGGTGCCTCGTCGCGTCCGTGGCATGCTATTAAATTTTCATCCGAGCTCGGCGAGTCGGCGCCTCATTGCGTCCGTATGGCTAACCGATCACGAAGCCAGGCGTCCGGTAACGGCATGAGTCCGGCTGGGAGGTCCTTGTTCTGACGGCGCGCAGCGTCGGTATGGGATCGCGTCGCGTTCTGCGTTAATTTTGAGCCGATATATCGTTTTCAATGCGAAAACCTCTCCATTATTTTTCTTTTGCCGTCTTTGTGTTTTGGGAGAGCGGAGATTTCATCGATTATTTTATTTCCATTGCTTTCCTTCTCGCTTTCTTTTGATCGATTCAGAATATTGTACGGATATTGGATTCGTGCGAGAAGTTTGCGTTATCTATTCATCGTTCGATTGTTAGTAAGTTTCTTCTATTGCTTTATTAGTTAATCGTTTGTATTTGATTATTATTGATTTCTTCGTTGGATTATGATTAATTTTGATATTTGTCAAGAGTAATCTTGTCTTCGTTTAATTATTTAGATTCATCCTAGGGTTTATAATTTCGATTCCATGTTCTTTGATTTAGGGTTTAATTCTTGCCTAGATAATTTATACGCTTTATCAATTTACGCCTAGTTAATTAGTTTTCTTTACGTTAATAATTCCTTGCCTAGGTCTATCAACCCTTTTGAGACTAGGTGTTTAGGATTTTAATTGTTTTGGGTGTGACTTAGTAGCAGCATTAAGTTTTCCTGAGAGGCGACTAGGGTTAGCTTTCCTATTACAACACCTCATTCGATTGTGAGTCAATTAAGAGTATACTTTTAGTTGAAACAAATTTTAGGCGCCGTTCTTGAAGGACTTTAAGCGTTTATTAATGTTGCATGTTTTCGTTTTATTCTTCTCCTTGCCTTTCTTATTTTGTACATGATTCGTTTGATCTCGTTGTTGAGTGTTGTGTCGATGGGGCGCAAAGCTAAATCAGATTAGCATCCCGTTGAAGTACTTGCAAGTTGAGCAAACCGCGGCTAGTGTGGCGAGACTTTGATACTCAGTTGTGATAGTTTATGTGAGACGATTCTCTCACGGTTGAAAGATTTACTACCGTCGACAATTTTTGTTTGAAGAGTTCCTTCAAGGGCCATGGGTGATCGAATGAACAACAATCATGGCCAGGAGCTGTCCCTACTTGATGGGGGATTATTTTAGCCCTAAGATGGGGAGACTACAAATCGATCGTCTATGCCCAGCGGCGTGGGTATGAGTTGAAGCGAATCAGCTTCACCTCGTTCCCTACTTTCATGGCATGACAAATGAAGGCATACAGTTTTATCGAGAGAATATAATCAAGTGGTGCGGTCATTCCCTCGATGGGCTGAGCGAAGAGCAGTTGAAGATCTTATTTCCTCTTATTCTTTGAAGGATAAAGCCAAGTCTTGGCTTATGAGGTTTTCCATGAGCTACCGACAATTGGAATTCGTGGTGGAGCAGTTCATGTTGAGGTTCTATCCTAGAGAAGGCGAAGGATCTTGATCAAAATTATGACATTGAGCAAGATCTAGATGGTAGTTCCATGAGGCGAGAGAAGATTGAAGGAGCTTAAAGCGATGCCCATCAACTTCTTCCGTTGGTTTTGTTATGCGATTCTTCTACGATGGGATCACGAAATCCGATCGGGGAAAAGGCCGGCACGCGAGGGCAACATAGCTCATATCACGGTAGGGGCTCTTGGCGAAATCTTTGGCGTCATGGCGAGCAATTCCCTCGAGGCATAGTGCGGTCGATCTTCATCGACTCATTGGACTGGATCGGTTGGCGAGGCCGAATGGCACACTCTGAGAGAAATGAGCGAGATGAAGTTGAAAGGCGTGAGCTCCGCCCGCACCAGGAGTTATTCTACTCCTTCTCGGGGTTGCGCTCACAGAATTCTCTATGCATCCTTGTGGAATTTGCATGGAAATGGGACATCTGCGGATATTGCCCTAATATGGGGCCTTGGTCTATGAAGGCGGATAGAGACTTATGCTATGCAAGGTTTTCGAGCCTCGACAACATTATGAGCGGAGGCCTATAAACAAAACCGGCGATCGACTCGGTGGAAGAACGAGCCAAGGTGGGGTTGGGTTCAAACTCATAAACTCGGCCCTCAGCAGTGACCACCCATGATACGAGCTGGTAGTATCCGAGCGGCAAGCTTATGGTCGGCGATTCGTATCCGCGGCTGACCATATCGGCGACCGTCTTACCTGATATCACAGCGGCGGCACTCGCGCGTGATACCACCTGACCTCACTTGCACAGCAGTTTCCACGCGGTCCCCAATCTCAGCAATTCTGGCGAGGATCCTCTCGGTGCCTACATAGCTAAGAACAATCGGAGGAATGAAATGCGGGAGGCGATGAGGGTCTTGAGAAACTATGGGTCGATTGCTGCCTCTAATGAGATGAGGCGTGATGAAAAGAACAAGTTGCGGCGAGCTCATCAAGCTCATGCCGTGGTGCTCAGAAGTGGAAAGGTTATCGACAACATGGTGACTATGCGGGTCTGTGCACTTCTCCGGCGCCTTGTCGTTGTTGAGGAACCTCGTATTGAAGAAGAGTTCACGAGAAGAAAGATGAGTGAGTTGCACAAGCCGCCGATCCTATGTTCTGGGACAAACTTGAACTTTGTTCAAGCCGGGTCCCTTATCCCCATCGGTTGGCGAATGCCAGCGGACCAGCGATTCGGATTTCTACATTCTTTGTCTAGTACCGTCAACTGCCTTTCTTTGGGCGTCGTCCGGTACATCCCGCCTATGTGAAATTCTTTAAGAGCTCGCCTCGAAGAAGAGGCGGGGAGACATTGCCATGTGGTCGTCTCAGGGATGGTAATTGATATCATGACTTCCCTTCCCCCAAGCTTAGCGATCGGGTAGCTTTATCGTTAAGATTGCTATAGGGAATGGGAAAGGGCCTTAGGTATGCTTGATTTGAGGCGGAATTAATTTAATGCCTTATTCTATCTTTCGAGTTGGGTCTTAAGAATTGAAACCAGAGCATGACCGTGATTAGTGATAGATCATGAGATACCCCGAGGGGTAGTGGAAAATGTTATGGTTAATGTGGAATGCGATAATTTTGATGGATTTTGTGGTCTTGGAAGTTGGGGATGTCGGGAGGATGGTGGGTCTCACTTCTCCTCGGTGAGCCGTTTATGGCCACCACTAATACCTGATAGATGTTAGAGTGGTCTTATTAAGATGGCTGTTTTAGGGACCACTTCATTTTACGTGAGAAATAGTCTTAATGCCCCTACTGCTCATTATATTGATGATTGTGCTTTTGTCGATGCTATTGAGCCCTTGGCGAGAATGTATTTTTTGCAGACACACAATTGAAGAGTCTTCATGGGATCGGTAAGCTGAAGTATGCTGTGTGAACTTCAAACCGATCTGTTGAACAGGAGCTTAGCGCATTTGAAGTATGTGTTCTTAGAGGAAGGAAAGCGAAGCCGGTGATCATCTCCTCGACTTTGGCCGGTATGAGGAAGATCGTTGATTGGAGTTTGAAGAGGAACAAGCTTGCCTTGGTGGAGTTTGGCGATATCCGTGGCATTAACCCACATGTATGCATCGCATCACCTTGGAAGAAGGAGCTGTCGGCGAGGCGGACAAGGAGGTTGAACCACAGTGATATCGAGTAGTGAAGAGGAGATCTACAAACTCCTTGGCGAAGGCCTCAGTCTTTCTGTCGCCGATAGTGAATGGGTGAGCCGTGCATGTAGTGCGAAGAGGGGCATTCTTTTGCAAAATAGCGAGGGAGTTGGTGCGGTCAGAGCCACTGCAGGGATGGCGCATGTGCATTGACTCTGGGAGTGAATGCGCCACCAAAAGGATCATTTCCTCACCCCATTGATCAAATGCTTGATAGGTTAGCGGGACACGATTTTTATTGTTTTCTTGCATGTCGGATATTGTCGAGTTACCATAGCTCAGGAAGATCAAGGCGGTTCCGAGCCGCATGGGACATTTGCTTACGCCGTATGCGTTTGGTCTTTGCAATGCACTGGAACCCCGGTGCATGATGTCCATCTTCTCGAAATGATCGGCGACTGGAGGTATTTATGGATGACTTTTACGTGTTTGGCTCGTCATTGATATTGTTTAGCTAAGATTGATCATGTGCTTAATAGATGTGTGAAGTCGATTTGACTTTAAGTTGGGAGAAGAGTCATTTCATGGTTAAAAGTGGTATAGTACTCGGGCACTTGGTTTCACATGATGGGATTGAGGTGGATAGGGCCAAAATCGATGTTATAGGAAGTTGCCCCCACTGTTGACGTTAAGGGGATTAGGGTTTCTTAGGGCATCTTGGCTTCTAGTAGGTTTATTAAGGATTTTTAAATCTCCAACCACTTATATCGTTTGCTTGCCCAAGGCGTGCCATTTGTGTTTAATAATGATTGTATGCATGCTTTCTCGTGTTGAAAGAAGTTGACTAGTGCCCGTGGTTGTAGCCCACTGGAATGAACACTTTGAGATTATGTGTGATGCTAGTAATCATCTTTGTAGGGGCTGTTTAGAGACAGCGTGTTGATAAGATGCTCAAGTGTAATTTACTATACTAGTTCTACCTTGAATCATGCGGTGAATTGAATTACGACAAGCAAAGAAATGTTAGGCGTGGTTTTGCTTTAGAAAATTTGGTTCATATATCATAGGTTCTAAAGTGATTGTTCATAGTGACCATCTTTGCTGGTCTTGTTAACTAAACCTCAAGCGAAGCTAGGTTGATCCGTTGGGTTCTTACCAAATTCGATTTGGAGATTAAGGATAGGAAAGGTAGTGAGAATTGTGTGGTGATCATTTGTCGTCTTAAATCACAGTGTTAAACTTTTGCATGAGGCTATTGCTAATGATTTTCCTTATGAAAATGCTTTTCGGTCTCATCTTCCCAGTGGTTCGTGACATTGTGAATTATCTTGCTTGTGGGGAGATGAGACACAGTCTAACCTTCGAGAAAGGCGTTTTCTAACCTTGCTGACGATATTTACGGGATGAGCCATATCTGTTCAAATTCGGGAAGGATGATGTGATCCGTCGATGTGTGCAGGAAGAGCAATTTCAAGTATTGGAAAGATGCCACAATGGTGATTATGGAGGGCATTCGGGGACAAAAGGCTAGTTCAAGGTCACTCAATCGAGTTCTCGGCGTCATTGTTCAAAGGCGTGGCGTTCTACCGTGCTTGTGATCGATGCCGTGCAGGATCTATAGGTGTTCGAATGAGATGCCCCACAATATTCTTGTGGTAGAAATTTTCGATGTGTGGGGAATCGATTTCATGGGACCCTTCCTAAATCCTTGGTTTTGAATATATTACGCTTCCGTTGACTACGTGTCCAGTGGGTCGAGGCTATCCCACTAGGACATCGATTCTTACATCGTTTTGAAGTTTGTCGAGGAGAATATCTTGTGATTTGGTTTCCCAAAGCAATCATTAGTGATGGAGAAAGCATTTTTGCAACAAGTTGTTAGAAGTTGATGAAGAAGAGTGGAATTAACCACAAGGTGTACCACTCCACACTGACATCGGGACAAGCCGAGACTAGTAATCGGCAAATCGAGGGATCTTAGAAAATGGTACAACCTTCTCGGAAGGATTGGTCCCAAACTACCGATGCACTATGGGCGGCCGCTCAAAGCATTCTTGGAATGAGTCCTTATCGTATGGTGTTTGGGAAGGCGTGTCATCTTGGTGAGATCGAGCACAGGCCTGGGCGATAAAACCATTTCTTTGGAGATGCAAGATCTTCAAGCGCGGATGTTACAACTCTCGGAGCTTGAAGAATTACGTAATGAGGCGTATGATGAATGCTCGAATTTACAAAGAAAAAGTGAAGGCCATCCACGACAAACATATAGTGCACAGGATTTGAAGCCGGTATGAAGGTTTTATTGTTTAATTCCAGTGACTTTTCCGAAAATTGAAGTCTCGTTGGAGTGGCCCGTTCATTGTCGAGGAGCGGCCGTGCGGCTCGGTGGTGCTTTCGATAAAGAAGGATCGAGACGAATGGTTAGTCGATGGTCAGCGTGTAAAGCTCTATGTAGAAGGGTCCGACTTCGCTACGGTGGAATCTATTTCCGTCGATCACTTGATCATGAGTTTGTCGAGCTAATGACGATGTGGCGCTTCGTGGGAAGCGACCCGTTTCCTTCGTTGTGTTAATGCTTTCCTTTGTTTTTTTTGTTCTTTTGTTTGCGTGTTTATTTAGTTTTTGGTTTATGTAGTGCGAGGAATGGATGTTATAGTGAAAGCGGCAAAATTCCGTCGAGGAGTACCCAGGCGCGGACCTGGAAAGCGGCCAGAGTGCGCATTATCAAGAAGAACTGGCAGTGGCACCAGCGCGGGCCAGCGGCCGAGGCGCGGGTGGATAAATTGAAGGGCAAGTGGCACCCGGCGGGCGGCCAGGCGGCCGGGCGCGGGGTGGATAAATTGGGGCGGCGTGATACGGCGCGGGCCGGCAAGCGCGGGGCAGGTGTTTATCACTGCGAGCGATGGTGACCAGCCGGGGCCTTGATGAAACGGCGGTCCTTCCTATTAAAAAAAAATAATATATATATATATATATAAATGAATTAGGGTTTCTCATGCGCTGCTACTCTTTCCTCCGATGCGATTCTCCTCCTCCGTCAAGCGCTCGTCCTTCTCCCTCTCCCGTCGCTACCATCTCCAGCCTCCACCTCGTCGGCGTTTCCTCACCTGGCCTTGGGCGCCTCGCTCAAACCCAATCGTCCGGCGTTTACGGCCGGCACATCAATCGTATTGTTTCATTCTCATCGGCCTTTCCTCGAGCTCGTCAGAAAATTATTTCGGCGCAGCCTCGTTCCTCGGGTCGGCTTTCAGTCGGCGCCTCGCATCCACCAGTCAACGCCTTCCGTCCGGCGCTTTCCTCGAGCGCGCCGCAACTTCACCGTCCGTGCGCAGTCTCGCCCAGCGCTCTCCTTCCGTCCGTGCGCTTCCGCCGACGCGCCTTTTTCACCTTCACCACTCGCCTCCGTCCGGAGGCGCTTGTCGTCCGGACTCGGCTCTTCGGCACACTTGTCACGGTGCCCTCTTGCGCACAATTGATATGGTTCGCACTAAAAATGCACGGATCACCTCCGCCATCCTCAAGCCGATGATGTTCGATGGAGGAACAACGGGAGGATATTAGCGTTATGTACTCTGCCCTAATTTATAATGCGGTGGAAGGTACACACTATCGTCGTTTGCATTTAAATCACCCTCGCGTCGATTGTTGTGATTGATGCAAAGTCTAGGTCTTGAGGATAGGGTAAAGTATTTGAAAAATTTGGGTTTGCTACAATATGCATTGATGGACTTACGGTTATAACCCATTGTTGCTTGAATTCTATTGCGATGTGTCTTGATGATGAATCGATTCTTTGTCTTGTAAATCTGTTGAGGCGAGTATGTTACTCGTTAATGAAGGGGTTTTGGTTTTCGACTTACGGTGCCGCGTGGTGTGCGAATTCTTTCAATGTTAGAGGCACGGAAAGAGCTATCGAGTTTAATAGCGGTCATACATCGGAATGCCGAGTGGGTTTATCGAGGATGAAGCTTTGGCATGGTCCATAAGTTCATAGCTTTCAATGTTTTGGAAATGAGCAGGCAAATAAGGTGAATCTTCTGAAGTCTTCCGCTAACATGTCTTTGTAAAGAGGCGAATTTCGCCTATATACTTTATTTGGGACCACTTGGCGATCGGTGCCGAAATGTGAAGCGACCACATGCGAATCCCTCTGATGCAGCGGTGAGCTTAAGGATCATAAATAACGATGGACGACCAGTTCGGGCGAGATCATATCGACCTAAGATGATTGATCTTAGTGAGCTGCAGCTTCCTTTGCCTAGCGAGACTACTCACGGTACCTCGGCCGGAGGAATTGCGTGAAGCGATATATGTTGTACGATGCGCGGCCCAAGGCGGACCCAGCGGCGGTGCGGGACCATCACATGCCTCGGGTGATATGATCATCTATGATACCGTACCATCGAGATGAAGACCGTGACCGGCGGGCGGATGCGGGAGGATCTGAGCCCCTTGGCGACAGATCCTAATCGGCGGTTCCCTTCCGACAATACGCAGACCGCGGTATAGTTCTTTTCGTGAGGAGTTTGGTCGGTTTAGGAATGAATTAGCGGCCCGGGCGAGTTCCGTCGAACATAAGTTCTCGGTTTGATCGGCAAAATCAACGTCTTGTGAGCAAGAATCAATTATAGCGCGAGCAAAACCGGTATTGGGCACATATAACCAGATGATTGGCGAATCGGCGCGCGGCGCCGAAAGCCAGTGGAGCGCTGGACTACCTTCATGGCTTCACCTGCTAGCCGACCAATAGTGATTCTTCATATTGGAGTGTTTGTGTTTTCCTTTTGTTTGTATTTTGTTCGTTTCCTTTTCTTCGTTGTTTTGCTTCTCTCTGTTTTACTTTTTTGTAGGCCTTGTCTTTTGTTGCTTTCCCGCGTTCGTTCGTTAGAAGTCTCTCCCTTTCTCTAATATTTTATCTGAATGAGGTCCTTCTTTTTTTTAAGTGTGGGGGTTTTTGTCGGTTTTGCATCTTTGTTGTGTTTTGTCGTTTCTTAACTTTTGTTGGATTAGAGGCGATTTTATCTTCTTGAAATCAATGGTGTATGAAGAATTATGCCTTAAGTTGAATTAATTGCGTTTTGATCGAATTTCTTTGCATCTTGGTATATGGTTTTAGTTTAATGAAACTTAGATGTCAATTTGAGCTGGGACATAATTAGAAAACGTGTTTAGACAAGGTGTGTGATCGGATGTCATTTGCTTGTAAATGGAACCCGTCTCTTGTATGATCTTCGAAAAAAGTGGACAATAAAAAAAAAAAAAAAAAAAGAAAATATAGTTCTTGTGAAATTAGTGGGCTTAAAATTGAATAAGGGCTTACCCTCTTGCTTGTGTTGTCTCTCGAATGGAGACTCTTTGCTATGGGTATAGATATCTACGTTAGGATACTCGAGTGTCTGACTTGAAGGTTCCACCTAACGATTATTGTCTATAATCGGTTTTAAGTTCCACGTGTTCTTATTTGTTGTTGTCATTTGAGATATCTTACATGAAGGAACCATATAAGTTGTATATTGATTTACGAAATCATGTTGAGTCAAAACACGGTTATTCTATGATAAGTCACATGTTTGGATTGATAAATGAGGATCGTTGTATTGAGAACTATATTATTGAGATGCATTGAAGGGATGTGAATATGTGATTGATTCTATTTGAAGTATTGATTCTATGTGTACCATTCCTTTCAAGAAACTAAGATTTGCTCGAGGACAAGCAAAGAGTTAAGTGTAGGGTGTTGTTTAGCATGTTTTGTTTTGTTTTCTTTGTTTTGTTGTCGTCGTTTGATTCCATTCGGTTATATTTGAATATCTTTTATTGGAATCATATTCGTTTGTGTTTTGTGTAGGGTAGGATTGCGTTGAGCTTTTGTTGCGAGCGCGCGCGGACTCGGTGCCGGCATTATGTCTTGTAGCGTCGCCGCTTGAGAAGGAAGGCGTGCGTCCGTGACTCGTTGCGTCCACGCCTCGAGACATTCGCGTCCGGCGCTCGGCTCCGTCCGTATGGGTTGCGTCGCAAGATTGGCCGAGTCCTGCGTCCGGCGCCGTCGCGTCCGGCGTACTATTAAATTTTTCATCGAGCTCGGCAGTCCGGCGCCTCATTGCGTCCGGTGGCTAACGATCAGAGGCTTGCGTCGGTGCTTGGCATGAGTCGGGGGAGGTCGCTTGTTCTGACGCCGCGTCGGTATTGGGATCGCGTCCGGCGCAGCGTTAATTTTGAGCCGATATATATCGTTTTCACTGAAAACCACCTTTCATTATTTTCTTTTGCCGTCTTTTGTGTTTTGGGAGAAGCGGAGAGATTTCATCGTTATTTTATTTCCATTGCTTTCCTTCTCCTTTCTTTTGATCGATTCAAGAATATAAATGCGGATATTGGATTAGTGCGAAGTTTGCATTATCTATTCCATCGTTCGATTGTTCGTAAGTTTCTTCTATTGCTTTATTAGTTAATCGTTTATTTGATTATTATTGATTTCTTCGTTGGATTATGATTAATTTTGATATTTGTCCAAGTAATCTTGTCTTCGTTTAATTATTTAGATTCATCCTAGGGTTTATAATTTCAATTCCATGTTCTTTGATTTAGGGTTTAATTCTTGCCTAGATAATTTATACCTTTATCAATTTACGCCTAGTTAATTAGTTTTCTTTCGTTAATAATTCCTTGCTAGGTAATCTATCAACCCTTTTGAGACTAGAGTGTTTAGGATTTTAATTGTTTTTGTGTGGCAACAGTAGCATACGTTAAGTTTTCCTTGAGGGCGACTAGGGTTAGCTTTCACTATTACAACACCTCGTTCGATTGTGAGTCGATTAAGAGTATACTTTTAGTTGAAACAATATCCGCCCCATCCTAGAACCGATGTCTCCACGCGTTGTCCACCATGTATTGGAAACTTTGAGTCGATCCATCATAGAAGAATTGATACAAAATTTAAATGCAGCAAGGCATGATGAGGACACTTTTGCAACAAGTCCACTGAGCTGTTCCCAAGCTTCATGGAATGGCTCAATTTGTCGATTGAAAGTCGTGATCGAGACCTCAACTCTTGACTCTTCTTGTTCGGGTAGTACCGTCATGAACTTGTCTACCACGCGTTCGATTCTGAGAGAGTTGGCGAGAGAGGAAACCAAGACTTTGCTCATCTTTCGAGGTGTCTGAAACACCTCGTCTTGGTGATCTTCATTTAGTCCTCCCGTGAGAAGGACTGCAAAACCAGCAAAACTCTCTTATAAAGCCAAAGCATCCTCACTAGCCCATGGAAAATAGGCATGAGTGAGAAATGGTTGGTTCAACTCTTAATCTCGGGCTGCGGTCCGAGAACAATTGGGGCGTGGCGGCCCCGATCACCATTATAAAAATCACCGAGCACGTGCATTCTCCCCGTCTCTCTCAGCGGAGTATCTTCAACAAGCTGGTTGATCATGATAAGCGCTCACTGTTCACCTCTCGAAGTGGTACCAAACTCCTCGATTGGAGCGACCTTTAGTTCTTGAATGTGGTCAGCGGGGTATGGCGGTCTATTTAATGCGGCGACCTAACAAAACACTCAAACAAGAAAGATCACCATGCTGGAGACTAACAAAATAAAAACAAAAAACACGGAAAACAAATCAACACAAACAATACGCTAAAGTTCTCCCGCAGCGCAAAATTTGTTCGACCAAAGTATACTTTCATTGACTTGAATAAATGCGAGTGTTATAGTAGGAAAGCTAACCTGTAGTCTCTCAAGGAAAACTTAAGGGCACAGTGTTCATGTTGCTCAGAAAGCGATTAAATCTAAACACTCTAATACTGATATGGGTTTTGAAACATACGA
This sequence comes from Salvia rosmarinus, assembly GCA_036937905.1. Classification (NCBI taxonomy): domain Eukaryota; kingdom Viridiplantae; phylum Streptophyta; class Magnoliopsida; order Lamiales; family Lamiaceae; genus Salvia; species Salvia rosmarinus. Next base: position 31,583,804 of record CM072820.1, on the reverse strand, counting down.
GGAAACAAACACGAGAATTAAGCGGCAAACCTAAGCGGGGTTGTCGATCCGAGCTAAACTACTGACAGATAGATCTAAACTAGGGTTGTCAACCACAGATGATTAACTACTAAACACGAAGCGGTTAAACAAATCGAAAGCAGTTCTCGGATCTCCAAACAAGAAGCGATGAAATTGACAAAGCGATTAATCATGAAATCGAGTTCGACTCCACTTGCATAAAATTGAATAATTAAAGGCGGAAGCGAGAACTAATCGAAGAACCCAACAAGAACGAGGAATTAAGAGCGGGATAAATCAATACGTAAGCAAGCGATCAGAACAATGGAACAAATAATCGAAATTACTTTCAATCGATCCGAAAATAACACCGATATTGCTAGAATCCGTAAATCAATAGCGGCGTTGCTAGAATTCATAAAGAAATAAAGTACCAGCGTGAATCGATGTACGGAATTGTAACAAATTGAAGAACGACTCAGGTGCGATGGAGAATGAAATCGAGAAAAATCGTAAAATTGAACTCTGCAAAAACCTAAGCGTATATATATAAAAGCGATGGCGCGGTGAAGCAGCGCCCGCTTCGGGCGGCGTGCGGGAGGCGGCGGGCGCGGCGGCGGCGGGTGGCGCTTGCGGAAGGTGAGCGCGTTCCTCGAGCGAGAGGAGAGTGAGAACGCTCGGGTGACACGGCACGGCGTCGAGGATGGCGGGCGGCGGCGGGCGCGCAGGCGCGGGCGGAGAGGCGAGCGAGCGTTCACTCAGGCCAGGTGAAACAGCGCTCGGGTGGCGGCGTTGAAACGCAGGCGTCGCGCGACGGGCGCGGGCGGGCGGGGGCGTCGCGCGTGTGTGCGCGGATGTTCGGCCATGCGACGAGGGCCGTCGCGACTTCAACAATTTCGTTCCTCTGGTCGAACTCCAAGATTAGGATCCGCTTTCGCCTATGAACTCCTATCGCGATGCTCTTCATTATACTTGATCCTTGGTAGATTCATTTCATCCTATTTAATGCCGATTTTCTGTAAAACATTGAAACGAACCAAGTAAGTCGAAGCGATAAATAATAAGCGAACTAACGGCATAAATGGGATGAACTAATGAAAACATACAATACAAGAATAAGCACAAATGACACCAAACAGCGACCTCGGTATATCTTGGTCCTCTCGGAAGAGGCCTCGGACACAATCTTGAGCCGTGTTTGATGGCTCGAGATCGAACCTCGGTCTCTTCCTTCTTTGAAGCACGAAGTTCACTGCGGAGTTAAAGAAAGGCCGAGTTAGAACATAAAACAAAAATCAATCAAAGAGTCGAAGTGAAAGAAGGAGGCCTCGCCTTCACGGTTCTCTGATGGCGGATCATAAGGCTCGACCGCTGACGAACTCGGCCTCGGAAAAACTTCGTTGACATGGCGGCCACTCCAATGATTCTTGAGGTCAAAGCTGTCATCGATGGCCTCGTCCACCAACTTCTGTATTCGAGACAAGCGGAAGGACTCGTCGAGCAACAAAGAAGAACTTTACGCGATTCGGGATTTTGACTTCATAATCACCTTAAAGCTACGACGGTGATAAATAATACCACCGAGCTAGATTTAAGCGGAAAAACCTAAAGACCAGCCCAGGGTGAGAGAAAAATTATGGCGATGGGCATAGACACAAGACCGTCAGCGCCAAAAACTATGGCATTATTTGAGCAGAGGTATGCGAATTTTTGCGTTCGGCATACAAAAAGGTGGAGGAATCGAAGACCACACAAGGTCCTCGTATACCATGACAAAACCCTGCGGAGGGCACAAACCTATCCTCCATGGGGCGGCCGACTCTACGAATTTGGGATATGAAATCTCAAACAAAGCTCTTTAATTGAGGAGGAATCTGACACGAAGGAAATGAAACCACACCAAAATCCATAAGGCGGGTAAGCAACACTGAGAAGGAATAGAAGAATCAGCGGTAAAACATCTAAAACCATGGCGAACAGGTGGCGACAACGACACATCACGGCCTTCCGGAGTGAGCCTCCTCTCGAGAGAAGAAGAAGCCGTAGAAGATAACACTTGTTTTAGAAGGACTATCGAGGATAATGGCAGGTGCTCGGCGAGAACGAGCGGAGGAAAAATCTTGAAACTCGAGCGTTTTCGGAAAGAAAGTATTTTCTCAAGTTTGAAAGTTGACGACGGATAAAGTGAAATGAGAAATGATGTATTGGGAAGTTATTTGCCAGTGCAACTTTATCGGGACCCCAGCCGTATACATTAAATGGATGTGGCGTGTTCCGTGTTCGACCTCGGCCGCGGCATCCGTGTTCGACCTCGACGCGGCGTTACATATTGACTGGTAGGCAACGTGGTCTTCGACTTGACCAATTTATGATCGGGCGAAATTGACTTGGCGGGGTGCGCGTACGCCGCCGCGGACCACGAGTTTGGTGACGATGTCGAGACCCCGTCTCCGTCGTCGCGACCTCAAGCCTCGTCTTTTGGGGATGTGATGGGATCGGCACAACTACTGGCGGCGTCGGGCGATATAAAGGGCCGACGTTAGCTTCGGCTTGTGAGTTCGCCAGAAGACTCGCCGACCATACAACTCAATCATGAAGTAGAGGCGTAGAAGATTCGGATGCATCTAAAGAATCTATGAGAGAAGACTTTGTATTAGATCGGCTCGATATGATGGTATATAAATGAGATCTAGATTAGATGAGAGAGATAATATATTTTTTGTGTCTTCCTTCATCTCATCTGATATCTGTCTCTCAGTGGGCGTAGATCTTTGATAGATCGTCTACGTTATCTCTTTTGTTCTTTCGTTTATTCTCTGAAAATAAGATCGATCGCATATCGAAGGAGGTAATATCTTGAGAGACGACGAGAATATTTGTGATTGATATATAGAGATAAAAGCAGAAATGACGCCGAAATGTTCTAGAAATTCAAAGTATACAACACCGGCCCCAAGTTTCGTGTATATGTAATCTTCGTGTTCAAACCGTGTACGTCGTTTTCTAAGGCTTAGTGGAACCTTCATTGACAAGAAAAAGAGTCATGAATCATCAATGCGTCGAAAATATTAATAAAGTATCAGATGTCCATACAATCTTGCTTTCAAAATAAAATTGCTCTCTTCATCCAGTAAATATATTTATCAAAAATTTCATTTGATCAATTCATAAAAATATTTATTTTTATTTTTGAAAATATTAATTGTATAATTTTGTTTTAAATTATCAATTTATTTATAAAAACTCATCTATGATCTATTTTTTAATCTCACTATTTATTAATCTATTCATTTATCATCTTCACTAACTTTATATTCATTACATTAATTTATTAAAATTCAAATCACAAAATTAAAGAACAAATATAGTAGATAGAGTAAGTATTACTAAATCTGGATAGGGCATGACAAAGATGGCGATATACAATTTATTTAATTCTTGTCGAGTTTTAAATTTATATTTAAGGTAAAATATCTAATCATTGCCATTTTTGGTAACGTGGGAGGTCTCCATCCGTTTGGTTATGTATAACATATTGCAAATTACGTGAAGAAATTAATGACATTAAAAAATTCTGGTATGACAAACTTGACTAATAAAATGAGGTTGGAAGAATTAAAATTTAAAATTTTAGTCACAAACACACATACTGCATCAATAGACCATCTTCAAAAATTATTAAAATTTACTAAACCTTATAATCGTAATCGTACAACTACAATACAATACAAAAGATAAGCAGTGCTAATGTAATAAGTAAACGTAAAACACCAACAATAAAGTAACCAAAAAGACACATGATATGGTTATTTCATGATAAAACATTTATATCTAGAGTACGGTTTAAGTTCAGAAGACTTACATAATAACGATCGTGTTTACTCAGCTAAGTAACTTCTAAATCTCTATCCATGATTAATGCTAGATATAAAGGGATGACAACGATTAGATTTGGATCGAATCTTGCTGGTTTAGATCTAAATCCATTTTTACTTGGATTCAAATCGGTCTAGATCCATTAAGTTCAAAATAATTGAATCAAATCTCGATCAATATGATCGGTGGGTCTAGGATCGACGCGAATCATATGTTTTCTCTTTTCTTTTCGATCAGTCGATTTTTAAAAGGAGGAGTGTTTGTTTTGCTAGCAAAGACTATTCATGATCGTTATAGAGAGTGTGGACGATGGGGGAGGCGTTTGGATCACTGCGATTTTAGAGAGACGAGCAATTGATTGCTTCTCTCCCTTCATCAGCGGGGTGCGAAAAGGTATGCAAGATTCGATCATTCTATACCTTACATCGTATTAACGTGAAGTCGTCAAAATCATTTGGAATGAAATAATCGTTGTTTCATTTATTAGTTCGAAAAATTTTAATTTCCATGCGTTTTCGACCCGATCTAACGATGGTATCGAGCCGGGTTCACGTTAACATGATGTTAATCGTTGTGTGTTGGTATGTATAAATCGTTGATTGTGTTATAATTTATTTTGTTATTAAAGCATAGTTAAAATAAAATTTTAGCATGAATTTCTATGAAAAATTCACTTTGGCATTTTGTCGAACACATGGTGAGCATCGTTTTAAATAGCCGTATTATGTGCGAGACAGCCATGGTCGGCGTGTGTGGCGGGGTTTCCATGGGTGTTAAGGAATGTGTAATGTGTTCTATTTGCTTCGCGCGTATGCGTGGGTAGAGTTGCTCCGCCCAAGTCATCCTCTCGACCCGTTTTTGAGCAGGATCTAGATTTTCGAATGTCGTCATATAAGTCATAATTTTTAGATTTAAATTTGATTTTGACATTTTTGAATTAATTGTTAATTCTAAAGATGTGATAAAATTGTTTTATACAAAATTAAATTCTATGCATTGAATAACGAAATAAAGTGTTAAATCGACTTGGTAAATTTATTATGCTTTATTTCATGTGATGGATGTTAGCATGATTTATTTAGGGATGATCATGAGCGAGACCAATGTGATGGTGCATTATTTTATTTATTTAATTTAATGCTTTGGGTTTTAAAATGGGAATGTGAGCCTCTTATTCCTTGATGTAATCGTTTTATTTTATGCTATGAGTGTAGAATAGAAAGTGAGGTTTTCTTTTATTGTAATTTGGAGGGCGTCGTTGCAAGAAATAAGAGAGCTCAAGACCCGTATATGTATGGGATTACATATGATGTAATAGATAGGTCTCCGTTTTAAAATCCCTTAGATTGACCTTGACCGTTTTGGCTCAAAGCGGGTCACATAAAGAATAACCTGATCATCCCGTTGCTTTATGTATAGGATGCATGCTAAATTTATTTAATGCTTATTTACGAATCATGAGATGATATTTGCATTAATTAAACTCACCTAGTTAATAGGTTTCGATGAGGTCTTGAAAAATAAATCCTAAGTTTTGAAACTTTATAAAGAATTTTGAAATTCGATTTCAAGTTAAATTGGACAAATTGAATAGGATTCATCGTTCGAACCTACCATCAAATAATCATGAGATGCTACCACTATATTACTTGCCATGAGTCATGGAATAATTTGGTGATGAAAAGGCATGTATTATTACTAAGTATAAAGATGCTCATGAAATAGATTTACCAATATGTTGTCCATGAGTCGTGGGACATATTATCTATTTACATGGATGTTTGATAGAACAACTTGACACTTAGTCTATATGGGCTCATAAAATTGGGGTATATAGAAAAGGTGAGGTAAAACAAAATTGAGGTTATATAGAGATATAATCGTCGAAAAATTGACCATAGATAAAATATTTCATATCTTCATAATATTGAATTATGAAATATTTTTGTTGGACCTCAATTCTACTAGAAATTTGATTTCCAATTCTATTTGGGGTTATGGAATTTGAATAAAATAGTGGACGATTAATTATTAAAGACCTTATATTAATTGAATATATTTTCCATAGCCTAATTTTACGCATCTTATTTGTAGATTATGCGCAAAATGTCGAAAAATCCATTATCTTCAATTCTTGACCAAAACAAACTTCTTGGTACAAACTATGTTGATTGGGTTGAATTTAGAATTGTTCTAAATTCGAAAAGATGGCTTATGTCTTGGATGCCCCAATGCGAAAAACCTGCTGTGGCAGCAAATGATGTACTTACAGTACCAAAGTCATGTTGATGACGATTTGCGGTTCGTTGCTATATCTTGTATCGATGTCGAATGAACTTCAAAGACAAAATGAAGGTGTGGCTTGACATGAGATCCTTATCCGTTTACAAAGGTTATGCGGAGAAAGTATTAACAACAAGATATCGATATCTAAGGAGCTTTTCGATGTCGTATTGAGGGCTCTTGAGTCGAACTCATGGGCGAAGATGATAGCTCTTATGGAAAGGTTGGGATCTCTAGGGTCGAGATTGGCGGTGCAAAGCTGACCTCATGTTGCAATCTTTACCACCATCATTTGACACTTTTGTCGTCAACTTCACTATGCATAGCATGACTAATCTTCGAACTTGTCGATATCTGGTGACTGAGTCCACTATGAAAAAGGACAAGCTTTTTTCTTGTTGGTTCCTCCTATCGAGCTCAAAGGCTAAGACTAACAGTGGAAGGAAATAAAGATGAAGGTTCATCTAAACACAACAAGTTGAAGGCGAGGGTGGAGTAGGGAAGAAAAGAAGAATGCTCGATCGATGACACTTGCCATTTTGCAACAAGCGGGACATTGGAAGAGGTGCAAGGCATATCTTGCAACTGAAGAGTTCGGTATTTACTATGTTGAAGTTAACTTATACATTAGCGATGCTTCGTGGGTATTGGATACGGTTGTTCCTCACATCTTTGTAATGAATTACGGTGATGGTGGGAACTAAGAAGTTGAGCAAAGGAGAGCAGTTCTATGTGGGCGATGGAGCAAGAGTTCTTTTTATTGTGGAGCTGTTACCTAGCTCTTGATAGTGGTTTTAAACTTGTTTTGAACAATTGTTTTACGTACCTAGTTTGATTAAGAACATCATCTCTATTCGAGTTTTGGATAGAGAAAATTATAATTTTCAATAAAGGGTGGAATATGTTCCATCTTGAAGATCTTCTTTAATTTATTCTAGTGTATTGGTTAATGGTCTTTATACTATTATACCACAAAACCTATTTTCATATTACAAAGTAAAAGAAAATTAGATAATCATAGCTCCATAGAGCTTTGGCACTCAGACTAGGTCGTATTTACGAAAAGTGAATCATTGTCTCAATTACTTGGTCTTTCGAGCGACAAAAGTTAGCAACTTGTGAATCTTGTCTTAAAGGAAAGATGACCAAATCATCATTTGTGGGACAAGTGGGCGAGCTCAACATCTATTGTATTTGATCCATACGGATGTTTGCGGACCACTAAGTGTTAGTCTTCATGAACTACCATTTATTAACCTTCTTGATGATTACTCTAGGTATGGTTATGTGTACCTTTTAAGGCACAAATCGAAGTATTTGAAAAGTTCAAAATTCGAGACAAAGTGAAAACAAGCGGCTCGATTATTAAAGTTCTTGATCGATCGAGGTGAATACTTGAGTCTTGCATTTCTTGATTATCTAAAGAGAATGGGATTCTCTCGATTGGGCGCCTCGCCTCCTCAACTCAATGGAGTTTGAGGCCTGAGAATCGTACCTTGTTAGACATGGTGCGATCTATGATGGGCTTCACCATTACCTCTTTCGTTTTGGGGATATGCTTTAGAAAATGCACACATTTGTTAAATAGGTGCCATCTAAAGGCGTACCTAAAACACCATATAATTATGGTTTGGCAAAACACTTCTTACAAATATCTAAGGATATGGGGATGTCTGCTTATGTGAAGCGGTTAATGGGAATAAGTTGGATATGAGATCCATCTTATGTAATTTTGTGGGATATCGAAAAGAGTCATTGGATATTATTTCTATGATCCCAGAACAAAGGTGTTTGTTTAGGAATGCTACTTTTCTTGAGGAAGAGTTTACATCTATGATAAAGATTGTAGAACTTGGCGAAACTCGAGAACCACAAAGTGTCGATTGTGGTGAAAATACTCAATCAACAAAGGTGAAACTTCTTATGCACAAACCGTCAAAGTCCACGAATTTCTAAGCCGTGAAGGTGAACTTATTGATGGAAAACAATAAGGAAAAAGCTCCTATGGATAATGATCCGAGAACTTATTAGGGCAATTTATGACATTGGTGAAATAAGTGGCTGAAGCTATGCGATCGAAATGGATTCTATGTACTTTAACAAAGTATGGATCTTAGTGGATCTACCAATTGAAATTGTTCCTATTGGATGCGGTGGATTTTCAAGACTTGGAGTAGATGAAATGTGGCTACATATAAAGCACGCTGGTTGCGAAGGTTATACTCAAAGGAAGGAATTGACTATAAAACTTTCTCACGATTGCGATGCTTAAGTCCATTCGAACTCTCTTGCCATAGCTGCATATTATGACTATGAGATATGACAAATGGATGTAAAGCGCATTCCTAATGGAAACATTAAGGAGGATATTTATATGAGTGCACTGAAGGTTTTGTATCTAAGGGAATGAACAAAGGTTTGTAAACTCAAAGATCAATATATGGACTTAAACAAGCTTCAAGGTTGGAACATCCAATTCGATGAAACAATCAAAGCGTTTGGTTTTAAAGAATCCGGAAGAGCCATTTGTGTATAAGAAAGTTAGTGGAGCCTTGATGGTGTTTGTTGTGCTTTATGTTGATGACATCTAATCATTGGGAATGATGTTGGAATGATGCAATCAACAAGAGTTTGGTTGTCAAAACAATTCTCCATGAAGGACTTGGGAGATGCATCCTTCGTCCTTGGAATTAAAATCTATAGAGATAGATCGAGAGGATGATTGGATTATCTCGATCCATATACATTGACAAAGTGTTAAAAAGGTTTAGCATGGAAGAATCAGCGTGGGTTCTTGCCAATGAGTCGTGGTATTTCTCTCTAAATCTATGTCTCCTCAAACACACGAAGGAGAGAAAATGACTGGGTACCTTATGCTTCGCGATAGGAAGTATAATGTCGCCATGTTATGTCTCGACGATGTCGCACATGCTCAGTGTCACGGCGGATGTCGATCTAATCGGTGAAGAGCATTGGAAGGTCGTAAAATCAATTCTTAAGTACTTGAGAAGAACTAAGGATTTATTTTGATCTCGAAAATGGAGAACTAAAACTAGAGGTTTCATGACTACAGTTTTCGATGTGATAAAGATGACTCCAAATCTATGTGGATCTATATTCACTTTGAATGGTGGAGCAATTTGTTGGAAAAGTTCCAAGCAAGAAACAATTGTTGATTCAACCTTTGAGTGAATATATTCTGCGTCGATCTTTAAAATTTGTTGGATAAGGAATTTCATTCGAGAGTTGGGCGTAATTCCATCATTGTTGATCCGATGCCTATATCTTTGTGATAACAATGGAGCTATTGCATAAGCTAAAGAACAAGATCTCGTCAAAGATCGAACACATTATGAGAAGATATCACTTGATTAGAAATCATTGGTAGAAGTCGTGGTGGAGCGAGTTGCTTCGACGAAAATGTAGCAATCCGCTAACTAAACCCTTGTCACAAAAAGTATTGAGGACATCTTGATCGGATGGGTCTAAGATACACGGGTGATTGGTGCTAGGGCGAGTGGGAAATGAAATAGTTACACCGGCGCAATTAGATTGGTCGTTTTACTCTTTTATTTAAATTGTAAATTTAATCTTATTGGAGTATATTAATAAAGACATTTATTTATCTAAAGTATTTGTTATTTAATAAATTATGTACTTTAGATAAAGTCCTTGAACCATGAAAGTTATAAGATATGATCACATATGATGGTGATTATGAAATATATCTTTGAAGCTTTGATCTAAATTAGTTAAGTGAAATAACTATTCGAGATAGGACATTGAATTGTTGATGTAACTTCGCACTATAGATAAATGCTCATAAGATGAGAATGTGTTTCATCAATATTAAGCGTAGTTGGCGTAAGTGTATATATGTGGGTGCTTGTTAGAACAAGTACACTAAAGCTGACATAGAAATTCTTATATGGAATTTATCGAAATAAAATTACTAAATTATGATAGTACATGATTAGTCCTTGACTTGAGACACCATAGTAATCTTGTATGAGTTTTATTTCATTTTGATATATTCTCGATTGCAAGACAATCATCAAAGAGTTTAAATTGGATGTAATATGAATGAATATGGAGATTAATGTGTGGTTAACAAAGAATCTATTACTTGTTTGAGAGAGAATTTCTCTGATTTCATTATTCATAACTGAAGACCTTGGCGAGCATGATGAATATTGATTCATAAGGAGTTATTGAGGTTAATGAAAATGTAATTATTGGATTATTTATGAGTTTTCGATTTAATTCCATACTCGATATCCATTGGAAAATTAGATAATAGAAGAACAAATGCGTGTTCTTGATTCATAATCAAAATTGGTTTACTCGTTATTTCACCTAGTGCTAGGTGACCATGCTACTTGCTAGATGTTCCCATGGTTTATAGGTTCTTGAAATTAAAGAGTTAATTTCAAGTAAATTAATTTATTGGATGAATTAATTGAATAAATGTTATTTGTTTAAGTTGTAATTAGTTACAAGCCTATTACTAGTGCTAGTTGTGAACCTAAGAGGTCACACAAAAAATCTAGAACGTGTCATTGAATTGATTGATAGTTGAATCGATTAATTAATGGTGATTAATTAATGGAGACTTGTTCTAATTTAATATGTTAAATTAGATATTTAATTAAATGTATTTAGTTGAATATAATTGGATTAACAAGTCTAATTCTATATTAAATTAATTAGATTAATTTAAATAGATAAAAAATTAATTTGATTAATTTTGAATCTAGAAAAATCGATTTATATATATATATATATATATATAGATAGATAGATAGATAGATAGATAGATGATAGATAGATAGATAGATATACTATATCCGGGTAAGTAATCCGGATACAATCGGATAGAAGAAAAGAATTAAAGAGATTTACTTCACGTTGCTGAATAAAGGAAATTGATTAAGAAATCAATTCCTTATTTAATAAGATAAGCAACTATGGGAACAATTTTATTTTTTCGTTACTGCATAAAGGAAATCAATTAAGAATTGATTCCTTTTAAATTAGATAGGAATTATCATTATGTAAACGTCTTTCTTATTATTAAGAAACGACGGTTTCAATTCTTTAATATAAGACAAAGTTCACGACTGTTTCCATTCCTTTTTAATAAAGGGGCGTTCTCTTTTCTTTTTCGATCTGGAGTCTGATTTTTAAAAGGGAGGGTGTTTGTTTTGCTAGCAAAGACTATTCACTTGATAAGTTATAGAGTGTGGAGCGATGAGGAGGCGTTTGGATCACTGCGAGTTTAGAGACGAGCAGATTGATTGCCTCATCCTTCATCAGCGGAATGCGAAAAGGTATGCATGATTCGATCGTTCATCCTTACATCATGTTAACGATGAAGTCGTCAAAATCGTTTGGAATGAAATAATCGTTGTTTCATTTATTAGTTCGAAAAATTTTAATTTCATTGCGTTTTTCGACCGATCTAACAAAACATTGAAAGTATATTATAAAGATATATTTCAAAAGATAACGTTGAATATATCTTGAGGAACTTCAAGATTTTCTTTTATTTTAAACACTTGATAGACAAAAATTTCCTTATATAATTCATGCTGAAACTTGTGACGTAAAAGTAAATTTGTATGTGAGAAAGTACAACTAACTGAACATCGATATCAGTTTTAAAGTGTGGTTTCATCTTGTGTGATTTGCGGTTATTGCGTGAAAGTGGGGTTTACAATCGTATTAAGGTAGCGGTGGGTTCTAATATAAAAAAAATAGCGAAATTTGTGTATTTCTTATAAACTCATAATAATAATTAGTTTTTGAATTATAATATATTATCCATCTATACAAAGAAAATACTCTATTATACTCCCTTCATCCTATTATTATTTGTTCGTTTTTAGTTGTTTCATTATTGTTGGTCGTTCAAAAAAAATAATTTTATATTAAAAATATCTCGAATTTCATATTATCATTATTTTATATAAAAATATAATATTCTTTAATCAATATATAAAAGAAAGCAGCCAATAATATCATGATGGCTGGAGTATTTCATATATGACTATTGATATTGCCTAATAAAGCTTTATTTATTTTGGTGGAGAAATATGGATACACGTGGACTATTACAAATCATCCCACCTTCTCTGATACTTTTTAGGAAGGATGAATAATCGGAGGCCGACCTTGACTGTGTTAGATTTAACTTTTAAGTGATTAAATGGGTGCTATGTGTCATGAGTAGGTGGTATGATTAATCACATCAGATTTTTCGAAAATACCAATATATATAACATTTAGTAATTCTATCATTTCCAAATTGTATCACCAAATCACGTATTGATCGATCTTATTTTAGTTAGAGATTAAATGTCAAGACATGAGGAATTTATGTGGTTCGATCTTTGAATTAGATCTACGTCCGAGGCGAGAGAGAGTATGTGTAATGAGGTGTAAGGCGATTCAAAGAGTGTAGATGTTTGTAGATGTTCTTCTCTTCTCAATCTAGCCTCTGTTATACATATTCATGAAGTTGAGTTGACTCGATTGAAGTTGAGTTCGACTCGACTCGATTCAAGTTGAGTTCGACTCGACTCGATTCCAGTTGAGTTCGACTCGACTACGATGCGAGTTGAGTTAAACTACGATTACGATTCAAGTTGAGTTCGACTCGACTACGATTCATCTTCTTCATAAGTTCTTAGATATCGTCAGAGATCTTCTCGTCTCCGATTGCGATTAGAGTTGTAGTTGATCGAGGTCTCTTGGGCGAACTCACATGGGCGAGCTTAATGTCGGGGCCCATTTATATTGGGCACGATCTTGGGCTAATGGTTGGGCGTATCTTATCATATCCCAAAAGGCGTGAAGTGAAGTCGTGATGGAGGGCGGTGGTTGATGTCGTCGTCGAATTAGTAGTCGGCGGTGGGCGTCTGATGCGGAGTTGAATGTTGCTTGGCTTAGCCTGTAGAGTTTTAAGTCGTATGTCGCTTGGCCCGTCCTGTGAGCGTTCGGCTGAGTCGTATGTCGTGACTTTGCTTGAGGCGTCTGAGGTTTTGGTGGCTTTCACTGTCGGCGTTATGCGGGTCTTTGGGCCTCTGACGGGCGTTATGCGAAGTCTTCGGTGCTTACGGAGGCGTTATGCGAGTTGAATGTTGCTTGGCCGCAGCTGGGCGTTGCGAGTCGAATATGTAACCGTGCGGGGTGAAGGCTCGGGATCGGCGAAGAGGTCGGGGACGGCGGGCGGGCGGGGGTGGCGGGCGAGTTGACCGGGCGAGTGAGGCTGGAGGCCGAGAAAGGCGGCCATGGCCGGCGGGCGGAGGCTGTGGGCCGAGGCGGAGGCGGCGGCGGAGCCGAGAAGGCGAGGCGAGGAGGCGGACCATGTATCTGATGGTATAGGTTCCTTTTGGCAGAAATATTGCTAGGGTGGTCCCTCTTCCGAAATGAGCGAGGTATAGGTTATTTTTGGCGATATTGCTAGGGTGGTCCTCTTCCAAAGTAGGAGGTATAGGTTCTGTTTGGAGGTCATCGCTTGGGGTGGTCCTCTTCCAGTAAGCGAGGTATAGGTTCTGTTTGTGAGGTCATCGCTCGGGGTGGTCCTCTTCCCAAGTGAGCGGAGTATAGGTTCTGTTTGGCAAGGTCATCGCTCGGGTGGTCCTCTTCCCGAAGTGAGCGGATATAGGTTCTGTTTTGGCAAGGTCGTCGCTCGGGGTGGTCCTCTTCCCAGTAAGCGGAGTATTGGTTCCTTATTTGGCGAGTTTTATCGCTGGGGTGGTCCCTCACTGCGTTTGAGTTAGTCCTCGTATTAAGCAGTGTAGTTTGTCCTCACGTCGGGTGTTTCATCCTCGTTAGAGGGTAAAGTTAGATCCTAGAAGGGTATGGTTAGATCCTCAGAAGAGGGTATAATTAGATCCTCAGAAGAAGGGTATGGTTAGTCCTCAGAAGAAGTATAGTTAGATCCTCGAAGAGGTATAATTATCCTCAGAAGGTATAGTTAGTCCTAGAAGAGGTATTGGTCATCCTCAAGTGAGGGTATTGTATATTGGGAGATCGGTATGCATAAGTGACAAATGAAATATCAAGACTCGACTCAATGCGTAAAGAAAAGATTTTATTAATGAAAAGGGCATAACAAAGAAAGTACCTCACTCAGAATGCGTCGCTACTTGGAATGCGAGGTTTGCGCTGGTCATATCTGAGAGCTACTTTATGTCGAGCTTCTCTAATATAGCGAGGTCTCCTTCTCTTCGATTTTAGCCAGATTCGCCTCGGTTCGCGATCGTCCTCCTTCTTATCGGAGGTTACGCTCGATTCTCTTTCTCTTCTGCTTATCCGCTTTGGCGATCGCTATCGTCGTAGCTCCGTCTGATCTGGGGCTCGTGCCAGCGATCTCCTTGTATAGGGCCGGCGAGATGCCATTTGGAAAGTCGAGATAATGAGGAGGTTGTTACATCCTCGACTTTTAGGCTCTCCTTATTGAACCTCGTCATGAAGTGTTGATGGACTACTTCGGCTTGCCTCGGTGAGGAGATGAGCCGATGTGGTTTGGACTCGCTTTTGGAAGAACCTTCGATGAAAGGCTTCATTAGATCTCGGTAGATCAATCTTGGGGGGTGGTAAGCCGAACCACCGGCGGCGTTGTCGATCGATCTCAGGGCAGCTTGCACGTGTGGATGGTGTTGAGGCGTTGATTGATCATGTTGTCTTGGGCGAGAGAAAGTTTTGCGGGTCCTAGTCCGTCATGGGGCGATGCTCGGCACGGTATTTGTCTGAGGAGTGAAGTGTCGAGTATTTCGTTTGAGAGCAGGTGATTATCTTCCGTGCCGTCGAGCCGCCCTCACGGAGAGTGGGGCGGAGTTAGTCGTCCGAACTCGTTTGATGACCGGGACCGACTTCCGGCGGTCGGCGTCTTTTCCCTTTTAGTCCCTTGCGCGGTTGGTTTGGACTGACTCGTGCGGTATGGCGCCCATGACTTGGATCTTGGGGATCCACCTCGTGAGTGGTGCCTCGTGTTTAGAGCGAGGCTTGTTCCTTTCTTGGGATCGGCCGACCTTGTGCTTGGTGAGGTATTGGAGGAGCTCTCCTTGTTTTCTCGAAAACCCCTTGGCGGCGTCGAGGTTCGTCTGTGGTGGAGGTTCCACGGTTCTTGTTTGCGATCTCGCCCGCTTTGGTATTACCTTCTCATGCGGGATAGGATTACCTTACTCGGAGGCTTTGGACATGCCTTGAGTCGATTCTAGGATCGGGCTTTCAGCCGAGCTCGGTATCTGCCGCCGTTGTTCTTTGTTGTTGCGTGGCGATTACGGATGCATGACTTCTAGTATACATCGTCGTGATTGATTCCACAGCAAACAATGGTTGATCGAAAACACAAATTTCGTTCCCAGACGGGCCGTGATCGATCTTATTTTCGTAAGGAATTAAATGCACAAGAACATGAGGATTTCGTGGTTCGATCTTTGAATTAGATCTCGTCCAGGCGAGAGAGAGTATGTGTAATGAGGTGTAGAAGCGATTACAAAGTGTAGATGTTTGTAGATGTTCATCTACTCTAATCTAGCCTCTGTTATACATATTCATGAAGTTGAGTTAGACTCGATTCAAGTTGAGTTCGACTCGACTCGATTCAAGTTGAGTTAGCTCGACTCGATTTCAAGTTGAGTTCGACTCGACTCGATCGAAGTTGAGTTAGAGCTCGATTACGATTCCAAGTTGAGTTAACTCGACTCGATTCAGTCTTCTCTCTAAGGATTCTTTAGATATCGTCCAGATCTTCGTCTCCATTGCGATTAGAGTTGTAGTTGATCGAGTCTTCTTGGTCGAACTCACTGGACCGAGCTTAATGTGGGGCCAGTTTATATTGTGTCGATCTTGGGCGCAAGTAGTTGGGGTATCGTACATATCATCACAACTAACAAGCGAACAAGTTGTGTGTGTTGGCCTAGTGGTAGAATGGTTAATGTCAGAGTCGAAGGTTTGGGTTCTAGTCTATCGTGACGGTCTTTAAAATTTCGTATTAAATTAAAAAAATAATAACAAGTGAACAAGCAAGCTTACTACAGAAACACCCTTCCATAGGTTTTATATGCATTAATTATTCTTTAGTGATCACGTGACCCGACGAAGTGGCATAGGCGGTTGATTTACGATCAATTAATTTTCCAATAACACAACTCCCCTCTTTCGCAAATTTTCAAGATTGTAGATTTGACGTGGCAGTTGGAATTAATTTGCTTTGCTTGCAATAAAAGATGGAAATGAACAAATTTATTCATTCGCTTTAAGATTGGTGACAAAGAAAATAATGTTTCGTTGATTTGGTTCTTTAGAACAACTACGAAATATATTTGATTGTCAGCATATTCTTCGTGTCTGATCGGCATCAAGTATTAAGATTGCTATTGATGTTGTGTATCAAGTATTCCTCATGGTATTTGTATTTATCACTTGCATGATAATATTTCTAATTCGTGACAATCCGTGGTTTCTATGTATCACCAAGCAACATACTGTTACAAGACACATGAGTTTGAGATGCATATGAAGAATGTGTCCATGGTTTTCCTTTTTGTATATAAAAACTTGTGGATATTGATCCTACTAGGTGGGCTCGTAGTAAATGTCATGTGTGCCGCTACTTGCAATATGGAATTGCAAGCTATGAGAAGGATGAGTTGGGGCAAGTGAGAACGACATTGTTTTATATGGATGGATACAAAATTATCTAATTATCTACTGGTTTAACATAATTATTTAAAAAGTTAGTATATTGAAAACAAGGATACAAAATTATCTTGCCTGACTTTCCAACGAGGATGTAGTAAGATAAAGAAACCGTCATTTATCAGTTGCAAGTTGCAACCACCGAAAGGCCCTCTAATTCAAGATAATTAGGATTTGGACGATGCGTATTTGCTATCTACAAATCCAGAAGATTTCCTCCTCGTCCCCTTCATAAAGATAGGGCGAGTCAGAGAGAGATTACAAAGAAAAGCATATGAGCTTTTGATATATACTTGAGTAATTCACATTGCTTTCCTAAAAGCTTTATATGTAAATATTAAATATCATGATCACAGTCAATACCCACTACTTCCAAATGGCAATTGTTAATTGATTGATCATGCCCACGTTATAGTAGTTTTCCCAATTTAAAATGGTTCACACACTGTTTTTATTTGAGATAATTACTTACAATTAGTCAATTCCGCTTAAAATTTATGAGTTAGTTTATAATAGATCAAATAAAAAGATGGTTATATATTAAGCCTGGAAAATTCAAGTATAAATAAATAGTAGAACAATCCGATGGGGTGGACGAAGCCCTAGATCGATGGATGGCCAAAAATTGAGTGGATTGATAGATTGACAAAAAAATGATAGATTGACAAAAAAAATATATCTCGAAGAGTTACTTATTAGTTATTATGTAAGTCGAGAATAAAATGACACTATTTTTGTGTATATTTGTTTGTTATAAATATAGAACCGTTAGTATATATATGAAGAAGGATCAAATAGTATCAGATGCAAAGTAATAGGTAATCTCAATTTCATCTCTATCTATAGATCTTATGGTGAATTTTTTTTGAATTTTTAAACTTAATTTTTGATTTCACTATAGTAAGGGTATATTAGTAATTTGATTTGTTATCGATTTTGAAAAACAAATAATGCATATAGTTGAGCGGAACTATGCATTTAAATGAATCTAAAAATACATCTGAGTTGGACAGAGACATGCATATTATTTTAAATACAATGTTACGTTTTTGTATCGTTATTTGTGTTTTGTTGTGGCTCTCCAAACCAGCCGCATGAATATCAACACTCATGAACTCCTATTGGGGTCCAGGGTGCTTCCATTTTGCCCTGAAGGAAAATGGGGCATCACATGTTAAATTTTGATGTCGCGTATTGAAATGTGTGTCTAGATTAGTCACATCTTCTTGAGGACTAGATACTATGAGAACATATAGGGGTTGGTTATCGAAATTACCTCTTAAATAAAATTAGAACCAAATAACCAGTTAGATTGAATAAGATCGGACGACTTATAATTATTTAATGAAAAAATAGTTAAATCCATAAATTTTCGTTATTTGAATGTTTCACATTCAATTCTTACGTCGTTCGTGTAATTAATGTTGTTTATGTAATGTGTTCTTGTCGTTTATCGTATTCAATTAATTGTCATATTATGTAATTCATCTTGTTTTGCATGTAATCATAGTGATTGTGCATATAAGAACAATTATGTAAATGAATATATAAAATCCCATAATTATAGGGTTAAGCAGTTTACAATTAAAATCGAGGATAATAAATAATTTATAATTAATCTTGACCATTAGATTATAAAAATGGATGGATAGCATTAGTTCTTGGTTTTCAAAAAGCGGGTTATCATTTAATCAATTCCTATATATATATAGAGTTGGTTATAGATGGAACTATCTTTTAAAAAGATAGGACGATTTATAATTATTTAATAAAAATATTTAAATCCTTAAATTTTCGTTCTTGAATATTTCATATTCAATTCTTGTTTATTAATTTAATCCTAATTTTTTTACAGAAAACGATAACTAAAACTATGCCTAGATAATAAACTTCAGCTTGATTTTCCGACGTGAACATCAAAGCCGAAACACGAATATTTTGATGGAATTCAATTAGAAAATGACAAAATATTTATCAGAATTCAATGAGTCCGCATAAAATAATTAATTGGCTTTAGATTAGACGTATCTTACCGTATAAAAAGACCAAAAATCTTTTATACCCCAATTCAATATATTCGTACTAAATTTAACTCACTTCATAAAACACTATCAAATCTATCCATTTCCAACCTTTTAGACCAAACTACCCTTCAATTCAAAGTCTTCATATATTACTTTACTACAACAAACTACATTCATTAATTGAGATTAAACATGCATAACTATCAAACCCAACATGTTTAGTATAATTATAAAATCTTAAGCGAGTATCGACTTCATACCTTTTTATTGTAATCTTGCTAGGTCACGTTGCTTGTGGTGGTATTTTCTGACTTTGAGCTCATCGAGCTTTTACCAACCATACGATCTGCAGATGGACTCCTCTATGAAATCCTTGACGTATACAACATAACCCTGTCTGTTTCAACCAGTGTCGAGATGTAGTTGATTCTATGGAAGAAATTTCTGAAATATCTTGAATAGTTGGACGCCTTTCATTGAGGAAATATCTATACTTGATACATAGGTGTATCTTCAGACATGAGACTAACGTTTGAATACTATGGTGCCAGTGCATTACGCATACAAAACTAAAATTAAAGAAAAGAAAGATATGAAAAATAAGAACTCGAAACATACTATTTTAGAGGTTTATTTTTCTTGTTTTCAGAAGAGCTTGGATGATGTTCGATAATATGAGCTTCATTCTACATTCTTTATATAGAGATTTGATGCTCTCATCCGCACTAAATTATTATCTCGAATCATTTTTCGTGACAACTTGCTTGCATGTGGACGTTAGGTCCTCTATCTCTGCCGATACTTGAATTATGGTAGAGAATGTGAAATTCCTTCATCTTTACATCTCTTGGGCCATACCTTTTGATGATGGCTTTCCCATTCTCCTATCTTTTACCTACTCTTTGTTTTGTTGTGGAAGAGTGGAGTCGTTATTTCCACTAACTTTTCTCTTAGTGAGAACCTTCACTTTGTTACCCACCATCGTTTTCTTTTTGGTGGTGTCTTTACTAGTCACTGATTCTCTTTTCTTGGTCGACTATCCTAATTTTTGAAGGTGCAGGGTGTCCTTTAGAAATTCGATGCTCACGTCATGCTCTTGATCTGTAATTTCTTCTTGTCTATTTTGGTGAAGCTCTTCGAACTCTGGTTTCTTACGGTTTGGACGTATCTAAGCAAAATCTTGATGTCGCATGCTAAAATAAGCCATATTACGAAATTTGCGGTGAGTTTCTTTGCTCAGCGATGTTGTTTTCCTATAGCATATCATTTTCTTCTCGAAGAAGTTCTCTGTGAAACTTGTTATCTTCCATGTCATAATATTTAAGGAACATCGTTCATTAATCTTGGAAGATTTGATGGAAACTTGACTTTGTCTATCTCGTAGAGCAGATCCATAATCCCGTACTCGACTTGTTGTAATATAGTCTTGAGAAAATGTGACGACCAATAAGACTTACGATAATGAACTCTTGATGTTGTTTAAGGCTCTTGTGTCGGTTCATCAAAGCGATATAGTGAAATGCCTCATTGCTCTCTTTTCGTGGTTCGGAGAACATCATTTGTTAGTATAGCTTAAAACATCTCCTCTTGAGTTACGGATATTTACCCAGAATCATACATCTTTTGGATCCATTTGGATAGACCTTGATTTCGGTGAATCAGGTTGTGATGTAGATTTGACTAATGCTCCAAAGTCGAAATATTGCTTGAAGTCTTATGGATTAGTTTGGTTGACATCTAATGCCCGATGTAGGCCTACGGTTGATCTCTTCTCTTTTATCCTAGAGGTGATGGGTTGACGATGATTCGAGGTTGTGACATTTGACTATCATCTTATA
Organism: Salvia rosmarinus; assembly: GCA_036937905.1. Classification (NCBI taxonomy): domain Eukaryota; kingdom Viridiplantae; phylum Streptophyta; class Magnoliopsida; order Lamiales; family Lamiaceae; genus Salvia; species Salvia rosmarinus. The sequence goes on along the minus strand of CM072820.1, from coordinate 31,563,073 downwards.
GTGGGTCGATAATTTTGAAGAATCCACCAACTTAGAGCTCATGCTTGGGTACTTGAATCCGCACTTTCTGGTATACTACTGTATGGGAAAAGAATCATTTTAGCAAAGCGGCGTGACTTGGGCGATGGTATTGTACTGAATGAGGCGAGCTAAGTGCATACATACTCATATCGATTTATGACATTAGTCACGTCTTCTCTTGTAGTCTCCTCTTGTTGGGCATAAAGCACACACTTGTCCTTCCTCTGCAAGCGATCCCAGTTTTCTTTGAGTTGCCTTTGAATTATGATAAAGTCGATCTCCTTTGGCTCCATCTTTGTTAAGAAATGCAGAACATTCTCGTGAGATTTGAGCGATAATATCGTAAATATAACATTGGCATTCGGTTTGCCATCTAAGTAATCTAACCTTTTGAATTACATTCAATCTTGTTTACAAAAAGCTTTAACTTTATGTCTATAAACTTTTAAATTAAATTCCTTTATAAGTAAGAATAAATGCAATTTTTAAAGGCTATCTAGCTGCATAAATTCCTTCTCTTTGATATGCAAGCACATAATATTCTCTTCTTTGAAGAGGCCTTTGCCAATATAGCATGTTCTTACTCCAAGTGGAGCGATCTTTGTGAGCTATCTACAATAATCACTTGCATGTATGTGACAGGATAAGGGGTGTTTGGCTAAGCATTTTAGAAAGCTAAAGCTCGAGGCTTACAAGATATTTCAAGAGCTTATAAGAGGTAATATCTCGAGAGTTTATAAGTTGTTAAAGTGTTTGGATAATTGATCTAATAAGCTAGAGAAGAATTGTGAGTTAAGAGAAAATCATAGTTAGAGATAAAATTAATGAGTGGTGAAGTTTATAGTATATATGTAGGAAATAACGAACTATAATAAGGTTATTTTAGTAAATTCATGGTTGTTTATAAACATGAAAAAAATAAGTTGGGGTTGAGTAACTTACTTTTGAGGAGCTTATAATTTGTTGACATATTTTCACTGACTTATAAGTTGTTTAGGAATTTATTTACCAAACACTGCTGACTTATAAGCTTCTAAACAACTTATAAAATTTGTTTTAAAGAGCTTATAAGCTCACTAAACACCCTCTAAGTCATCTTAGGTCCTTTGGTATTAAGATTTTTGGGAGAGTTTGCAAACCTCATTTAATTGTCTTATTCCTCTCGATGTTCATCATCCGGATAGAGGAACATTTTCTTTAGCAATGGGTTAAAGACTTTCCTTTGCTTTGCAAGGTCTTTGATGAACATCCGCAAAATTAACAACTTCAAGAAGCTTTGAAGTTGTTTTTCTCTGAGATCACTGGAAAGTTACGCACTTACGAACAATATGATCTTGAGAATGATTCCGTCTCGTCGATCTTAATACCCAGCTTCGATTTTTGGTGTGATATCTTTCTTCTCTAAAAGTACTAATCCTTCATTTTGAGAGATATGAAAAAATCTCCAAATGCCTTATATGTTCATCCATATTTTTGATGTTATTAGGATATCGTCAATATAGACAAACATAAATGAGAAATAATCTTTAAATATATTATCCATTTTCTCTAAAATATTTAGGATGCATTGGTTGACCCATAGACATCACATTTCAAATATAATGCCCTTGTAGAGTAGAAAGGCATGAACTTTTTTACTCCTTCGCTGCAATTTGATAAAAACCTTATTGCAATCAAACTTAGAAAACCATAGCATTCTAATGCATTTGATAAGGTGTTCTCTATTAGAGATAAAATATTAGTGAAACTCCATATTGTCATTAATTCTTTTATAATTAATAATTACTCTCGTTTACCTCTTTTCACCTCTCATGATTTCTTACCAAAATTAGGAAAATTGTAAGGCGAGTTCTATGGTTCTATCGACTTAAGATCAAGGTGTTCCTTGATTATCGCCTCATATCCTTTTGATCCCGAGGTTCACGGATGATGCGAATCTAACAAACTTTAATTCTTTGCTTGGCTTAAACTTGGACTCGTTTGAATTGGTTCATGTTCCATCGTGTCAATGATACTTGTTGTAACAACGTGCAATTTTTCTTTTGACATCCTCGAGCAATTGTACTCCTTCTCCAATATCCAGTTGGATACTAGAGATGCCTTGAGATTTTAATTTCCTCTCATCAAGATCTTCGACCAATTCTGCACTTCTGCAATGCCTGTTGAACCGTCTTTGATCCTTCGTCTTTAGGTATCGAAGTTTGCCTTTATCACCACACTTGCTCGAAATTTGATTGACATTTGTCGATTAAATACCACTTATGAGCGTTGAACAATGATCTTGTGGTCACAATTGGTTGTGAACACCAATCGTCTCATTTATTGTCTGCGTAAACTTTTAAACATCGAAGGAAATTATTTCAAGCAGGAATATCAGCTCGGTATCATGGAAATAGATGATGGAGTCTAAACCTTGTGCCAGGTTTTCATCATCTTACTCATTTTCATAAGGTTAAGATTTTCTTTGAAAAATCTCTTCGACAATACATGGTAGATTTTCTCCATTTACGCTAGAAAAACTCATTTCTTTGCTATGTAGATTACTTTGAATCAATATAAGCAGTGAAATACTACGCTTTGTATTTCTCATATAACATCTCGATCGAGATGTATCTTGAGAATGAACTCATCATTGAAACAATAATTTTCTTGCTAATAGTGCGCTCATGCCTCATTTTTTCCCCATGGTTTACACATTTATTGAGGAAATTTCTTCCTAAGATTAGGCTTTCTGTGATTGTCATCGAAAGCCTTCAATATCGAGGTTCCTTGTAGTTGTTGGACACATTGTAAGGAAATGGATTTCCTACTTTCTTGTGTCGAATATTGTAACGACTCGTTGCCTTACGGACATTACAACTTGATCATGACTTTGATTGCTAGCGGTTGAACATCACGGATATGTTTTCTTTCATACGATTGGAAAAACTTCTTTTGTATGATTGAGAGATAAATTCATCCCTTGAAATGATAACCTTGAGACTACAATTTTTTACTATAACCGTCTTGCATTACCACTTTATCGTTAATACGGATATTTGTTTCTCTTATATGTAAATTTTCACCCTATCGGGTAGCTTGCTTTAACCACCTTCTTGAAGATATCGGTATCTTGATAAACTCTTTCCCCATATATAACCCGTATGGTGTGACTTTGAAAGGGCATTGTTTCACTAAAGTGTACTCTTAATTGACTCATAATCGAATGAGGTAATCGTAGAGAAGATTAACAGTCGTCTCTGAGAAAAAGCGAGCGAGGGCTTATTGTTAGGTGTCATACACAAAAAGCGATAAATCTAAACACTCTAATACCAAGGGGTTTGGAACAAGCGAGAATTGAAAAACGGAAAAGTAAATTTAAGTAAAAGCAATCCTAGCAGGGGTTGTCGATCCGTAGTTGGAACAACAAAATTGAAATACAAAAAGGAAATATAAATAAAAGCAAACCTAGCTAGGGTTGTCGATCTCTAATTGATACCTAAAGAAATCACGAATGCGGTAGCTAAGCGTGAACAAAACTAAAATAAATTCATCAAGCGGAAAGCAATAAAATACGATGAAAGATTGACATAAAAATAAATTCCAACATCAAGCTGCGTGAAGCGTAAATTTTAGAATGAAAAGGAAAAGAAAGATAGTACGATATGTAAAAGCGATAATATGAAATCAACTACGAAGCCGAATCGAAGCAGCTAACAAACTATGATGCATAAATTAAAAGGAGCGAATGAAAGAAAAGCGGAAGAAAATAGATTAGAAAAAGTACTACGTCTCTGTGTCTCTCTCAGCTGGAATCTAATTCTTAAAATAAAATTCGACAGCAGTAAAAAAAATGGATTAATCCTAACTTCGCGTGACAACCTTTATATAAAACCAATGGCGAGTGTCGGTTGCGCTGGCGACACGATGAGGAACTTAGGTGGCGTCGATTGAGGTGAGTGCTGCTGCTTTCGATGCATTACATTTTAAAGGTGGCGCCGATTGGAGGCGACGCTCATTGATCGTGTTACATCTGAAGTGATGCAGAAGCTCGAAGTGGCGGGTGCTCGGGGAGGCGGCAGTGCGCGTGGAGGTGGCGGGCAGCGTGGAGGTGATCGAGCAGCGCGTGGCGCACCACGGAAGTGAGATGGCGCTCAGCGGGCGTGACGCAGCGTGCGAGGGTGGAGATGGCGTTGTCGTGAGCCGTTGCGGGGGTGAGCCGGCGCAGCCTAAACCTTTGATTGGCTGAACGCGTCACGGAGGCGGTGAGCCGGCCTCGGTGTGCTGAGCAGCGGTCGTGGAGGTTGCCGGCGTCGGTAGCGGCGACGGGCGATTAGGCGTCGTCGCAACTTTGAATAAATGCTCGTTACTCACCGTCCAGAACTTGAATTTTGATCCATTTACACCTCGCACTCCTATCGAGATGCTATTAAATATATTATAACTCTTGGAAGATGCATTTCATCCTATTTAATCTTTGTTTTCCACAAAATATCAAAACAAACCAAATAAGTGCAGATCGATAAATACTAATCAAAATGGCGGCATAAATAGAACAAATCATGGAAACAACATGTATAAGAATCTTGATAAGCCTCGTTTTACATGATTTATAACTATATTCGTTTCATTTCTAAGTGATAAGTGATCTTTTGAGTTGTCTTTTGATATATTTATGTTTACCTTGGAAGATATTATGCGTGTGTATTTCGTCATTTTAGCATAGGTTTAATGTCAGGTGGATCACGATAAGAGAATCAATAGCCGGTCGAGCTCATCGAAGAAGCATTTAAAGCAGCGTTGAATATGATGAAATGGATTTGACAAGGATGGATTACAAAGTTGACTATGTTAAGAGCATCTCGATGAGTCATTAGGCGCACCGGATCACAATTCGGTCCGTCGGAGAAGACGGTAGCGAGTGAAGTCGCTGCCAGCGCGTCGCGTAGCGCCGTCTGGCGGAGAGCGTCCAGTGGTATCAGCAACGGCACCCGTCGTGCTGGGAACACAGCGCCCGCTCAATCAATCCGGCCTTCGTCAGTATCCCGCCGTGTCCGTCCGTGATGCGGCATCGAGTCCGGCGCTACCGTACCTCCGTCCGGTTGCCGTCGTGTCCGGCCTTTGGGTATCTCCATCCTTCCTCGGATGGCGATCGCGGTGAAGCTCGCGAGACCAGCGCGAGTTACGGAATAGCGTTCACGCGATTCTCGCTATCGTCTGCGCGATTGCGTCTCGCGAGACGTCTAGGTTGTGTATAATTCGGAATCAGTCGGGAGAAGGATTGGAAATTGGCGTGAAAGGAGCTCACGATTTATTATAAATAGGAGATAGACCAATAGTTTGAAGAACACCATTCGAGGAGAACAAAATTCTTCTTTATTTTCTTTTGCAAGTTCTTTTCCGTTTAATTTAGTTTAGTTTTTCTTTCGATATTTTCATTCATTTTCATAGTTTAGTATTAGATTTGAATTTCTTACGGATTCAAGTCGCTTCTAATTGTTCTTACGTGGATTCCCTCGGTTTTATTTATTTAATTAGTTTATGTTATTTTTATTTATTTATTATTTTGTTATTTTAATTATCGTAGCTAAAGTTAGTATTGATCCTAGGTTTATCGTCTAACTAGATTTATATAATTAATCTGTTGATCTTGTTTTGGTCCATTCATGATTTATAATTCTTGGCTTTAATTCTCATGTGTTGGTGTCGATCGATATTAATGCATGCTAGTTATGTGATTGATGTCTGGCGGAATTAATTGCATAATCGATATCTGGAATTTATAATCTGTTTTACCTTGAGACCCGGCGGAATAGGTGAGCTGGGAGGTTAAATCTTTGTGTCTTTTGGTAATTAGCTTACTTCTCTTGAGACGCGGAGATAGAGTTTAGGCTAACCTACTACTTTAGGCATCTGGCGGAAACTATAGTTACATTAGTGATCCTTCATATGAATGTGGATTAAATTGGTGAGCAGTTAATAGGTTAATTGTGAATACGGTTGGGTTAAGTGCATCCCAGGATGGTCTTTTATATCGATTTTATTCCTCTTTATTTTGAGTCTAGTTTTATAATATCATCTCTTGATTTTGTTGCCTAGATAATAATAAGATTCATATTAATACTACTTGTGTTCTCGATCGCTGATCCACTGTGGATACGATATATATCTTTTGTTTACTATCAATTTATTTTGATAGGAATATTAGCGATCAAATACAATAGTAAGCACAAAACAAAACCAAACAACTACCCACTTATCCATTTGTTTGTCCTCAAGCAAAGTCTATACTAATAAGAATAGAAAAATAACTCATGCGACTTCACTCTTAGTCGATCAATCAAACCTCTTTTTCTTTCCCCTAACTTGGTGAATACATATTCAAAGTTAACGTAAAACAAATTTAAGATTGTGAGGATGTCGAATAAACAAAAGGTGATTTTGCTCAAACTCGACTCTCGCTGAGGGTGAATTAACTAAAGTGGTCACATGTAGCAACAAGTTCCTTTTGATGAAATAAAGGAAGTTTTAATAGATTTTGGAACAATGTTCGAAAGGTGAATTCTCGATGAACTCGGAGTCTCTATAAATGGTTTTCCATGCCTATTTTCGATTTATGAGAGAGATGGCAGTCTCGTCTCCATTTCAACAATCTCGACAAATTATTGGAGTTTTCATTACTTCTTTCTTTTCTTTTCTTTCTTAATTTTTTTAATTGGAAACAAGTATATAGATAACCACCGATTAGCGGTGTGGTTATCTATAACTCTCCCTCACTAAACTCGATTCTGTCCCGGTGCTCAAAACATTAATAACAAAAGGAGACTACGATGATAGATGGTAGAAGAATTTGGAATATGAGCGTGCTGACTGCAGTCGGAGTATCACGGCTTCACCTCACTGCTACGACAATACGTAAAACTTTTCATCCCAATTAGAACAAAATAAACACGAGGCAGACGGATAGATCAAAGAGATCAAAGAACCAGCAAAATAGATAAAAAGAAAAACAGCGAAATCAGTGGGTAAACTCCCACGTAGTACTCGGTTAACGTCGTGAGAGCCGGCGTAGTCAGTCGAAGATAGATATGATCAATGATCATGGTGTTCTCTACTTCTTCGGACGATCCACTCGATCAAAGTAAGGCTTTACTCTGTCCGTTCACGATAAATGATCCGTTGGTATTAGGATCGCGATAAAGCGCTGCTGTAAAAATAACTTCTCGATGATGTAGGACCATTCCATGGGAATTGAGCTTTTCGGTAAAATGTTTTAAGCGAGGCTGTAAGTAAAACCCTCATTCCAGGCTTTAAATCCTTGTGAACTATCCATGATCTTGAATTCATTTCACTTTATCCTGTCAGCGCAATTCTCATCATGCAACAACACATTCTCGGCGAGGGATCAATAATATCTATGAAACGATCACTAATTAAATTAGCGAGGAAACATCACACTATTGCGTCTGAGAGAAAGACGCACATTCACCAAGTAGGTCATTTTCAATGTGCCTCTCTTAACGTCTATAAATGTGTTGGTTGTCGCCATGAATGACCTCCTAATAACAATGTATGTTCCTCATCTTCCTAACATCACCCATATCAAAACAACGAAATCAGGAGGAACTATCAATCCACCCACCTTTACTAATATATCCTCAATAATACCCTTGGGATATCTCACGGACCTATCACTAGCGTAGACACATCCGAGTGGGTTTAAGTTCACCTAATCCTAATCGTTTGAACATTGAATAAGGCATAAGATTAATCTAGGCCCCAAATCAAGCATGCGGATTCCTTCCCATTACCCAAAGCAATCTTAATAATAAAACTACACGAAACTTCGGAGCTTGGGAGGAAACTAGTGTTGTAGGATGGAATTAGGCTTGAGAGACCATGACTTTCGTACTCTCAAACCTTCTCTTCTGAGGCTAGCTCTTTGAAGAACTTGATGTGGCCGGCACATTTACGATTCACGTCCAACGAGGCAAATTAACATTCACCTTGGACATGAGCTTGTAGATCTCATTGAATTCTTGGTCACCTTCTCGTTCTTCAATCGGTGTAGGAAGGGTATAGGTGGAATGTAAGGTTTGCTACCTATCGATCTGAACCAGTCTCTTTCTTCTTTACCTCTTGTATTGCGTTGCTTGCACGATATCTCTCTAACCTTATCCTCAACAATCCGGCTACTCCTTAGAATAGTAGCGCATGAGCTGATGGGGTTAGCTTGGAAGTTTCCCCACGCGCACTGCGCAGCAACTCATTAAGCTTGCTAGCAATCTATCCATTTGTCTCTAAGCGGCAATTGTGAGAGTCTTGAGCATCGATCTTTGGGTGAGCGTATCCTTCAAGATGTCCTCACGAGGTGGGCGTGGAGGTGCTGTTGTACGTCTTGCTGCGGTTGTGGGAGCTAGCTGGCTGTGAAATTCTCTTCTTGTGGATAGTGCCTCTGCTGTCGAAACTACTGCTGTGGAGGTCTTGGGTATGGAACATTCGATTTGAACTACGCCCTTGGTTACGATTCCTCTCCTCGTTAAATTGTTCTTGATTAGGTTAAGCTGTTGTCGGGGTTGAAATCCCATAGCATAAGACTTACGCCTTAGAAGTTGTTCTCCCGTCACAGGGCGCGTGATCAACATTATGCAGGGTTAATTGCAGATTCCACAAGGTTACATGAATTCCTTGTCTTTGGTTGGTGGATCGACCCACTTCTTAAGCTCTTGCTCCCTCATTAGCTCAACCATTTGCTTATTCATATCGAAAAAGGGTGATGGCATGGCTTTGGCTCTTCCTCTCATTGGTTTACGATTGATAACGTAGCAACCTCCAAAATATCACAATATCGATCTGTTGAGAACCAATATCTCCATCTGCGTGACTTATCCACCATCAATGAAAACTCAGCGTTAACCCGTCATAAAAAATTGATAAAGTATCTCATCGGCGAGGCATGGTGAGGTCATACAATAATCACTGAACGTTCCCAAAGCTTCATGGAATGGCTCGTCGGCGATCGATTAAAGGTCGTGATACGTGACCTCACTCACGACTTTTCTTATTTGGGTAGTATTTGGTCGATAAACTTGCCTACACATTCGAGTTCTCTGAGAGAGTTGGCGAGGAGTGCGAAAACAGAACTTTGCCTATTCTTGAGGTGTCTGAGAAACAACGCATTCTTGTGATCTTCATTTAGTCCTCCCGGGAAAGGATTGCGACATCGAACAAAATTCACGTGATGAGCCCAAAACATCCTCACTTGAAGCCCGATGAAAAGTAGCATGAGTGCAAAATAATTAGAAGCAAGCTCATAATCACGGTCTGGTCCAGAACAATAGGGAGGTTGCGGCCCGATCAGCTCAGCTAGAAATCACGGGGCTCGTCCATTTCACCCTTTCTCTCGGTGAAGTCTAATCTCAAAGAAGGTTTTCTACGATTATCCTCATTTTACTTCACACTAAGTGGCACAATATTCCTCCGATTCGGAAGAAGCAATCTTTTAACTTACAGTGTTGTCCAATGGGTGGTACGATGCCATTGAGGCTGCGACACCTACATACACAACACTCAACAAAGCGATTCCGCAATTGGAGAATAACAAAAAATGAAAAAAAACACAAAATAATCAACACAAACAATATGCAAATTAACTTCCGAGTCGAAATTTGTTTCAACTAAAGTGTAATCTTAATTGACTCATAATCGAATGAGGTAATTGTAGAAGGAAAGTTAACAAATAGTCTCTCGAGGAAAACTTACAGGACTTATTATGCATGTCACGCACAAAAGCGATAATCTAAACACTCTCAATACCAATGGGGTTTTGGAACAAGCGATGAAAAGTGGAAAAGTAAATTTAAGTAAAAGCAATCCTGGCTGGTGCGTCAATAGTTGGAACAATGAAAATTGAAATACGGAAAAGTAAATATAAATAAAAGCAAACCTAGCGAGGGTTGTCGATCACTAGTTGATACCTAAAGAAATCACAGAATGCGGTGGTTAAGCGTAAACAAAACTAAACTAAATTCATCAAGCGAAAGCAATAAAATACGTGGAGAAAGATTCAAAATATAAATAAATTCAACATCAAGCTGGTGAAGCGTAAATTTTAGAATGCAAATGAAAAGAAAGATAGTATCAATATGAAAAGCATAATTTGAAATCAACTACGAGTATCCCGAGCGAGGCTAACAATCTATGATGCATAATTAAAGGAAGGAATGAAAGAACGAAGAAAATAGATGAGAAAAAGTAATATGTCTCTTGTCTCTAGTTCATCTCTCTCTCAAGCTGGATAAATTACGAAAATAAAACTACGGCGGTGGAAGTAAAAAAAGGCTAACCCTAACTTCGGCGCTGCTGCTTTATATAAACCAATAGTGAGCCGGTTGCAAGGCTGGCGAGCATGTGCGAACTAAAACTTAGTCGGCGGGTTGAGGGTGGCGTCATGCTCGAGCTATTCTATTTTAAAGGCACTACAAAATCTGGCCGATCAGGACGGATTAGCGGCGGCAATCTGGTGTGAATCGTGACGGATAGAGGCGGAATAAAAGGAATTTTTTGCGACTGCGGTGACGGATCGAGAGCGTAACATAAGCGGAGATTTCATGGCGAAGTATTAACGCGAGACTTTCCGTCGCTATTCCGTCGTTAAATTTAACGGGACACTATCGTCGTTAAATTTAATTTTTTGTTATTTTTTAAATTGGATAAAAATTGTATTAATCCGTAGTCAGTAAAATAAGCGGATTTTTAGTTTTTAATTTAATTTAACGACGGACAAAATCCGTGCGTTAATTTTAATACAATTTTTATTCCCAAAATTTTAGCCGGAATATCCGTCGTAATGTAATCGCTAATTAACGACGGAATGTATCAAATCGTTAAATTAAAATGTTTTGATTTTTATATTACTGTGTAAATTAACGAGCGGATATGTTTCGGATTAACTTCTACCGTCGTTAAATTCATTAGTCAGTGATTAATCCGTCGTTATAGGGTTTTAAATATAACGACGGATAATTACTCGTAATCCGCCGCTAAAAGTTTAATTACTGACTGGGCCTTCTTAATTTCATATGCACAAGTGACCAAACCCTCGCACCCAGCATACCATGCCGCCCTATGCGTGTGACCATTGGCATGCCGTCATCCCCACTACCGTCAGACCAGTATTGTTGCATGAGCGTCACGCCCAGTCCCGTTTGATCGCTCCATTTTCCATGGCCGCTTGACCGACCATCGTACATGTGCACTTCTGACCTCATTTCGGCATATTCCTTGTTAGTCTTGTCTCATATAGATCATATAGATCCACGCCGACTGGGCCTTGTTGCGCCATCGCGTGTCGGAGTCGAGGTTGGTTTGTTTAGTTTTATTTTGTTATATATTTGTTATATATATTAGTTGATAGTTAAAATTATTATATGATGTATTGAATTGATGGTGAAAATATTATATATGATATTGAATTGATAGTGAAATATTATATATGATGGATTGAATTGATAGTGAAAATTGAATTGAGTTTATCAGATTGATAGTGAAAATGATGCATTGAATATTGGTCTTGTGATTTGGGCTTGTGAAATTGATAAGTTTGGATGTGAATTGGGATGATAAATTCATCGTTTAAATGAGTTAGCTGCAGCTATGTGGTGTTTGATAAAATGTTTGCGAGAAATTGATAAGCTTGGTGTGAATATGTTTAACTTGGATGTGAATTGGGATGATAAATTCATCATTTAAGTGAGATGTTTGAGTTGTTAAGTGTATAATTATGCATGGTGATGAATTGGTGAAATTTGGATGAGTTTGGTTGAATTGAAATTTTAGAATTAATAACGAACCATCTCCATTTTTAAATAAAACAAACTATACATCTTATTCTTCCTAGCGTACATATCCATCTCAAAATCTTAGCCTGACACCATAATAAATTTCATATTTATATATTTAATAATTAAGTGTGATCACATTTTCTAAATGAGTGTGGTCCATATATGTTTGTGGGGATGTCTCGAGAAACTACTTCATAGATGAATTAACATATTCCTAAGTTATGGTGTATAATTGGTTTATATTGTACAACTTATGATTGAACATATTTAATTAATTATTTATAATTAGGAGCTTGAAGAATGAATGACAATCGTGAGTGGATGTATAAGAGGTTTAGTTAGGTTGGTGGATTAAATATTGAATTTCGAGATGGACTTGAAAGTTTTATTGAATTAGCTGGTGCTTCGAGTTTTTATTCGGATGGAGAAAAATCAGTGTCGAGTAAGAGTGTAGAATATACCTTATCGGGAAGAAAGATCTTGTGCGATATCAACATTGTCAAAATTTGGTTGTTCAATTATCACACTGGATATTTGAGGAGAAGCGACCACAGTAGAGCGACAATGTTGTGGATTCGAGATGTTAAGTCAGACCAAATCAGTATCATACGATGGTAGTGGATGCTTCTGGTCCAGGATTCAATTTGTCGAGATCGAAGAGGCTGTCGATGAAAAATTTTACGATATGTTGAATCTTTGCAATAAACCTTTGTGGCCGGGTTGCTCGGATCATACACAATTATCATTTGTGGCTCGACTACGAGTTGGAAAGCGTACTTGCGAGAAGGGTTTTGATCAAATATCGAGAACGATGAAGAGTCGCATCCGGATGGGTGCGTGCTGATGACTTCTCGACCGAAGAGATTGTTGCGATGGCGTGGGGTTGCCTGTACAAATTGATTGTTGTCCATTTAATTGCATGATTTATTGGTACGAAGATTACGAATTGAGGTACAAATTCATAACCATCCTCGTTTCAGAGCAATACTAGAGTGGTGGAAGTCGACGGAAAGCCTAGTAATATAAAAGATGTATTATTTTCCTCTAACTCCTCACTATCGATTATATGCATCATGCTCTGAGGAAAATATGCGTTGGCATGCATCGTCGGTCGATGATGGGGTCATCGTCATCCGGAACTCATTGCATGGAAACATTTGAACGAGTTTCCCTTATTTGCATCGAAATTAAGTAACGTGCGATTGGGACTCTCAGCGGCGGTTTCAGCCATTCGATCGATCGAAGCAATATTCATCATGGCCGTTATCTTGACCCCTATAATCTTCCCGTGGTACTGTATGAAGGAGCAATACATGTTTCTTCGATCTTAGTGCGGGACAGTCCGAAGGAGAAGATTGATGTGTTCTTCAACCATTGATAGCGAGTTAATAGATTTGTGGGATGAGCGTTCTTACTTATGATGTATCGTTGAGCGAAATTTTCAAATGCCTGTTGCATTACTTTGAACAATTAGTGACTTCCGCATACTCTATGTTTATGCGGATAGATGCGGTGGAAGATTAGCTTGTCCGACGTTTGGTATATCGATGCTTTACTTTAGCTAAAAGTGGTAGCGACTCATGGTTTGATAACCATCGTAAATTTCTAGCTCTAATCACCCATTTGAGGGATCGAAGAGGTTTGGAAAAACACGATTACTAACGATCCAGCGCGATCGGGAGATGAGCTCATCACTAATTATGGGTATGGGACTGTCTCAAAAGTAGCAGTGTGATGAAATAAATAGCGAATATCAGCGGTTTGGGCTGGATGGAAGAAAAGAGTATTTTAGGGGATCTACCTTCTTGAGTTCTCTTTTGATTGACATAATTTGGATGTCATGCACATAGAGAAGAATGTTTCGATAATGTCTTCAACACGATTAATGAATGTCGAGGAAGGCAAAAGATACGAGCAAATCTAGAAGAACTTAATTTATCTTCTTCTGAGACGAGTTGTGATGAATGAATCAAGGAAAATATCGAAGCTTCTATACCTTGACAATCGATGAAAAAGTCTTATGTGAGTGGGTAAGAGGTTTAAGATTTCCGGATAGATGCGTTTGAACATGGGTAGATGTGTAGACATGAATGCGAAGATGTTTGGGATGAAGAGTCATGTATCACATTTTCATCGCAGTAATTCTCTGTGCATTTCATGACTTACTCCCCATGATGTTTGGAAAGTGCAGAATTATCTTTATTCTTCAAAGATTTAACTACCGAAACATAGGGCTCGATGATGCTGCGAGCTCGAAAATATTCCGATGATTTTGTCTGACTTAGCGCATTTTCCCCTAGTTTCTTCGACTCCATGGAGCATCTTCGGTTCATCTAGCGATGAAGCCCGTTGCAGGCTGCAATAGATGGATGTATCCATTTGAAAGTCTGCTCGTACATTATCACACATATATATATATATATATTGAAGAACAACGTTAAATTTTGTAGATACTTACGTAAGTTGAAGAACACGTCGAAATAAAGCCGAGGGTTAAGGGTTCTATCGCAATGCTTACTTAGTAGAAGAAGCATCGACATTTTGCTCGTATTATTTTGATGATCACGTGAAGCGAAGTTGATTTGCATCATGGTCAAGCGGAGATTGAAACGCGGTATCGGATATGCTAATCTTCAAGGAGATGGCGAACCTTTTGGAAATATGTCAAGAGATATTTGGATAGTAGAATATGATCTTTGCTGTTTATCTGTGTTGCTCAAGCGTGTTGAAGTTGCAACATTTACATGGCGTAATGTGGGTGTTTTCTTAAATTCATTCACGTTATTATTATTGTTATTATTAACTAGGAATATAAATATATGTTGATGTGGTTTATTACGAAGATGTGAAAGATCAAATCCTTGATCTCTGCTACGATATTCAAGGTCGATTGAAGAGACTTCCCGTTTTGGTTTGAGGCATATGTGAGTGTTACGATGATTATTAGTAGAAAATATTTAATATACGTTTAGTCGTTCTAATAGTTTTTACTAATAATGGGTCAAGATCATACTAACAACATTGTGAATCCGTTCATATTGTCTCTTGCCAAGGCGCTTGACTCTAATTAAGGCGTACCGTAGTATTATATAAATGGTTACAAATTTCACACATTAGAACATGGGTCAGATCGACTATGAATGTGGATGTGCATTAAAGGTGAAACTTATGGTACCAGCAGAGAACTCGATTTTTATGGGCGTTATTAGGGTTTGTGAGTTGGAATATCCGGGCTACCAGAAGACCACAACATTATTTAGATGCGGGTGGTTTGATCCTTCACGATTGGGGTTATCAATTCATTACGAGTCGAAGTTGGTTTCGGTAAATCATGCAGGAAGATATAACAAGTTCGAACCGTTTATCCTCGTGAATCAAGCCATTCAAGTATACTATTGTGCATCCAGTTTAAAACAATCTATGAAAGAGTGGTGGGAAGTATGCAAAATTAGCTCGATCTAATGTGGAAGTTTCGGATGAGAGTTGCATCGATAGTACCTTCACGAGAGGATGCGTTAGGTTCGATTACTAATGTGGTTGTGGATGAGGACACGACACAGTTCATCGATGGTACACTCATGAACATTGAAGAGACATCGATAATGAGGATGATGAAGTTGAATTGTCGAGTGGAAGAAATCATACATCGATGAGATGATGATGATTGGCGGGACATAATAGGTTGTTTTAGATTTTGTATAAACTATGATATGATATTTGATTACATTAGTACAAAGGAGATAAGCGCATATTCATATATGCGTTATTTCTAGTATACACAAAACGTTATGATATATTTTGTGAATTTTAATACAAAGGATTTTTACTTTGTTTGCATGTTGAATGGTCATCACGTAGGGAGGCACTCAGATCATACGCGGCGTCGTCACGCCGGAGCTCTGACTAGAAGGGCTGGAGGCCTGTCTCCGAGCTCCGCCCTCGGCAGGTAGGTGGTCCTCGAGAGGGGACTGAAAGATAGCCATGTGAATGGTATGTTATCTACTGTATGTCTCAAGTTAAATAAATTTAGCACGATTAGATGTCTTATTTTCATAATTGAAGCATTTTGTGTCGAGAACAATGATATAGCCCGTGATTACGAGTCATTCGTAGATTCAGTGAATCAATAGCGAGCTTCAATTGAATTGGTCCTCAAGTTCAAGCGTTATTTGATAATTCAAGAGTTGTGTTTTTATCAGATATTTATGATTTGACCTTAACCATTGCATATTGTAATCATATATTTTTGCGTAGAAATATTTTTATTGGGATGATACGATGGATGAGTGCCTGATTATTCCTCCTTGGTGCAAAGGCACCGAAGCAGCTATAAAGATGTTGTTCACAAGATCAGCGGCGTAAAGGACTTGTGACCCACTATCCATTTATCCTGAGAGTTGGATAATTGGAAGAGCATATTGGGCTCGGACGAGCGTCATGAGAAGGCGGCAGGCCGCTGACAGCATGATGTCCGGAGCGATGGCGAGGAGTCCGGGATAGTCAAGCATCGGGGGTGGCTCACGCCTGCACTCGAGTATCGAGAGAGTTGAAGTCTTTTGAAGTTTAGATATAAAATTTATTTAAGAATCGTGAGATCTTATTAATTATTTAATTTGTTTTGACTTATTTATAGCAAGAGAGCGTGGAGTAGAGCTATCGAAGAGTCCGATGGGATGTATTCCAAGAGTATCATGCCATACGAGCGGAGCTACATCTGAGCAGGAAGGCTCGAGTATGTCAGTAAGATATATTCTAGCGAACAACGGACATTTAATTAAATAATAATTGATCAAATTATATTACAAGGCGGTTGAGGAACATGGTGACCCGGCCTTGAGCCAATGGGGGAGTGATGAGGCAGCGAAGATAGGACTAAATTCTCAAAAATGTCCTGGGAGCTCACTCAAAGAAAATGAATAGGATGTTTGGGCGGTTCTATCACGGAACATGCAGAGCGGTGATCGTCTTTCGGTGGAGAGTGCCCCCGTGATTCCATGACTTATCACACAGATATTGGAGTCGGGAACCGATGTAGCTCGACAGCGGAGCACAGCATCGAGGCCGACGTCGAGTGGATGAGGCCGTGATTGCGTCAATGAGAGCCAGATTCGAGCTGGTGCATTTGTGCTCGGCAGGCGCCAGAGGCCTTAGCGCTCATGCCGTCTCTGTTTCCGCCACTCGTGATATGCCAGCTCCCTTCCTCTCGCATATTGGTTGTCACTTAACATAATTGTAACTTATCGTATGATTTAGAATTGTTTTAGGTTTGTTTGGATATTGCTAATTGTTTGTTGTTAATGCTCTGATTTGAATGATTAATGTTCTTTCATTTAGAATTGGTTTATTCGATGGTTTGTATTATATGGATTGAATTGGTTTGTTTCATAGTTTGTATTGTATGGAATTGGTTGGAGGTTGGAATTGGTTTGTTTGGTTGGATTGAATATTTGAATTGGATGGAATTGGTTGTTTGTATATTTGTTTGGGTTGGTTGTTTGAAACAGGTTTGTTGTCAATTGAAATTGAAATTTGTCTGAAGCTGTAATATAGCGGACGGATTAACGGCGGAATTAGGCGGTTTAGAGGCGGTTTAGAAAGCGGATTAACAATGTGAAATGCGAACCAGCGATGAGTGCAGCGGACTTGCGGCGGACTAGAGCGATTCTGACGGATTTACGATGGAATATTTTTACGCAATAGAAAAAAACTATAAATTTAGCGGCGGACTTTATTGAGTCGCTAATTAACGACGGATGAGAGGCGGTTAGAGTCGAATAACGGCGGATTAGAGGCGGACGTTTAGCTACGGAATAAGTGTCGTTAATCCGTCGCTTTCTGATTACGCGTAATATGCGTGCGGTATTTATGTCAGACGACGTTCTTGGTCATGATTATGGCGAATTTTCCGTGTTGTTAAATCATTATTTTTAGCAGCGGACATAATTAAAATCGCTAGCGTTTAACCGGGTTTCGGCGACCCCCAAATTCCGTCCATGTCAGCTAATGTTTTAGCGACGGATCGGTGATTTCTGACGAAATTTTCCGTCGATGGCTGATTTTTGTAGTGAGGTGGTAGGTTGGTAACGGCTCGGTTGATCGTCCATCTCAGGTGGTCTTGGCTCAGTGGTAATTTCAGGGCCACTTCAGGCGGGGGCCTTACCGGAGGTGGCGGGCATCTGGGCGGAGTGCAGTGGCTGAGCGGGCGGAGGCGTGGCC